>MU392552.1:0-329516 GCA_022578505.1 Nemania abortiva
TATAATATATTTTAAATTATTTTATTAATTTATATTATTTTTATTTTAATTAAAAATATATAAAAAATAGTTATATTTTAATTAAAAAAAATTAAAACTATATAAATAATAAAACTATTATAATATTTATTTTATTAATTAAATATTTAATATTAAATTTTTTTTATATAATAATTTAACTTTTTAAATTTAATTTTTTTTTTAATTAATAAAATAAATTAATTTAAAAAAGTTTTTTTTTTTAAAAATTTAAAACTTATATTATTTTTATATTTTATAAAAAACCTTTAAAAGTGCTTAAATATAAAGGTGTTCAGGCCTCTAGAGTGCGCTTTGTGTTATTAAGCACTGAGCCGTTTTAATAGTCGCTGTCCCTTGACCATCTGTGACGGGGTCGCGGCGGCGCCTCTACATGCCATTGAATTGGTGATTAGCAAGCCATGATCTGCTTAGCCTGTGATGGGGCCGAATTCCAGGGGCTCACTGCTCGTACCTCAAAGTGTCCCACTCGCTCCACGCCTCTTCCACGTCCAACATACGGAATGTGAACATCGAGGCCAACTTCAGCATTGTCATCGCCATTTCCTGACCAGGACATGCACGCGGGCCTTGAACATCGTTAGCATGCGTTATCTTAGGGGAATCGGGGTTTCCGTACCTATTAAGAAGGGCATCCAGGCGTCTTTCAGGGGGTAAAGCGGATCGCCTTTAGGGACTAGCCAACGCTGTGGTAAGAACTCAGTAGGTCGTACCCAGTATTTGGCGCTGCGATGGACGTTGAAGATGGCGACCCAGACCGCAAAGCCATCGAGAGGGTATGTGGTCGGCGAAGCGTCCGGCACCAGCAGCGAGAATCCTGAGCAATCCTCATGGCGCAAAGTCGATACGAGGGGGTACAAGCGCAGCGTCTCTTTGATAACCGCGGTTGTGTATGGCACGCTGAAAATGAGCTGCGGGTCTGCGATCAGGGCCGCTGCCACAGCGTCTGGGGAGACGGTGAAGCGCCCGAGCACTTTGTCGTGCTCGGCGCGCAACTCAGCGAGGCAGTCAGCGTTGTCCTGCAGGGACTTGGCCATGAAGCAGATAGTCGAGGCTGTCGTGTCGTAGCCGGCGTACAGCAGTATGTTTAGGTTATCATACAGGGTCTTCATGAACTCTGGGTCAAGTTGTGAGGCGAGTTTGGCCTCCTCATCCTGTAGAGCAAGATCAATCATGGTCTTTATCCGCGTATTACTGGTGTCTGGGAGTAGCTTAGCTTCTATGAGCGGGTTTAGAACCTGACACATCGCGTTCTGGTTCTTCTTTATCCTGGCTCTAGTTGATCCAAGAAGGGCGTTGAATCGACCCTTGAAGGGATGGTTTCGTAGGTACATCAGACGGATCTGGTCCAAGAACACGGCCTTGAACGGCGTATCTGACGAGACTGACTGCTGGCGGGGCTTTACATCCCTGATTGAAGCCGGTTAGCTGACAACGAACAATGTTGGAGATCATTTAACAACTAACATGGAAAGCCTGCAACTAATGTCAAATGTCAAGTCGGTGGCTTTTTCCTTGAGATGGAACACGGGCCCCCACGTATCTCCGGGGCCTGCTAGTCGGCAAAGGTCAACGGCAAAAACTCTGGCTTCTTCCACAAGCTCAGGTAGAAGGGTCATGATGTTCTGGGTGCTGAAGCCCGGATTGAGGCGTGTGCGCCACGTCTTCCATATTTCCCCATCGCTAGTAAATATGTCGGACCCCGAAGTCAGGGGCCCAAAGAATTGCACGAGGCCTGAGAACTTGCGGAGGCTCCTATCCTGGGTGAATTGCGGTATTGCATCCGGGTCGCTGACAAGAGCGAATGACGGACCGGGCCAGAAGTCTAGATATATGACTATGGGCGGCTCTTCCACATCGGGGGCGTATCTTCGGAAGTTCTCTGCCAGCCACTCGTGAGATACGAAAGGGCTCACGTCCGGGGGGTGGGCTCGGCGGAATTCTAGAAGAATCGGGATGTGCCCGAGGATCCAGGAATGTCGTGCGATGGGCTGAACCACGGACTCATTAGCTCCCACGAACAGTAAGGAATCTCCGGGCGAGAAGAGAGGCGAACAATTCCCTGGGCGCGTAAAGCCCTGATCTGCCTGCGACTTCGATATCCACTGTAGACGAATCTCCCTATGGCGACCGTAATAATCGCTACAATCCAGCGTAAAAGCAAAGCCTTAGTTCCAATGCCAGTCATTTTCCCGATATTATCAGTCTAAGATAAGAAAATGAGCCAATAGAGAGATTGGTAAAAGCGTTAGTGAATGATGATAGGTAGGTAGGGAATTTGAGAGGGGCAGCCCCAAACCTATGCCACGGTTGGACTGTAAGTAACCGAGCGATGATGTATTAGACTCATTCATAGGAGCCTCATGAGATGCAAACTCTTCTGCAGGGTCGATATACAGCTACTGCGAACCTCAAGTCGAGTCGACGAACCTCACGTTTAACCTCATACATTGCAAGCTCTTTGGGGAGGCAGTTCCCTGCTGCGTGTATGCGTCGGGTGATGGGATCGAGATCGCCTGATACATAGTGCATTCGAATAGTTCTAGAGGCCGCGACGCATTGGATGTAGAGGAATGGAACATAGGGGCTCATGTCAGTTTGGGGCGGCGGCGCTGTGTTAACGGTCGCCCAGAAGCCCGACGCTTCGCTGCCTTCACAAATGCTACCTTAAGCTACTAACGACTTCATGGACGCCACAAATAGAAGTCGCTGACGTGAATGGCTTCGAGGCGGTATGCTTAACAAAAACATCTTCCAAGACCTGGCTGTTCGAATCTTCTACTGCCGATCCCCCAACTGCAGCACGTACGCTGCGGCAGAATACGGACACTAGTCTTCTACTTTGGAATTGCCAATTGGACTATGCTCGTTATCCCACTCTTATGTCACTAAGCCAAAGGGGCACTTAAAGGGATACGCTTCAAGCAAGTTTCAACTTCTCTTGTTTTCAATTAAGCATAAACATAACTCTTCTATATAATTTAGAGTAAGAAACTCTCTATAAGCCCTAGGCCAAGGCAATCGGCTAATTATATCTATAGATTTGTGGTATGTCGCTAATCATAACGCCTCGAACAATTGGTGCTTTCGTAAATACATAATATGCTGCCAAAAGCTATTTTATATGCGTATAACCGATGTAGTTGACTTAGTGGGTGATGTGGAGGGATCGGAAAAAAGGTCAACGGAGCCGAAGCGGCACTCACTTATCTGAGCTACGGACAAAATCGGAGGCATAGCTTCGGCGACTCTAAACTCGCGAACAAAATCAAATATCGTCCTAGTTTGTAAACATAAATCTATTAGAAAACATACCTAAATCTTATCTCCGGCACCTATTGGATCCTCAAAAGCGTGAATGTTAAATAGACAAGGGGTGCTCGAAAAGAGAGATGTGTGAAACAAAATTGGAGCGGCCGACCCCGGCACCCTTCAGCTTATCCCCGCAGAGACCAGGATGCTTCCGAGCAAATATAAGTAGACCAGAGCAGGTTAAGGGGCTTGGGAGCTTCTCTCGAGCTGGGTGGAAAGGCGTCGGGGGTTTCTGTGTGGACGGGGTTGCATGTGGCTGCAGTGTTAAGCGAGTCCTTGGGCATGGACAAAGTCTGAGCTGACAAAACCGTATGCAGCCAATCTGCATATGACAAAATCTTACGCTGCCGGCAGCTAAAAGTCCAGAAAAGGCAGAAATTGACCCTCAATTAGTAGCAAAATCTGAGAAGGCAACCGGTGACCATTAGATGAGCAGCCTGACAGCCTCACCTTGTGGATTTGTCTTTGTAGTTCCTTACAAATACTAGGCTGCCGCCCTCCGATTATTCTCATTCCGAAATCCCTGGTCGCAGGTCCCAGCGTTTCCAAGGCTAGTCGTACAATTGACTGACATTGTACTATACTATTCAACTTTGCTTACTCACTATATACTGTTTCAACCAAGCACCATCAAGCTCGATGGAAAACCAAGCCCCTACAAAGAATATCAGTGCCGAAGAGTGGAATCTTCACAAGGATACCATAACAGCCTTATACCTAGGCCAAAGCGAAGGCCTTCAAGACAGTCAAGATGGGACTTCTGGCGTCAAAGGCCTGTCTCTTGCAAAGCTAGCTGATATCATGTGTAATGATCATGGATTCAATGCCACGTAAGACGTAGAATTCGACTCAGAGAGGGTGTCAAATGCTGACAGCGGAAATAGGGAGAGTCAATTCGAAGCTCGATTGAAAAGATGGAAGGTTCGCAAGAACTTGAAGCCTGAGGAATGGGCACCAATCCTCCATAAACTTGTGAGCCTGCCTCGGGAAACGAAGAGTCGCGTGTTGGTTTGTGGTCGCGTGATTCCCCAGAAGACAATCCGGCGCGCTCAGCGCTATTGCGCTCGACCGCCTCGATTCGGAGACAATATGGTGGTGGATAGTGCATTCAATCTACCTACTTTGCCCGAGCACGTTCGAATCGAGTTGTATGACGACAACAAGGGATGGACCGAGATTCCGAGCTCACATGTCACAACGACTGGGCAGGGCTTACCTCTTTTGTCTATCCAATTCGATAACATACGATCACCTCAGTTATATCATATCCCGGGAAACAATCCAAGGACATCCGCTGAGACGGAGAACACGCCTCACCTCGCTCAGCCCTCGCCTGCAGATCTTATAATGCCGGCAGATAGGCGCCATTTAATTCTAGATGGACCAGGCCTCAGTGATTTCGACTTAGGCATATATGAGGAGACCAACGGCGAAGAAGCAATGGTCGAACATACCCTACATTCGCCACCAATCCGGATCGAACAATTCCCCTTGCCAATGGATCTAGCAGTTTTTGGAGATGAAAATGACTCACCTCAAAACATGTTGGCCCTAGGCAGGCTCGAAGGAAACGGTAGAGCGGAAGAGCCACTCACGTGTAATATTTGGCTAGACCAACTGCCTTCAAAATCATTCATCATGGCGATGGAGATGGAAAGCTCCAAACTTGTGTCTAGGAATACGAGCAGTAGCCGCAGATATGTGGACCATCTCGGAGGCTCATCGCGGACTCTAATGATAGGGGCCATGGGAATCTGGCAGCGCTTTGGGCTTAGTAGTTCGTGGCAGGAAAACATCAGCCCACTGGGTCTACTGAGAATACTTAATCTCAAGTTCCTCGGCAAAGATATTGAATTCAAGGACGAAAGGACGCAACAATTGTTGTCTACCGACGATTACTACAGATTGAAATTTACACAGTTTCTTTTGACGGGCATGGTGAACGGAATGCTCGATTTCTCTGAAATCCCCAAGGATTTTCTTGCAGGCGTGCTTACACCTGACCGCCGGCTCAACTCGTTGCTATCTAGCTTTCTCCAGTCCGCGTCAAAGCACATAGCCAAAATTATATTTTCCAAGATCTTCCGAAGCGCCGTATACAATGGGAATGTCGAGGTCGTCTCTTACCTTCTTGAAATAAGTAACAATATCATTGAAGATGAGCTTCTTGGCTCGATATCATTCAACCCGGTAGAGGCGGCAGCCAGTCTAGAGAGTGAGGCCGGAGGAGAGGCTATCATGGAACTTCTACTTCGTAACAAGTTGATCATCCATATGAGTTCTTCAGACAAACTATTCAAAGTATTGTCAGATTTATTGAAGCCGTCAAGCTTTTGTGTGAAGTCAAGTCCTCGGAGTCGGTTCAGATTGGCTTTCCAGCTTCTCCGTGCCAGCCCCGCGTTTACTTATCATATTTTGAATGATTATCACATGCTGGGATGTTTCGCCGAGCTTGAAAGAGCAGCTACCCAGTGTGAGGCAATGAGATCCGAAAACGTCGTTAATCCTTCACTATGGTCGCATTTCCTAGGTGTGCCACCTTCCCAGCATTCCTTGTTCTTCAAGCCTAAATTCTGGGTTGACGTCGCGGAATACGCGAATAGCATCGATGCCGCAACCTTACTTAAAAAGGTCGTGTCTGATTGCGCAACACAGCACAACCGTGTTTGTTTGTCTACTGCCCAGTATTTTTTTGATCCGGTTTTAACCAAAGCATTGGAAGACGGACAGGTCGAGGCTTTCAACGTGATACTTCCGTATTCCTCTTATTCATCAACCCCTGGAGATTCTAGTCTTCTTAGCGCCGCAATACAAGGCGGAAACTATTCTCTCATAAGCTTTATAATGAGTCACAAACCCGACATCAATCCTTCATATGGTAAATCCCCAAGCTGTATTATGACACCCCTCGAGGCGTGCATAAGATCAAATAATCAAACGATCTTGAATTGCTTTATACAAGCTGGGATTATGGATTGTTTGGGCGGACTGCGCGAGTTTGACAGTCTCAAAGGCCCACTATGTGCAGCTGTTGAAAAAGGGCGTAACGACCTTGTCATCCAACTACTCAATGCTACGCACGATTTAGAATTGCATTCGCTACAAGAAGCTCTTCGATGCGCTCTAGGGGCTAAAAACGAGGCCCTTTCATTGACGTTGATAACTAAGGGTGGATCACTGTTTCGAGTAGACCCTGGTCGGCCGAAGGAGAATGTACTTACTCTAGCAGTTCAGATGCGCAACGCTGTCGTGATGCGCGAATTGCTAAAGACCGGTGTATTGGCGGTTTCCGAGCAGGGTCTGGGCGCTGTGGAGTGGATGATCAAACAGCTGGAAGGCCTGAAAAGCCGCCAACTATTCCTTGATCTTTTGTCTTGCCACCATTATGGATCACGGTATGAAGAGTTCAGATGGTTCATACCTCCGACGAAAGATTCAAACCCACCTAGATCTTATTGGGACGGACTTCTACCTCTTCTAGAAGACGATGATATGAGGCCTCTATTGCTCGAGTCGAAACTTGCGACAGTCCAGCTCTTAACCGCATGCCTTGTGCTTGCCATTTCCCGGCAGAAGAAAGATCGGATAGTGCGAGAACTTATCAAAAAGGGGGCGGATACCTGGAATGAAGATGTTATCCGATCTGCCGGCAAGTGGTACCCAGCGATACTTCCTCTTCTGCAAGAACAGCCGAAGGTCATCCTTACTCGAGGATGGCGCACCGAGACTCTCAAAGTCTTCATAAATGAAGGGCCAAGCTGCGAACCGGCCATCCGCACACTTCTAGAATCCGAGATGGTTGATATACATGACACTGGTAAATGTGGAGACGAAGACTGCGCCCTGACTCCTCTAGGGGTTGCAATACTACAGGGCAATAAATTTCCAAAATTCAGCTACGATATGGTGGTGATGCTTCTTGGTCGAGACTGCGATCTAAACGGTATTGCCGAGTTCAATTTTTATTTAGACCACCCCTTTCTCAACCAGACAGCATTGCTGAAAGCTATTGAAGTCCAAAATATTGAGATAGTCAAGCTTCTGCTCCACCACGGCGCTGGCGTGAACAACGAGCTGCCTTATTTTGTCACTCGTACCCCACTCCAGAAAGCGGCGGAAATGGGAAGTTTAGAAATAGTTCGGCTGCTGATACTCGAGCACGAGGCGAATGTCAATGCCGAGCCCTCTGTTTCTCGGGGTGGTACTGCGATCCAGTTAGCGGCAATATCCGGAGACTGCATTGTTGCCGCTGAGCTTTTGGAACGTGGTGCCTTATTGCATAAGCCGCCGTCGAAGATTGCGGGCCGCTGGCCTTTAGAAGGAGCCGCGGAGCATGGCCGTTTTGACATGATTCATTTTCTTTGGACTGCCCACCAGAACACCTTCTGCACGATAGAGGGTGAAAATGGATTTCACGACAAGAACATTCGAAAAGCAATGCGACTAGCAGCAAGAAACGGCCATTTTGGATGTAGGGATTTGATAGCCGAGTTATCAGGGTTACCAGTCACAGCTACTGATCTCCCGCCAGAGCCATCACCCCTGCACGTCCCATGGCCTCCTCCTCCTGGGTGGGATTTGGACGTTCAAGGTGGGCTACTGTGGTAGTGCGGGTATCTGGGTACCTAGTTTCAAGGGGGGTTATTCTGATTCAAGGGACTAGTCAGTCAAACTTTCGTTGTTTTTCCTATTGGTTAGCGTTAGTCTATCAGTAGTTTCCCTTTCTTTCATAAGATGAAGGCTAGCCCTGCGGCCCTTCCCCTCTCAATCTACGTTAATTTCTACCTCGACTCAAGTCTCTAGAATTGATTAGATGAAAGCTGCTCGCCTCCAGATCGCAGTTCGTGATTATAAGCACGATCCGATTCACTACATCGCCAGCGGGAAATCTCTTGACGGTTCGTGACAGTTCATAATGAGAGGCTGGAAAGAAAAGATATGTTACGAATATCGAATATACGCTTAGAACATATCGACTCCGATAGCCATATTTCTAAGCTTCACATAAGGAGTTCCCACACCAAAGAGGCTACATAAGTGGAAGCAAAATATTTGCCAAAGATTCATAACTATGGAAGGAGCAGTGGGTACCAACTCTTCAACTTCATACACAGAAGTGATCGTCTTGCTAAACTTGAGAATCATGTCCCGTATGAACCGGTGGAACCTGTTGGAGAGAAACTGTTTCGACGTATTCCCTCTCCTCTTCACGGCCAACGGACTTCTTATACGCCTGGAGGCGTGACGAATCGGCCGCTGCCAACTGGTTGCCCCTCTCACCTGAGCCTCCAAGGCGCAGATACGTGCTATCCGCGTTGGCAGGATCACCTGGCCCTCTAGAGTTATTATGGGGTTTCTTCTGCTTCTTAACGAAAACGGTAATGGCACTGGGGACTGTCGGCAGACAGGCGCAGATGATAGACAAGTATATCTCGATCGAGGTCCAGATTGCTGGCCATTGGAGACTGTCTGATGATCGAGCATTAATGTGAATGTAGTTAATAACACTTTTAAAGGGTCTTACATGGTAAATCTGCTGGATTGATGGTTGCAAGAGACGTGAGTCTAACGATGGTCGATATACACACACTATACACTCGGTTAGCCTACTTTGTAAGGCCATAACAATGTCCAATCTTCACAACTGACTTACAAACCACCCAGTAGAAAAACCAGTGACAAAGATAATCTCCTCTTTAGTGTTTGATTGAGTTTCCAAACCTTGGATTGGGGGATCGCCAAAATTATAACGTCGAAAAGAAGATTTGCGATGCCAAACACGACGTACGATGCCGTTTGGTTGATTGTGGTGTGCGGGATCCAATATTTCCATTGCGCCTCTACCGGATTCGTTCCGAAGATCAAGGTGCCTACTCCAGAAATCAGGTATGCAACGAGTAGGCCCTTCATGATCTGTATCCAAATGTAGAGTCGGCGTTCTACTGAAAAGATACGCTCGTACAAGAATAACAACGAGGCCTTCGAAAACACAATAGTAAAGTTATATATGGTAGTGCCCGCAAGAGTTAACTTTTAAACGCTTGTTAGCCGAGCTCTTCATAGACTTAAAGCAATTGGCACGGCTAAGGATATACGAAAGTCAATGAATACCTTCAAATACGTCACGAGCTGGTCTCGACTGTAAGTATCGATATGGTAGCCTGCACCGCCGACGGTCTGAGCCAGAGTTAGCAAGACTAGATATGCAGAAGCTATGAGCGACGACACTAATATCGTCCAATCATCCCACCACAACCTTGTCCCTGGTGTGAAATATCGAGCGATGAAACGACCAACTACCGAGACGATTGCCAGAAAATGGAAGACGACAGTCAGCGCAATGATCTCGATTTGACTCTCAGAAATATGATCTGGATGTCCATGAACGGGTTCGACCGGTGTGCTCGACATGATGATGCGAAGACGTTTGGCGGTACTGGATAAAATTGGTACGGTAGGCTTGAATGGTAGGTGAAGGCTTAATGGCGGGCTTCATCACCGAAATTGTTGGTAGTTCAGCTTCTGATCGATAGGTTTGATTTGAGTGGTAATCCTTACCGAGTCTTCGCCTCAGCAGCGATGTAATCTAAGAGAAAATACGACGACTGCGTAATTCCCTCCAGTTCCTCAGTAAGGCATCATTGGATGTCATATGGGGTAACGTTCAATCAACAAGGCCTATTGGATTCAAGTCTAGCGTTCTAAAAGTAGCCACAAATATTACCGGGCGCATCTACAAAGTATGAGGGGAAAGCTCGTCTTAGTACACTGGTCCTCTAATAGGGATGCCTAGATTAAAAATAGTACTGCTGTACTACACTATATGTGTGCGCCGAGGACTTGGCACGAGATTGGGGAATGCTACAATATTACTATATAATCTAAGCCCTAGATCCATCCCCATAAGTTCACAATGTGGCACAGGACTTCAATGGCTGAGGTTGCAGCCCCCACGCTGGATCGACAGATGTCTGCAGGACTGAGGTCACAAGATAGTGAAGTTCTCTTTTCTCTTACCTCACAAGCTACCAATCAACATGATACAGGACCATAGTAAGATGTCAGCATGTGACTGCCTAATACGCACAGGCAAGGCAGACTTGGACTAAAATCAGCTAGGCTTCAATGACAAGAGCCTAATTAGCTACCTGAACCGAAGAAATGTACATGACTGATGAGCTGCTTTCTTTGTTTTTCCCAAAGGCAGAATGATGGTAACTGGACAATGTCAGCATGAATTTACCACGCTTTGCAGCTCTCTTGAAGTGGCATAATAATATTTTCGCAGTATTCTCGGATAAAATCTTTATCGGGGAGCGAAGCCTCCCGGAGCAAACGGCGAGGCACTGCTCAACCGCAGCGAGGTGCTGTAGTGGTAGACGTGACGAAGTCTTTTCCAGCCATCGTATGGCAGCGATTCTTCGGGTTTCGAATGTATCCGCGACATCTATACCCAATTTACCAAAGCATGTATCTAGGGGTTGGTGATGCCAAATTTCTAAGAGAACAATCGCCAATTCCAGTAAGGTGGTCTTTGGCTCGGGCGCCTGAGTCATAGTCGTATTGTTCAGAATTTTAGATGTGTGGACTATTCTTTCAATGAATAATGCTGGGCCGAGCATCTCTTCGCTCCCGTTTTCGTGCAGGAGAAGGTGCATGGATGTGCTGCGGAAGTCTAGGTCGAGCCAGCAGGTCTGGCGTAGTTGGAGGACGGATGAAGCAATATCAAGGGCGAGAAGCGTCTGTTGTTTAGGCGACATTCGAAGATCGTAGTTTTGATGGCCCTTTCGAAGGAAAAGGTCCAAAAGTTCCGAATCTGGGTACTCTTTATGCGTTCCCGGTAATATGGGCTTAATATTATCGTAGAGCAAGTTGTGGTTTATAAGCTCAAGTTGGAGAATATAGCTTGACATTCTCGCTCGACATGAAGCATCGCAAAGGTCAGTGACGGCCTTCTCTTGAATAGAATCGTGGTACACTTCGTTGGCGTCGCCAGTGATCGTAATAGATGGAGCGAACTGAACTTTCCCATTTCCTTGTCTCGCTAGTGGACTACTTGTTGCGCTGGTTTTTTGACGAGCCCTCACAATAGTCCGATAAAAATGAACCCCTTGGTCGAACATCAAGTCAAATATCACCTCGGCTTCGGCTTTCTCCTTCTTTAGTGCTTTCTGGAGCTCGGGTTCCGGTCTGGATCTACTGTCGAGTCTCATCCGGATACGATGCTTGGGGCATTTGCAAGTGCATCCTCTGCAAATTGCATTGAACAATGGCATCACGTTCTCTCGAACCTTTTCAAGCTTTTCCCCCAAAAGGCTTGCTTTGTATGATAGCCGTCGTGGGTTGCGTTCTGTCCGTGTATGCATTGCTTGGACAATGTCCTTGAGAGACAAACGGTCCTCTTTTAATTCTTCGGCGAGATCACTTATTATCTTCTCCTCTATCGTAAACCTCACACGCTTCCCGAAGGTAAGGGAGCCGGCGCTGTTTGCCACTAGCAGATCAGCCAAGACGGTGACTTGGGCCTGGTAGGTTGTTTTTCATTAGTTCACACTCCTAAATGGATTTAAGTGGTACATACATCTGTCGGGCGGTAGATACGAGCGAGCTTCTCGGTAAGAACCGTCAAACACGCCTCATATCGTCTCAAAATTTCAAGAAAGATGTTGTATACCACCCCTAGGTACTCTCGAACAACTTGTTCATTCTCGGAATTCCTCAAGACTCGAATGCACTCTTCTTCGGTCAAATCTCCCTTTACCGCACTGTCTACTCCGGCACCCTTGAGAAGATCGATAAGGTGAAGATGAAGAAAACACCTTTGCATTTTGAGCTTGAAAATGAGAGTATCCAGCCGGCCCTTGTACTTGAAAAAGGCTGCAAGGACGCCTTTGCTGGCCTTGTAATGCTCGAGGGCCGAAATCACTAAAGGGATAACGCCGAGAACTACGCCAGCGACTTCGAGGCCTGACATTATTGCTATTAGGAGGCCACAAATGAAGATGGAGAAAAATAGCTCAATGCTCATCGGGCAGCAACGCCATAAGAGTCGGAGCCTTGTGGTATCGATACGACCTACCCCGCACTTATCACGTGCATTGCGATGACTATATGAAGACAGTGGGCGTTGATGGTGTTCCAAAAGACGGCCAAACACCCGGAACTCCCTCTTTTGCTAAAATAACATCAGCACAACAACGGGTAGTCACGAGATTCAGAGCCTCGTAAGTATCCCTTCCCAAGTCTGGGTGATGTTGCGCTGGTAAGTGATCTGGAGCTAAAGTTTTATGGGAGCATCAAGATGGAGTCGGTGCAGTTGAAAGCCGATGGTGTAAAGATATATGAAGCTTTCGGAAAGGCACATCAGGTTAATAACGTCTCAAATGCCCCAACAATACGACATCTGCAATTCCAGCAGGAGAGATTCCAACTCTGGGCCGGCAGTCTAGGGCTCTTCCAGCAAGGCCATGCATCCCTGGACTACCGTGTCCGAGATGCATTACTCGTTAAGCAGACATTATCTTCTATGCTGAAAATGCTAGTCGAAAATCTCGAAGAGTTGATTTCAATTATCTTAGGAGAGCGATGTCCTTTCGAGGAACAACATTACAACAACTATAAAAAGGAGGACGAAGGGGGAGATGAAGAATCAGATGGCAGTGACAGTGGATCAAGCAACCTGACGAATTCGGATACTCAGTCCGACAGTGTAGGCTCTTTTCATGAGGCTGAATGTCGACTGGGACTTTTAACTGAGGCTATAGACTCACTCTATAGCTTGGCCGTGAAGATCCGAAACCCTAAGAATCGGCCTCAGAGATCATTAGATCAAATGTATAAGCATATGCCGTCTAATGAACGCGCTATTCACATTCGGGAGCGTGAGCATCTGGAGACTACAGTTGTAGCTTACGTACAACGCCAACAATTACTCGAACTCTTGGAGGACTCACCGGGCGACACCTGGCAAAATATACTATCTCAGTACTGTTTAGAGGACAATTGGCTTATTCGCCGCGCTGGTGTTGCAAACGCACGCCGAAGGCTACAGTTTGCGTATTGGAAACAACATGCTCAACGCCTCGGAGACCCTGCAGTAGAGCTTCGTAAGAATCTTGCGACCAAGGAAAAGCACAAGAATAAGAATATCACTCTTCTTGCCGCTGGCTCTCGGCCTATGAGTTCGGCACCGCAACAATCAATAGCTACGTCAGCTACCCAGATACCGCCTGGTCTCCTCAAACCCCAAGACAGCATCTCAGCCATTTCCCATCACAGCCGTATATCGATCGTCTTCAGCCCAAAGGGAGACAAAGTCACGTGGCCCTCTCCACCTTACGTCACTGGCGAGAGCAACTTCTTTTCTTGTCCTCATTGCCTATTATTGTGTCCCAAGAGCTATCTCAATTCTGACTCCTGGCGGTAAGACGTCTCCTTCCATCCGCGAAAATCTACATAATCTATGGTCTAATTTAGGGACAGGAACCACCTCATTCATGATTTACAGCCATATCATTGCACGTACGAATTATGCGACGATCCAAACCGTCTTTACGGTTCAAGGCAAGAATGGATCGACCACGAAAACCAACACACTCGAGTTTGGCACTGTCAGCAACACTCTAGGGAGTTTGAAACTCAGCCCGAATACGTCGAACACCTGCAGCAAATTCACGAGGACACGAAGACGGAGCATTTCTCTGCTGAGCTGTTATCTTCCGTCGTAGGGCCATCTATAAAACCTCGACGAGAATGCCCTTTTTGTCCAATACGTTTTGATTCCTTGATAGAAATGCAGAAACACTTAACCTTCCACCTAGAGCGCCTAGCTGTACTCGCCTTGCCACGGGATGAAGGCGACATTGACACCGATCAAGGCAGTAATTTATCATCCCAAAGCCATGAAGCTCTACAAAGGGGCCGAAAGAAATCAGTCTCTGAAGATTTCCCAGATGAGGATTGGTTCACTACAATTGATGAAGATGAAGACGAAGGTTACCATGATACAATCTTTTTAAATCTGACCGAAGACAACTTAGAGAAAAAATCTCTTCTCGTTGCGGTATCAGCACCGGTTTCGTTTCTATCTTTGTGGCTAGATGGCGTCAACGCCTCTAGTAACTCTGGAGATAATAATTCTAGACGTGAAATAAGCCCTACAGAACGAGACCTAAAGACCATGCCGACAAAACCAGATAAATCTACCTCAATGGTGCAGCACAGAATAGATGAAGGTCTCCGCACGTTAGATGCCGAGCCGCCACCAATCGAACGGGAGGAGACAGTTGAGGAGACTCCCCAGCCGTATTATGGCTTGGATCAATTCTTCAAAGCTATCCAACCTCCAGATCAAGCCTTGACAAACTCAATTGACTTTAGTGACATCAGCACCCCGCCGGCAAAACCACCCGTATATGGGCCATGGCTGCCTCATCAATTTAATCTCCTCGACCATAATCCATGGGCGGAACCAACAAAACCTCCGAGCCCGACAAGTAACTCATCTACTTCCGCACATCACACGAATCGCACCGGCGCGGGACATGACAGCGCAACAGATCGCGCCACTGAACACGAACCGCACTCTAGAAAGATGTCACATGACATCTGATCATTCCAACATATAATGAGAGGAGGGTGTTCAGAGGATCTGCCTGCCTTCAAGAAAAAATTTACAATCTACGGCTAGAATATGGCTCAATATATAGGAGAGAAACCGACAACATTCTGACTGGTACACTTTAAAAACAACCTTTCGCCCTTAGAGGCTATGTCACATGCCACAACGCCACACTATAGGACTCTCAACCCTGGAGGCGGCTGAGCCTCTTCCCTAGCCTCCTGTCTAAAACATATTGAGTTGTATAAAGCCTATTAGCGGAAAACCTGCTCACCTGACCGGTGAGCGTTTCAGGGAGGCTATAGAAGTTTTCCCTTGGGAGGAATTAGAGTAGGGCAGAAATTCCTGACTGAGAGGAAGGAAAACCGTGGACCTTGAGACCCTTAGAGTATTGTTAGTTGAATACTATATACTATTCCAAGCCCTCTATTAGTAAGCCCTTGTCACAGACTAGGCACCTTGGTGCTTGCACTGTCACAGTAGGAAATGAACGGAAATTTAACACTTAAAATTTGACATATTTTGACACAGTTTAACACTATCCAATGTTGGCAACCCAAGGCAGCACATGGCAACACTAAGAATCCCACTGTCATAGCGGCCTTGACCAGGAATTTATTCATTTTTCCGAGCAAGGGGGAAGGCTCTAAGAGCCCCCAGTATCGCGCGTTCAAGGGTGTCTTGAATATTTAGAATGGGAACCTATTGGCCCTTCATCTTGACGAATCACGCAGAAGAGATTCAATATAAGCAGACACTTTCGACTACCCCATCAAACTTAATAATATTTTTACTGAAAAGATAAAATAACGATTCGTTCCACTTATTCCGTTAAATATGGTAGCATTAATTAATTGCATGATAAGTGAAATAGTATTAAGGAGGTAGGTACTTCTTAGCCAGCAAGGGATGAAGCTTAGTAATCGCCGAAACCTAGCATTACTAGAAAACATAATGATCGCTCAAATTTTTTCCCCGTCAGCGCATTTACAGACCAGTTTCAGAATGTCCCCGGATTCCGAAAAGCCAACCGCGAAGTTATTGCGGCTAGACCTGGATGGTCTAATTAAGGCGTTGGAATGCGGAGCCGTCACGAGCGAACGGCTAATCGAGGTAATATTGACTAAGGGATACGAAGCCTGCGGGAGACTGTCTTCAGCTAACATAATCTCAGGTGTACACATCCCGGATCGCTCAATTCGATGATCAAGTGCGAGCCATCGGCTGCATAAACCCCGAAGCCAAGTCCATCGCGCTTGAAAGAGACAGACAGCGACAGCGGGGGGGAAGGGAAATCATGGGGTAATTACAGAGCTCCATGACTCGAACCTGAACAGTATTGACTCCGAATAGAAAGCTACACGGTGTTCCAATACTAGTGAAGGACACATTTATTACGGATGATAAAATGGATACCACTGGTTCGTTGAGACATCGTCCCCTACCTGCTTCCTGCTATCCATAATAACGAATACAGCCGGTTCCTATGCTCTAGTTGGGGCGAAGTACCGGTACGAGTCAACAGTTGTAACCAAACTTCGAGATGCGGGTGCTATTATTTTGGGTAAAACCAACCTCAGCCAATGGGGCATGACGAGGTCACCCAAGTGTCCAAGCGGCTGGAGCGCGATGTTTGGGCAGGCCTTGGCCCCATTCCACGCCGACCAAGACCCCCAAGGTTCTTCTTCCGGAAGTGCTATCGCTGCTAGCCTTCGGTATGCAGCAGCTTGTCTCGGCGGCGAGGTAAGTTACTTGACAGTTATAGTGCGAGCGCGCTGATGCCCGACCAGACATGCGGTAGCATACTATATCCCGCTCGACTCAATAGCGTTGTAGGGCTGAAGCCTACTCCAGGCCTTACCTCCCGCGCAGGTATTTTACCCATTAATCCCGACCAGGATTCAGTTGGACCGTTGGCAACATCCGTCAAAGACGTCGCCATCTTGCTACAGGCAATTGCTGGTAAGCTCCCCATAGTCATTCAATCTTGTACTTATTACTCAAGCCCCATAGGTAAAGACGAAAAGGACGAAGCCACAGCCGATATCCCTTTCGACACCATCCCAGATTACGCTGCTTCTTGCACTATTTCAGGGCTTGAAAACATGCGCATTGTTGTGAGTTCTCCTCATTTTCGTATGCTCCGAGTCTATTACCTAACGTCATAGTCAAGGTCCCTCAATCGGCATTTTCTCAGGCTAACTCGGATCCTGAGTTGGGTATTGCGTTCAGATCAGCCGTCGATAAAATAAAGTCTCTGGGGGCAATCGTTATTGAGGACGTAGAGTTTGAGACATGGAGACCGCGTACTGGCATGCGCGACGATCTATGGCTCGATGTCCAGCTTCGCGAATGTGCGTTCCCCGCAAGTCCGTTCTTTCAAAGGCACAATTCTGATGGATTAATCTTATAGCGTTTGGGGAATTTTTCGGTGATCTCTTGTTCAACCCGCATGGAATTCACAACATTTCAGAACTCATTGAATTCATCAAGAAAACACCAGAGGAGCAATATGACAAGTATGATACTGAGTGGTTTGAGAACGCGAGGGACGCACCAGAAACATCACAATCTGCTAAATACCTAGCAGTCAAGGCTCAACAAGAAAGCCTAGGTCAAGATGTTGTTCGACTTCTTGACGAACACGATTGTGATGTTCTGCTAGCCCCGTCATCGACGGATTTGCCACTAGATCTTGGGAGACTGCCTGGTATTTCGGTTCCACTAGGCTTCTATTCAGAAGACTGTCCAGTGGTAAAGGACGCAAAGGGCTTCGTGAAAAGGGGCCCTAACGTACCGTAAGTTATTAATCGTGTCGGAAATAGTGTGCTATACTAAATTCTTTCCCACTTCCTTCAGGTACGCTATAACCCTTGCTGGGCGTCGTTTTAGTGAGGGGAAATTGATCTCCTGCGCGTATGCCTTTGAGCAGGAAACGAAGGTTAACAGCCAGAATGAAGAGAGAATGGCAGTGACACCCAAAGCCGGTTAAGAGGTACAAGCTTGTCAAGGGACAAACTTTTAACAGCGATCTTATCGGGTCGTGCGATATACCGTGAAAGGGAATAAGATGTTGACTAAATTAGAGTTATGAAGATTATTTTACAATTATCCCATGTTCATCAGTACCATAGTGGCACTTGTCAGGACAGAGATTGTATGACTATATCGGAAACATTAAAATAAGCTTGGCGCCTGCCTCTGAGAGTTGAAGCCTCCCCGTATCCCTTCGCTACTATACCCAGCTAATCCCTGGATTTCGTAGGGTGTAACACTCGCGGGCTTAATTGTTCAGGAGAGCTCCATACGCCCACTTAGCTTCTGAGCCAATCCACTGAGGGTATGAGCTCCCCGAGAGGATGTAACGGTCAAGCGGAAGCCAACTATCAACAATAGTCTTGACACAGCCTGCTTCTTGTAAGGGTTTGCCCTCGAATCGGTCTTCAATCCACTTCATCCAAACCTGTCTTGTGGCGTCCAACAGAGGAACATGGCTGACCCCATTGACGACGTGAAATGCCAAATCGCCGTCTGGGTTCACATCACAGGTTTCTTGGACGGTGCGGTTGACGAGGTCATACGTTACCAGTGTGTCACTTGCGCCCTGGAGCACTAGCATCGGGCCCTTGAATTCCCTACGTCCAGGATTGGCGATCTGGGCAAAGGCATCCACGTACCAGGTCTCGTTAAAGCTTGGCTTGATAATTTGCGACGCGTTTTTGAAGAGAATGAATGCGGAATTGGGTAGACCGCCCAAGGAATTCTTGAGGAGCAAAGCCCTCTGAATACCGACATCTGTGAACCAATCACTGAGCTGGAAGGTCGGAAAGATAGACTTCAGAGCCGATCCCACAAAGATCGGTGAATTCTGCGGTACTGTGTTGAAAATATCCACGACTGGACTGGCTGGAATGCTGCCCAGATACCCATCAGCGATAGCCCCAAACCGCCTCTTTTCTGCAGCGAGGGCTTCGGCAACCGCCCATGCGACGCCGCCGCCCTGACTATGGCCCATGACAACAAATCTCTCCTGCAAGGTGTCTGGAAATGCTTCGAGAGCCGCTTTCATAGAGTAAAGCGCGTCGCGTGCCATGGTATGCGAGTGCCCAAACTGGTGAGGGATCTCGTCTCCGTTCCATGAGCGCGAGAGGCCGAGCCCAGCGTAGTCGGGAGCTATGACAGCATAGCCTTCTAGAACAAGGGGGAAGACTACGTCGACTCCGTACCAAAGGGCACGGTTTGCAGACGGGGCAGCTTCGGCCGCGATGCCAGCTGTGCCGTGTGTCCAGAGAATAACAGGGGCCTTATTAATAGTGCCATTGCACCGGGGCTTCGTGCTTTGGAACTGCTTAGGCTGGAAGGGCCACATAATGAAAGCCGTCGCTGGGATTACCGTGCCGTTTGCATTGGTTGTGGTATACATGATTCTTGAGAGAGCAGTGTTGGCCGGCAGACTGAAGTTGGACGCATCGGTGAATTTCTGAACCTTGAGAAGTTTGCCCGGCTGAAGAGGCCCCGTAGTGTTGGTAAGAGGTGGAAGCTGGTAGAACGCATCCTGGCTGACGCCGCCATTTGCGAGCTGTGACAGATCATACCGAGTCGCGACTTGCAAGTCGTTGACATCCCCAGCTGTCAGCTCTGACGTAGCAATCTGCGTGCTAGTCACAGAATAGGTAGAGTTGAAGCCTGCGAACAAGTCCTCATATTGGGCGTAAGCTAAATGCTCTCGAAGAATCAAGGAAGTAATGGATAGAAACTGAAGAAGATGCATTTTGGATAACGACTGACATGAAGGTATAATGGATGAGAACTTCGCCGGCATTAGGAATCTAAGCTTACCTTTCTCTTAGTTGATTTTATATTTCGGAAACGATTAAGACCCTCGCCCCCGTAAGACTCGGCCGTGCTCCTCCAACGCCGCATAGCGGTAACTGTATTAATAATTCCACGTCCACATTGACGATTCACGTCCAACATAACGTATCAAAAGAAGAACATCACTCGGACGAATTTCGACCGACCTACGTATATGCCCATATACGCTGACACAATATAAACAAGCCATGGTAGGGAGCGCCACAAAAGCGTGTCTTCAGTACCTAGTGTAACAGGGTCCGCGCGATGTGGGCACGGTGGAAATCATGGATAGGGAATGCCGGCCGCGCGCTGCAAGCTAAGTCAAGGACTAAGATACTCTCGCGAGCACGCTCGGAAGAAGGTAATTACCTTTTAGAAAGAGGAAAGGGAATAGTGAGAGTACCGTAATGCGAATCCAGCCCCCACAAACCATACATCAGAGCATTTGTAAGAGATTGGACTAACGCGGTGGACACTACCTAATGTTTAACGTTACCGATAACGTTAACGTTATTGACGTTGTGACCCTTGGCGCGGTGGAGTTCTGCGTAGTCGGATCGGCATGAAGTGGGTAATGCCTGGATGGATCCTGCACTAATTACGTACCAGCAGAGCCAACGAAGTCCCTCGACTCCCCGCAAGAAGTAAAAATTCTAGTTTCCCGACTTATTCGACTTACATTTCATCCATCGGGCGGTCCATCTCTGCCGGCTTTCTAAGTCTAGATATCCACAAGCTGCTCTTCACATCTAGCAGAATGGCTAGGTAATACTCATCAACTAAGGATAATCTTAACATCATCGCCAATAGCCACCGTCTTATTTGTGTTTAGATAATTAACACTAGATCTTAGCTATCTCTTCCCATTAGCACCTGCACTTTTTCCTCAGTTGGGATCTGAGCCACGTCATTTTAAACATATTGAATCACACGAATGAAAATATCACACCCCAAGAGTATTCATTAGTTCTTTTGATTATGCAGCATATCACGATAGACTACGCATAAACAAGTAATCAAAAAGAAATAAAGACCGAAGAAATCATTAGTATTTGCCATATAATATATAAATCTTGCATTATGAGTAGCATTATTCGTGTTGTGATTATGTGTTCAAGTAACTGGGTCGATAGTATGAAGTTCTCTTCTAGCTTAGCTTTCTAGCACAAGTTGAATTCCACATAGTTCGATACGAACCCTGCCACTCATAAACTGAGCTGCTTCTTAAGTTAAGATTATGTTATCTCAAGCTTTTAGGTAGCTGATGTCGGTTCAAAGACTGATACATCCAAGTAGTAGGTATGCACTTTGCCTCCGGAGATTGAAGCAGGGAAGACTAGTCAAGCTACACACCAGCCACATAGAGTGTGGCTTGTGCAAATTAAAGGGGTATGAATTTGGGCAAGCTTCCAGGAACTCTTCTTACTTCTAGATACATAGAACACACTTATACTCACTTGTAGAAGCCACTCCCTGTTGTTACACTTATTTAGGAGGCTACGAGGGTAAGGATCGCTCTAATCACTTCAATATAATTGCGACAAAGCCGGCAACCCGCGGCCAGGACTTGAATAGCTACTCGAACTACAAAGATCAGAATCGAATAAAAGCATAACCCGAACGTGATCCTCCCTTCTAACCTTCTGCCCTGTAGGCCCTTCCCGAACCTCGGAACCTCGATACCGTGCGCCTTCGTATCGAGCAGGCCGTCCACCGCAACTAAGCCCGAGGAACAGCGGATGGGTTAAAAAACCTCTGGGCACTAGTAAAACCTACCCCTTTCGTGAGAGGTAGAAATGTGAGGTGGCGAAGAAAAGCTCAACGCGTTGAACCTGCGGCGAAAAGGACCCCTCATACGTAGGGGGCCCTTGCCGAGGCCCCGGCGCATTGCTAACCTAGTTGGGGAATACCAGAACTATTCATCTACCTAGGTACTTAGTGCTTAATCCATGCCCAAGCCTACACTTGGCCCCCAAATGCGTTTCTCACTAGATTATGCTGTACCTATTCGTAGACGGAATCACGCCATAACTACATATGTGAGCCAGAAGCTGAGGCCCCTTGCAGAAGCAGCCCACGGGCCATGAACTGGGACTAATCGATCAAAGGCCATACCCAGGGCCGCGGCGCCAAGCGGCGCCACGAACTCAGCCGTAACAGTAGGACAGGGACAGCAACAGCCATTAGCGCCATGGTGTACATGGGGTAGCATTGTCACGGAACAGAACTGCAGCTCTAGCCACGACACTACCAAAACATATAACGTTGTCAAGCCGAGCACTTGACCGTCTGCATTCACTTATATGCGTACCGTCACAAGCATCGTAGCATGTAAAAGAGGTCGATCGGCCTAACTACGTTCTATCTTCTGCATAGTGTCGAGGTTTTGCACTACAGTTCTATTCCGTGGCTGTTTCTACAAACATAGCATTTATACTTGGTATCTCGCGTTACAAGTTTGCTGATCAAGGTCCAACCACAATTAAATACAAAATGAGCACTATCCTATTAAATAAATGAGGGCGCTATAATGGGATTAAAGGCTTCGAGCTACCTTCTTACAACTTCAACTGCACAACAAAAACACATAACCTATGGGAAACCTATGGGAAACCTATAAATGCCCTATCGGCGGCCTATGCGTTAGACTGGATCTCCTACAATACGATGGTGGTCCTATTGAGCTCTATGGCAAAGGATTTTTATGACATGGTAAGGATCCCCTCAACCTGAAAGTCTAGCTCGTATTTCGTTTTCGTGAAGTCCGCGAATTAATAAGAGAAGACTAAGCTTCATTAGTGAGATGTATTCACATAGCAGAATTAAGGCGTCAATACAGTAAGTATCAGCGATCGTTGCGTCTCCACGCTAAATGAATGGACGAGACTGGTTCTGATTCTTCAATAATTTCAAAGGAATGGACGTACCTGGCGAGTAGTTAAACGCGTACGCATCGTAATAGTCATACGAATGCATGTACGTACTGCCGATGGGGTGTATATCTAAATGTGCAATTTTTCCGAAGCTAAGTTAGAAAACAGGTGTGATATTATATGCAGTTCCCGTAAGCAAGCCGTCTCTAGCCAATAATCAACTATGACATTGAGGTTATCCGTACGCGAATAGGAGTATCTAGGGAAATGCATGTATGTGACGTCACTCCCATAGAAACTCTCCTATGAATCACAGCATAAGCCAGCCTGCTTTGTATGAACCCATATTATCCGACCTGTGGCGAGTCTAGATATTTTGATCATGCAGCAGTGTGAGTTGGGGTTACATTATAAGGTTCAGCTCTTCTTGAACCCTGTAGATAGTCGTAATGGGCGCCCCGCATGAATATATTGATTATATAGCTTCTTTAACGCTGCTATGCATGCTACCTCGAAAGCAATCGTCACGTCCTGATACTAACTAGGGTAGTTTCGATTTCTCATACTAAATTATGTAGCGTGCCGTTGCTGGCGTTCAAGGGACACTAACATCGTTATGGTATCGCAGCTAGTCTAGGACATCTGACAAATGTCGGTGAGTTCGGCGATGATCTTGCTCAACTCATCCTTCTACCAAGATACGAAGCAGCGCTCTTGCATCAATAATAGCCTACATTACTCTTGTGCACATTTAGCGCAGCCCATGAATCTCCGGGTTGACCTATCATAGTAACCGACGTGGACAGTCAGAATGATAGATTGTCTTGCATGCATGATATGGGGTAACTGGAAACGGTCTCCTAGCGAATTCAGATACCAATTCTGAAAGTAGACTGAGGGGAAGCGAGTCCCCAAATTACATATAATTTGAAACCAGCTGCCTTGAAGAGATGAAATATTGAGAACTACATCAAGTTTATAGCAACAGCCATTGAGAGACACCCATCAACACAATGTCACTCAAGTTCATCGCCAACACTGCTCTCGCCAGTTGTGTCGTTGACAAAACTGGCATTTACACCTATGCGCAACTATACAGCGGTGAGCTTGTCGAGGTAAAGGGGAAGCTCTCTGGTAGTGCCGGCATCTACGCAGTGACGGGTGATCAGACTCATATTGGCGTTACAAAGAAATCTGGGACAGGTCCTGCCAAGCGATTCACTCCTTTGGCTGCAGTGGTTTTCTCTGGGAAGGTAGAACTTCTCCCACTAGGTGTATACGTTTCGCGATTGACTAATAATTCTTATCTTTCTTGAAGCGTCATGTCTTCTATGTCGATGAAAACAACTACCTCCGTGACGTTCATAGCTCTTCGAGCAATAGCGACTGGGTCGAAGGCGACATCTACGCGCAACGTTGGGAATGTGCTGCCTACTCAAAGCTCGCCGCCATTAAGCTGACCAATAGTGGCGGGTATCAATTCATGTGTGTCTACTTCCAAGATAATACAGAGACCGGCAACATCATCCTAGTCAACCACAGCCCTAGCTATGGCTGGCAAAAGGGCAATCCGCCTCTCGATGACCCGCCTCTATACGGCTCTTCAATATCCGTCGTCCCCCCAGAGCCAGGGATTGAAGTTGCTAGCACCGGGGACACGAAGGACCCTGTCATCTTCTTCCAGTATGATAATCTCCAACTTGGGTCGTCCCAAGACCAAGGACTTGACGGTATTCTAGACTCTCCCCTTACCACTTTGCTCTGGGTGACTGATGGATACCATTTCCAGACTATGCAACCTACGCAGTAACTGATAATAACGTCGCTCTCTCAGCTTGTGCTGCTATCGCGGGGTTGGATGATGGAACTAACTTCTGGTGTTTCTACACTACGGATACGAACCAGGTTTATCGCCTCAGAGTTGACCAGCATGGTTCCATCACCCAGCCTCAACCGGTATCGATGACCGACGCGCCGGTCCCTGGCTCACCTCTCGCGGCTGTATTGATCAATGACTCAGGAACAACAAAGATTGTGCTTTTCTATCTCCTGCGTCACAATAACATCAACGTATTTGCTACCACAATGACAGCAACCACCTCGCCTGCAGCTGATTCCTGGGACGTCTCAAGCCGTGTCTGCTTGTCACCGGCCCCAACCTATGCAATTACGGGCATCAAGGCGGGAGTCGCCGGTACTACAGTTCCTCTTCGCCTGGAGGTCGATACCTGGTATCCCGGTCAAACAGAAACGCATATCATGCAGAACAGCCTGTTTCTCCACGCCGTTAAAATCCTCCAGAAGAAAGATCCCGTTGCGAAGCTCTCTTTCTTCCAGATTGCCGGTCCGTATCAATCGAGCAATGATTTCCCCTGCATGATTGAATACTAACATGTCATTCTACAGGAATTCACGGAATGCCCTACAAACCATGGGATGAGGATACCGATCCGGTGACGCCCGATGAGGGCTACTGTACCCACGATAGCCTCCTTTTCCCGTGCTGGCATCGTCCATACATGCTTCTCTACGAGGTGAGTATAGTTCATATTTCCTTTAATAAAACGATTTATGGCTGATCTCTTGGGACAGCAAGCATTGTTTGAGATTATGACAAAGGAGGTTATTCCACAGCTGCCAGAGTCCGATCGGAAGAAGTGGACTGATGCTGCTAATACATGGCGTCTCCCTTATTGGGATTGGGCGCAGAAGAAGACTCGCGAGGGCAAAGACAAGCCCATCTACGACGTTCCATTGATCACAAAGGACCCTAGAATTGAAGTTGTCAACCTAAAGACTCCCGCCACCACATTCTATATGGACAATCCCATGTATAAGTTCACCATGCCCAAAAACAAAGCCATGGGGTTATATGGGATAAGTGACATTGATGGGGTCCCTGTATGTGGACGTCTTTATTATTTTCCTTCAACATAACCTCATCTAAGGAACATCTAAGAAACATCTAACGAAAACTTGGTAATCAGTTCTCGAAATCAGTGGGCACATCTCGCTGGGCCCCCTACGACCCCGACGCCAAAACAGCCTCGACCAAATGGGTCAACGGCTTGGTTAATAACAGCAAGGTCGCCGACGCACTTGACAATCACCCGTGGTACGGCAATCTCAAGAAGCCCGACCAGGTTCCCATCGCCGAGATGGTGTATCGCCTCTATGTCCCAGATTATATTGGGAATTTCACAAAGTTCGCTACCACTAAGTATAAGACGTCGGACGACTACGACAAGGACGAGCCCGCGGCTTTCCTGAGTTTGGAGTATATTCACAATAACATCCATAACTGGACTGGTGGGTTCGACAAGTACATCGGCCACATGACTGAAGTACCAGTAGCTGGTTTCGATCCCATTTTCTATATGCATCATGCGTACGTTGTCTCGCGTCCCTCCCCCTATCCCCCCCCCCCTTTCACATTCTTTGATCAAGCTTGCAGCCTCACAGCTATGACTCCTACCATTTACTAACAGCGCTCGAATATCAAAGTAACGTCGATCGTCAATTCGCTCTCTGGCAAGCCGTTTACCAGAAGGAAGACGACATTAACTGGTTCCAGAAGAAAAAGGAGCAACTCAAGGACGACGGCACGTGGAGTATAAAAGCCGGCGACATCGACACTCCTTCCACTCCTCTGGCTCCGTTCCACATGGATACCAAGGGAACTTACTTCACGTCAGATGACATAAGGGACTGGATGAAATGGCATTACTCCTACCCAGAGCTACAGCCGTGGCTAGATAAATACAAGAAGGACGGCAAGTTCGACGTCGACTTATACATCGCTGACGTCCGGAAGCAGATCAAGGATTTGTATAGCCCTGGAGGGGACGAGGATGATACCTCTGGAGAGACTACGGATGGTACGACAACAGCCTCAGCTAAGGCATTGGCTTCAAAACCATCTCGGGGGCTGGATTATGGATGGGAGAAGTGGACTCAGGATGTCATCGTCAACATCATTTATGATCGGTTCGTATTTCATCTTCTCACTCGAATAAGAAATCGATTAATGACCGCGTGCTAATGAGAGGCTCGAAACTAAGATTCGCCTTCGACGGCGTCCCATACACACTATACCTGTTCATTGGCGATCCTCACCAGTTCGCCCTCGACGACCCCAATCACCTGAACGAGCACGTTCAAAACGTCGGATTCGTCTTCACCTTTAGTAACCCCATCTTGCCTCAATTGAATACGCGCGGATGTCAAAGTTGTCAACGCAAGAAGGCCGAGGGAACCAAATCCAGAGCCCAAGTGCCGATCACTGGAGCACTTGTAGCTCGTCTTCAGGAAGATGGACAACCAGCACCGAGCCTTCCGGCCGGAATCCCCCCCTTGCTAGGCTTGGGCTCTGGTCATGTGCAAACGTACTTAAAGGATAATCTGCATTGGAGGGTGAGATCGGTAAGTAATCATTCTACGGGTCCTCATAACACCGTTCCTTCTCCCCTTCGTGAACCCCACGCTTCTACTACCTAGAGGCCGCTCTAGCCATAGGAAGGCATTTTCATACTCTATTATGAAAGAGAGGGGGGTGAGATGCTGACGGAAGTGGAATAAATAGCACACTGGGCAAGACCTCCACATCCCTCATGAAAATCCCTTCGTCGAGGTGTCGGTCTACCATCGTAATGCTCGCTTCGACGTTCGCAGCCCTGATAGGTATCAACGCTTGCCGGGGGCTACCAATACCAGGCCAGGGGGTTATGGATATAGTCTTCAAGTTTAGGTATCGGTTTCCTATTGGGAGGGCGGGTACTTAACGTGATATGAGGTTTTATGGAGATGGTACGGGTTCTTCGTCGAGGGGTGGATAGCAGATTGACAAATATTACTATGTGAGGGAGATTATGATAGCCTATCTGAAGCTTGGTTTGCATTTGAGCTAGTCTGGCTTATGACACGGGGTTTAAATTTGTCCAATTTGACAAAACCATTAGGACTCTCACGACATGGTGCTCATGACCATTAGGATAGCGCTCACCCACCGGCCGAGCAGAGGCTATAGACCAGTCGGAATGCATAGAAAGAACACTGGCTAGTTATGAGTTTCTAAAAGCTGCTGGCTCGACAAGCCGGTATTACGTATGAGTTGGGTCAACAAACACTTTGCACTTCAATTCGCACTAGCTTAGCTTTGCATCATACATTAAACCGTTGCACCTTGCATGTGATCAGTCCGTTGACCGACTTTTGTAATATTGTACGTTTCATTGGTTGACTGGGGAGATATTGACCGGTCGGAAGGTCAGAGGTGGAGTTTGATTGGCCCGCATGGAGTCGGTCCATGAATGATGCTACCATTTCCGATAGATAGATAGTTAAAAAGCTGCTTTTTGCGGTCACTTAGTATTTCTCTCCTAGTGTAAAAGTAAGCTTATATGCCCAAAGCACTGCCCTCTAGGCATAGATACCCTATTCGCTTTACCAGCAAGACATTCTTCACAAGTTCGTAATATGCAAGTCATGCTTGAGGATTGTCATCGAGGATCAAGGTAGGCAGTCTAGAAGACTCTGGCCTCGGGCCCGTGGCTAACTTGTCTCGGTCTCCAATCAGGGCAAAGCCGCAAGTTGTTGATCAACACGGCCCTATTCAACCAGGCCCTGTCGTTCTGGGAACCCCCCAGAACTTCTGGCTCTGGAAAGAGAGTTCTGGATTTGATCTAACTCACCCTGCGACCCCTACCTCCGAACCCGTTACTCCGCGAATCGAGCTCGAGGCATTCAATGCTAGAATTACTATAGCACCCCAAAAGACCGCGCTTGTCGTGGTGGATGTTCAAAACCTACTTGCTTTGCATCCCCCCAACGTAAACAACCGAGCAGAAGAAACCATACTAAAGTTCGCTATACCAGCAGCACGCCAGGCTGGAATACAAGTAGTCTGGCTGAATTGGGGTCTGACAGAGGATGATCTGAAGAATTTAAACCCGACCACGCAAAGAATTCATGCTTTCGACCCGGATGGCACCTCGCAGCTTAATAAAGGCTTCGGGCATGATATGGGGCACGTGAAGTTAGAAAACGGTGAAGTAGTCCAGGCAGGAAGGTTCTTAATGCAGGGCCAATGGAATACGAGACTCCATGGACCGTCGGAAGCGGCCTATATGGAAGGACTTGAATGCAATCCTCCTGATAGACTATTCTATAAGAATAGAATCTCTGGGATGTGTGAGACGAAGACGGAGTGCACCGACTTCTTAACCCAGGCGGGCATCAAGACTTTGCTGTTTGCGGGCTGCAACACGGACGTTTGCGTTATGGCTACCCTACAGGATGCAAGTCTGAAGAATTTCGACTGTGTGCTCCTAGCTGATGGCACTGGAACTAGTAATGGAGAGAGAGCACAATGGGCAACAGAGCGGAATTGTCGCAAGGGCTGGGGATTTGTCTCGTCTTGCGAGGCTCTCAAAGAGGGAGTAGACAGCATGAGAAAGTGAGCCACGGTGTTGTGATTGGTATCAGCGCTGTTTTATGTATCGCTAATTCTCTATTGAAATGGTGTGTCACTAGTGGTTCGCTTAAATCCTAGCTATACAGAAAGGCAGCTGGCCATTATAGTAAACCCGAAACGGGCAGTACTGATGATGGAGAACATCATCCGTCATCTGCTTTGAGGTACTCGGAACAGCAACTACGGGAAGAAGCCTCTATTCTCGGCATCCCTGTCGAAGAGCTCACTGCTAGCTTGGGAGCTAAAACCCTTATCACTCGAGGACTACACATATCTAGCACTTCGTCATCCCTGTCACGACGATAGCATCGGTTATGCAGCGATGTCAGTGCTCCACGTCCCGGGGACCTGCCTAACCCTCTGGTTGATCATGAGGATTTGCCTACTTCCTTGCAGTCAAATATTGAAGTCCCTGCGGAGTTTCTGTGCTATGACATACACTGAGAGCCGGTAAACTACTGTAGTCAGAGATTTAACGATTGAACTTATGATTAAAGATCCCATACCGAAGTTAATAGTCGTGATAAGCGTTGGAATTACATTTGCTATTCAACTGGCTCATGCTTCCTAAATCTGCCTGAAAAGTATGTAAGACCTTTATGGTCAGGTACTCGGCAAAGCGTGTAGTGCTATATGCACTCTGAAACATTCCCAGACAGCGCAATATCTCTTATCACAATACCTATCATAGGACGGCCGGTTCCGTATCCTAAGATTCCATGGCATCGTAAAAAACATCTTCCTCGCGAATATGGCTTCGGAGTAGAGCCGCCACACCGGTCGGCCGAATCCTTTCGACATGGTCGGCCAATTCCATGGGAGTGAAATAATCACTATTAAAATCAGGCATGGGAAGCCGGTCATTTTGGCCGGCTTTTATCTCTAGATCTGCGCCCATATCAAGAAGAAACTTGATCATGTATGACCCAGGGCCGTGCCACCTTCCCCGTCCCGCGTTGACGCAATAATGTAGAGGCGTCCAGCCCCATTTATCTTGCCGGTTCAGATGCAGTGCACAGCCATGATCGTAGAGATATTTTAGGACCTTGACATCCGTGCTTAGCTCTGCTGCAAGAGCTAGATATGTTCGACCATCATCCAAAATCCTAGAAACATCCGCGCCCGAATCTACTAGGGACTGAATGGCCTGGAGGCCGTGAGAGGGGCTTCGGAAGGCACTGACAAAAATAGACCATCCATTCTGGTCATATAGATCAAAGTCTGCATAGTGCTCGGATCGCAAGACGTTAATATAATCCAGAATATAGTCGTATGGCGGAGGCTCTCGGCGTCGAGACATTAAGTTCAGAGTTCCTAGTGTCTTCCCGCGTACTACTTCGTGAACCGACGCGCCATGGGAGACCAAGAGCTGGAAGCACTCAAACCAAAAGTTCCATGAAGAAGGGAGCTGTACAAAGTGCTGTGTTTGTCGAGGTTGCATTCCAAGTGTAGCGAAAACTGGAAGACTAGAAACAGAAAACCACGTCATGTTAAATAATCACTAAAGAAATCAGTGAGAAGGCATTTCGACTTACACTTGATCATCATCTCCGTCGTTGGGGTCTGCCCCCTTCTCTAGAAGCCACTGAACAGCTTGAAGGTGTCTACCTTTGATCGCAAGCTTCCCATTTGTCACATTAGCTCAATTCAATGCGAGTCGTATACATCGGGTTAGTGGAGGAGGCAATGCTCACCAGCAATGGTGTCTCTCCGGTTGAGATGGCCCTATCCCTCAATGTCCACGGCTGGTCGGCTAGGCATTGTCTCATCAAAGGAATGTCCCCCCTTTGGCAGGCTGCCATAAAAGGAGAGTCCACTGGGACTCTATTTTGTAGATAGAGGTGGCCCGATACAATGCGAAACCCGGTTGCACCATTTAGAGGCGCAGCAAGGTCAAGTTGAAATAGTACCGACTGAAGCCAAGTCCAAATAGGTGGCTGGAACCCAATAACTAGCCGCGACGTCCATCGCCGTCGAACATCTACTGCGCAAGTGAACGCACTCACAAACCCCATCCATCTCCAGATGCCACGGGAATCTAAGACGATGGAGTTGATTTGGCGGATGGCTTGCCTACGGTTACCATCATGTGTTTCATGTGATTCGTCTTGAGTTCGTCCAAAGTCTCCCTCCCTTTGCCGGCTTTCGTACAATAATGTCAACACACTTCGTCTAATATATGGTTAACATGGGAGACACTTCTTTTTCGGTCAAAAGACATACGATATCAGGACCTGCATAATATCCATAAGAGATGCTTCTGCTTGCTCTATTTCTTCAAGCTCCTTTTTTGACCATTTCTCTCGGAAGGCCACCCACTGTAGCCTTTTGCAAACGGAACCGCTTGCACTAGTTGGGCAGGGAATATGCTTCTGCAGCTTTTCAACGTCTGCAAGTATCGTCGTGACGGCATCGTGCAAACGCTGGCGCATATTCTCAGGCAAAATTTCATCATTATTCAAGCCTTGAACCTGCGATTCCACCTCTGTGAGGATGTCTTTGATGACTATGAGCCGATCCTTGATGCGGCCGAGTTGGCGTGGGGCATTTCGGAAGTTTTCGCATAGCGTGGAGATCGTAGAGATTGTTTTAACTACAGTGCCTAGCAACTGACTACTAGCCGAAATTCCCCCGAGTATTGACAAAGGATCAGCCATGGCGTAATTGTATCGAGAAGCCGGATTACTCGATTTCCCCAGAAAACGCAATGCCTTGACGGATACCATAGAAAAGGGTGAAACCCCATTTTTTTCACGTGATATTGAGTTGCAATACATACTCCAAGCCGCTAAGGAAGACGGCTGCCTACCATAATAATTGGAGGCGATAACGTTGGGCTCACAGGCTGACCGCAGGATAATGCATTTTGCCATCACCTTGATTCAACCTAACTTGTCTACCCCACCCCACGATCTCCACCGTTCCAGGATTTCAGAGACAATCCAAAGCTAAGAATATGGGAACATGTGTGGTGTTTTATTGTGTAAGTATCCCATGAGTGATCTGTTAACTTAAACTGACCCCCGAAATGAAGTGCAATTGTGGAGCTGGGCCGTGGAATTCAGCTGTCGATAGTTCTTGTCCAAATTGTCAGCACCTACGTTGTTCACTCTGTACATATGCAGCATCAAAGGTACAGGTCTTTATCTAATTAATATGATCCTTTTTGACAAGTCTAGTCTCAGCGGTCGGTGGTAAACGCCAAGCCTGCGCCACGAGTTATAGTATTGCAATTACCATGATAGTGCAGGCGTCCAAGTGCCTAGACCTAAAGGATTTTAGGATGACTCAAGGGGTTAATCGGTCGGAGTTTTGTAGTATTTCCTATACGTATTCAGCTATATCACAGAGGTAGTTCTGCCTTTCTCTTAGGCAGCCTTTCAGGTATTCTCTTCTCAATATACGTTGTTTTCTCCCCCCGAGTCGAATCTCTAAAACTAATTAGATGGCAGTAGCCAGCCCTCTAGAATGAGGTTTGTGTTCATAGCACGGTATTATTCCTGCGAGCGACGGAAGTTATATGCAACGAGCAAAGAGGAATTATGAACTACGTCTTTCTACTCTATTGCGTGTACTCATACATAACCCGCAGCCCCTTAGCATCCTGTAAAGTCTCACCAACGAAGCAATCACGCATGATATCAAGGTTCTGGCCCAGAATCGAGTCATGCAATCGAAGCCTGAGTCGTCTGAACAGACAGGCGAGAACAATATATAGTTCTGCGTATGCAAGACTAGACGAAGTATCCGTTGTTAGCAAAACGTGATCATCTCAATGTCTTGTTAAGGGCGAGACTAAGGCCGAGTTGGGTAGATAGCGATAGTACATACTTCATTCCTATACACATCCGATTTCCGCGGCCAAAGGCGACGAAGTGTCGGCTCAGTTTCTCAAGATTTGGGTTCGAGTCCAACCAACGCTCAGGGTGGAACTCGTGAGGGTTTTCGAAGATCTTATCGTCCAAAAGCACCTCCCGGAAGGTCATACTAATAGGCGTCTATATAACCATGAGTGCGATGAACGGAACCGTCTTTTCTATATATATATGAGGCCATCATCACTTACCCTAGCCGGAATGACCCAGTCGTCGTATTGAAGAGGCTCGTGAGGCATGAGTGGAAATCTCATAGTCGGCAGCGCCATTATGCGTAGGCTTTCCTTGATAATGGCGGACTGTGTCATATTAGCAAATATTCGGAACGTGCTGATGTAAACTTGATGGAAACCTAAACACAATAGGTGGGTGAGAGTGGTGACCGTACAAGCCATGGAAGCGACTGTAAGTCTTTTAATGTAGGCCGCGAAGAAGGATTAGGTATGGCCCATTCTAATTCTTCCTCAAGCCTCGCTTGGACGGTACTCCGGTTCTTAAGGATGAAGTATATAGCAGTCGTGATGGTGCGAGCCGCTGTTTCACTCCCAGCCGCGACTAAGACAATCCCCTCTTGAGAGATCCGCCCAGCGGCTTTTTCTGAAGGCGGGAGGTCGTCGCTTGCGATGATTGTCGAGAAAACATTACTTGGCCCTGAGTTCGCATCTTTACTCTTAGGCCCTGTTATGATAGACTGTAGCGCCAGGCTAAGCATATCCTAGGAAACGGCAGTAAGTTATGATGGGATGATACTGCGGGCCAGCACATCGACTTACTTGGTGCAGTTTCACCATAGGAATAACATCAGGAAACACCCGCCTCAGTAACGCCATCGGCATTATCAACACGAGCAGCAGAACCCAACTGAAATGCCTGCCAACCGAAGTCCAGTTACTGAGGTTCGTCATACTCCTTCTCCATTGGGCTGCGAGTGCTTCGTCATCAAGCAATTTCCGAGACTCGCCAGTTGAGTACTGAGCAACGGTATCCGTCGTGAAGGCAAGGCAATTAGCCCGCATCTCAGCAAATCCATCGCGGGCAACTTGGCCTTTGACTCTAGCGATGAGCTTATCCGTATGATAAAATATCATAGGCACTGCGGCGGCGACATTGGTTTTGGAGAATAGCGGATTGATCGCGCCACGCCGTAGTTTATGAAGGTCATGCGGCACTGTACCGAAAACTGATAGACATTCAGTCACTATTCTTTTCAGCTTAGGTGTTGATGCTTACTGCCTTCGGGAGTCCCTGTGAGTAAAGCCGCGGGGGGATATTTGTCCCTTTTACCCTACCTACTTTAGTATGAATTACCTCGTTATATAGGGCCGACATATGAGTCTTACAGAAGGGCCTGAGTAAAGAGTATTCACCCATTTCGAGTCGCGGACATGGAGTTCGTGAGGGTTAATACGGACAATAGGGCCGTATATATCATGCAATCTCGCAATCTCATCCGTGAAATTCCTGCGTGGGCGTTGAAACAGATCTATGTAAGTCTCATACCAACCCGTCGCCGCCGTCAACTTCGGGCCGGGGAACTTGGCAAGTGGATGTAGATAGACGCGGTAGAACCCAAGGAGCAAGCCATAGCTAATGCTTAACCAAGTAGCCCACCAAAAGAACTCATAAGACAGCATGACGTTGGCGAATACTAGACTAGCGGTCGATATAGTCCTCAGTCAACAAGCTCACGGGTGCCAAATGTTGTTGATCGTGACCTGTGATGGACGGCCCTGAAAAACACGTGAACACCGATTGTCACTGGCTCAATATACGATAGCATACATGCGTAGTGAGGCCGGTAGGGCTGGACTACCAGAGCCTATCTACTATTAGGTAGGGACTATATCGTTACTAACTGGCATCAGTGCTACCCGTTTCCACCCCTAGCCTAAGAAACCTTCCCGCTACTTGACAAAATAACAGATCCCATATCCCTTTACAACACTTGAAGCTAATGGCATATATGCCTCGATAGTCTTGTAAACCCTTGCGTCATCTTGAGGAGTTAGGCAACCTATAGCAACACCCTTAATCATGCACCAAGATCCATATCACAAACGAAGCGGCTCGTCGAAGGAACAAGCCGGGTATCGTACTCGCCTACACCAGCGTCATCCGGGCGAGTACAACTCATTACGCAACCCGTCAGCTCAAAACGGCCCATCCTCAAAAACAAGGGGGCGTGAGTCAGGAGGTGTGTACCGTAAAGCACGTAAGAGCGTCGATATTACTCGCGCAAGGTATATTTCCTGCTTACACTTTCCCATTTGCCGCGGACCCGAGTTAGCGAGGCTTCTCGACGGGGCCAGAACCCGAGCCGACATGAGCAAAAAGTCACAGATACCTCACGACGTTGTCGTCTTACCTACCTACCTACTACAGTAACACGGGATTAATCCGATCCCCTGGTCCCGTCGACTGATTAGAGTCTAAATCGGTGGGGTTACGTTACCTGCGCAGTAGCCACAGCATGATTTCTTCGCCTAGCCAAGCATAGCTGAGTTGCATATATACAACACACAACACATATACGTCTTGGCCTATCTATCGTTGCCGGCTCACTCACTCGCTGGCTAGGTAGCATCGGTAATTCTGGTGCTGACGATTCTTATCAATCGGCCCTGTGCCCACCTTCCGTAAGCCTGCATTCGCACGATGCAACACTACCAAGGCGATGTCAGACGAATAGTCTCACTCTGTGCTGATCAAAAGAAAAACGCACTAGCTTGAGGCCTGGTGTGTTCCGTCTAATGCTGCTTACGTGCGTCATGCAATGTTCGAGAAAATGGGGTAGGCATTATGGGTTGTGGGACCGTGGGATGGCAAAGCTAGCCACACCACCGGCAAAATCCATTTTCTTTCTACTTGTGCGCATCTAGTTCCAGATGCATGCAACTTGGCGATGCAACTGTTGAAGTCACCGCCACTCAGCACAAATGTATCGGCACCGTTGTGTTAAGGTATCTCTGATGTATTCTAGGACTCTCGAACCACGATTACCAAAGTTCAATTATTTGCTCTAATGTATATGCGTACGTAGATATTTGACAGGGGGAAATAAGTAGCGACCGTAATAGATATCCTAGTCACGGTGATTTCGTATAGCGAGTGATGCCAAGGAGGAATATATAAATGAAATATATGATCGTTGTTTCGCTCAATACAACATTATTCCACTACGGTAGCTTCTGCCCACCAGGCACAAGCTTCTGGAAAACCTGGTGCGGGTCGTAGGCCTTCTGGACCGCGCGCAGGCGGCTCACACTGGCCTCCCCGTACGACGCGATAACCGGCTGATTAATACTGGCGTCGTTCATGAATATGTACTCGAGGCTCGTTCCTGCGGCGTCCGCGGCCGCACGGACCTTGTCTGAGAAGGATGCGAGTGCGCCGTACACAGTGGCGTCGTCCTCGGCATTATACCACGTGGCAGTCATAGTCCACCAAGTCTGATTGACGGCCTGCAGCCCGAGCGCATTGCCGGTGCCGCCGTTGCTCTTCCGACCAGCAATGACCGCGCTTGAACTGATGGGCTGGACTGCGGCGAGCAGAGTGCCGGCCTGCACAGAACCGATAGTGGCGAACTCCGGAGCAGTAAGATACAAATTCGCCAGCTCCTGATATAGCGCGCTATTCGGTTCGAAGCTGTGGGTATACCATGCCCAGCGCGGCAGTATCGTCGGCGGAAAGAGACCCATGAGTTCGTGCAGAGTCATAATGCCCGTCTGTTCGAATACCGGCGTCAGTGCGTAAAAGGGGGCGAAAGCCGCCGGACGCTCCACGGGCTTCAGGTAGACGAATGTAAGTAACAGAGATCCATTAGTAGGGACCAAGTTGATAATCATGTTGGCGTAAGGGTCTTTGTTCGGCTGTGTCTGGTATTCGTACAATGCTTGCAGAAGCACGGACGTCTGATCAGGGGTATACACCTGTATACCGCCCCATGTTTGGTAGATTGGGTACGTCGTTGAGGTGAAGCTAGTCACGATGCCTAAAGATTGCGTAAGTATAGATAGAGCTATGCAAGATCACATGCGCAGAGAGGGTACTTTCCAGGGCAGCACAGACAATGTGATCGTTTGACAGAGGCATGATCCGAACAGCAGGTAAGCTCACCAAAGTTATTCGTTCCCCCTTTAAGCGCCCAAAATAAGTCGGAATTTGTCGTGGCAGTAGCCTTCACTATCCGTCCGTCGGCCAAAACTACCTTGTACATGCATTTTCATTAGCACTCATCCACGTTCGGATGAAAGGTCTCTCAAAAACAGGACGCGTACCTCATAGCTAACAACATTATCGCACACTAGACCGTACAGGTCGGTTAGGTATGATAAACCCGACCCAAGGGTGAGACCGCCGACGCCGACATCCAGGACTCTACCGCCAACCATAGTCACATTATACTTGCCTAGTTCTGTGTACACAGCATCCCAGCGAGCTCCGGGTCCTATCGTGACAAGTCCTTTCTTGGCATCGTAAGTCACCCCTTTAAAGTTGCACAGGGAAATAAGAACCCCAGCATCGATGTTGGCATCAAAAGGGTTGGGAGAGTGGCCCCCGGAGCGGATGGCAAAGGGTGTATTGTTATTTACGAGGACGCTGACAAGCTGGGCGAGCTGGGCAGTGTTGTTCGGCCTCGCAATGCAGGAAGGATGCTGCCAGGATGTCTGCGACCAATTTTCCTCGCGCAACTCATTGTAGTCGGCAGCAGAGGGCAAGAAGATCGTCGATGGGCCAAAGCGTGCTTGAAGCTGGCCGCACGTCACGGCGGCCTTGGTGGTGAGATCAGTCCGGTCCAAAACACGTGGTATGCCGGCCGAGTCCGTAGATACGGCGCGGTAGAGGAGGGCCAATACGACCGCGAGAAGGGCGGCTAGAGACATGGAGATCCACGAAAGCAGAGAAGAGGACTGCGGCCTGGCTTGGGTAGCAGCAGCAGGTGGATCTGCGGCCTGGGATCCGGCCATTTTGTACTACAATGCGACAGCACTCGCGGACAGACTCTGATCCGCATCCGAGTATTGAAGGATTCTTTCTGGCGTCGGAGAATAGCCCCCTTTTGCCAGGCGCCCCTCTTCGGGCAGGAGACTCGGTCAATAGCGCTCCCTGGGCGTTCCCTGGCGCTCCTCGCTTGTGGTAGATTGTGGTAGACAGTGACGTGATGCCCGCACGTGGCACGCACGTGGTATGCGTGTGGCGTGGCGCGTTATTTCCTGGGCAGACTAACGGCTAGATCCAGCCCGGAACTAGAATCTGGAATTGATTGATGAGGATTCTCTGCTGGGGATGACTATGGTAGAGACGGTATGGGTATATCGTGCGGGTGGGTCGGACGGGAGCTGTAGCTGAGGGTTGAGTTATAGGTTGGTTAATTGCGTACGTAAGTTACAGTAGTCTGTCAAGGTTAGGGGTACTTTTGGGAAGGGATCAAGGAAGGAGGCGGCGAGCCGTTGTTATGCTTGCTTGCGTGCTGTTGGGTTGCTGCTGCTTGCCGTGAGTGAATCCGCTCGGAGTCCGCTCTAGTAGATAGATAGATACGAGTTCCTTCCGAGCTGACAGCCGATCGCCGTGACACAACAGCAGCGGCCTGCAGAGTACCTATCTAACTTACAACATACATACAGAGGTACAGTCTGGTGAAACGCTGTGATGCTGCAATGCCGCATGCAACAGAACACGTCCCGAATATTATCGATCAACGCCCAGACAAAATAGAGTCGCATTCGTCGCACATTGAACCGGGTACCTATCTAGGTACAACCTCGTGGCGCACCTCGTGGAAGGTTCGAATCCGTTGCATGGCAACTGCATGTCTCTGCATGTCATTGCATATACTTGCCTACATATACCCCCCTTTTTCCTACACCCCTGCCCGTGAAGATTGTAGGGAGGTGTCTATATTTAATCAGCTCGGCCTGGAACATCCAATCGCGTGGAGGCAGCAACACCAGGACACACCCACGGAGTTGCGGGACACATGTATCACCCCCAGTCCCTCAGCATAGACTACTCACTACTCACATCGGACTGTACTGGTAGGGATGTAATATCGCCTTTCCCTAAGCTGGGTTTCTTGTCAGCTCACTGCAACCGCACCACCACGTCTGCGACCAACCAATATAGCCATAGTTCGATGCCAAAACACCAACCCAATCGCCGAGACGCACTTGGCAGTCAATTGGTTGCTCAGCTAGTGTAGGACTATATTTGGCATATTGCGGATACATAGTATAGTGAGACTCGCGTGCTTCGAGTAGCCCTCTAATATCAGCTCCTCATTGTCATGGCACCGCTTTTCTTGCCATCCTTCGGGCTAGATAACGGCCATGTGTCCGGGCTGTTTCCTCGCTTGCCTACGTAAGTAGGTTCACAAATCAGCCGCCAGTCAACATCAGCGGCGTGAGTTCTGTCCTTAATTGTCAAGTCCCTTGAACTCTAGCAATGTCTTCGTCTCCCCTACAGCTGCCTCCGCCTTCAGAATGGCCACCAGACACCGACCACAGGGTGGCTCTCGAGGCAGTATGGTGGACGTTCTTCTCAGTTGCCACCGTATTCATCGGTCTGCGTTTCTGGGCTCGCACGCTCAAACGCACCTTAGGCTATGACGATATTGTCATGACTGCTTGTTATGTACGCTTCACTTATTGGCAGTCGAGCCACTGCGCAGAAACGCTAATATCGCTACCAATATCAGATTTTCTTTTTAGCAGAAGCCATCTTGAGTATGTGCTATGTCATCTTAACACCTATTGTAGCGAATAAGGCTAATAGTGATGGGACAGTCACTTATGTCGCGGAAACGGGGAGAACCCGGCACTTACTCTACCTGGGTGGCCTCCCGCAAATCGACTCAACGTTGATGTGGTACATTATCATTCTTGATGTAGGCATCTTCGTCACAGGCTTGGGAAAGATCGCCATCGGCATCACGATTCTGCGAATTTTCGGCGGCACATCGCTCTGGCAGCGATGGGTTGTATGGACGGTGTTAGCCTTGACCATCAGCACATGTTTCCTCGACTTCGGTATCAGCACGTTCCGGTGCGGAGATCCAAAGATAACATGGACATTAGAGCTCCAAGCCACAGCCCATTGTGTCGTTAGCACGGACGCTCAGTCCTCCGTCAACCTCTTCTCCAACATCGTACAAGTCATAGCCGATTTCGCCTTCTCCATTTTGCCCATGGTCGTAGTCTGGGGCCTACGCATGCCGCAGCGTCGGAAGATATTTCTGCTCGTCGCCCTGGGCCTCACACTCCTGACGGGCATAGCGGGTACCGTGAAAACCGCCTATGCCGCCACCCTCAACGAGATGGATCTCAGCTATGCCATCTTCCCTAACCTCGTCTGGTTCGGCCTTGAGGCCATGCTGATCATCGTGTGCGGTTCCGTGCCCACACTACACCCTCTTTACGAGCGATATATCAAGCAGCGACGCAGCGGCTACCGTTCACAGGACACTCCTCAGTTCGGACCGCGTACTTACGTCAACTCTGGCGGCAAGGGAATGTCTAAAGTGTCGGGTGGCAAGAGCCAGGACGGGTTCTCTCGAAATAACGATGACTCTTCGTTGAAGACGCTACATAACCCCGATACACCACAAATGCAACAGCAGCTAAGCAGTTTTGAACTGATGAAGCTGGATGGCTACCCAACCCAGACACCGGGATTAGCTCGTGCGGTACCGCATGATCCGGATGCCTGGCGTAATGATGGGATCCATGTAGTCCAAGACGTGGAGATCGACTCGAGGACAAATCCTAGCATTTCATCTAACGTATAAGGGCACTCTGTAGCGATTTTGTACTTATGTGAGAACCAGGGGCAGCGGATTTGGTAATAAAACCAACTGAACGATATATGAAGCAAAAAAACAATATGGCACACTTTGAATGAAGATGTAGCTGTGCTATAGTGAAGGATACTTACTCTGCGCGAGGAGCCCAGCCCGTCGAGGCTGCTATAGCGAATTAGATAATCAACGCGAAATTTTAAGCTCACCTACAATCTTTCTACTACCTTGCATATGTCTCAGTCGTTTTAAGTCTTGGTATCGCCCAGCTAGCTGCTAACATTTTTTGAATCTCATGCAACCCTAGGCACCGTTTTGAGATGACCGCCTTCCTTAGAGTTAAATAGTAGCGATAGTTGTAGGCCGAGTTGTTCCAAGACTGGGTAGTGACCAGGACAACGTAGGGCGGCAATTGCGGCTCAGCTGCGGGGATGCAGGCTGAAAAAAGAATTGAAAAATTGCGAGTGTACGAGCTGTCTTTCGGTTCATTGGGTCCTGTAGTTAGTAGCTGGGGTTTGCAGGTTGTGGTAGTGGGAGCCTTGCCACTAACATTGGCACACGCTTGCCTCTGCTTTTACTGAGTCCTCTGTCTTCGACCAGGTTGTCTCAAAATACACCTCTGACTGCACTGGAATCGAGGCGCCGGTCGGCCCAGACCAGGGACGAAACGCCAGTCGTATTTTGATAATAGATGGCATAATGCAATCTCAACCTCGTTTGATGCAAAGAAACGCACTGCGCAGGCATGCTGGCCGTGTCCGAACAGAGTGTAATCAGGAATAATGTAACGCTTTCAATAGCTGGTTAGGTACAGCTGGTCCGTCTGCCATAGTACGCTACTAGGTAGTAGAAACAGCAGCGATCGCGTGATGGGCACAGATGAGATATGCCGGTTGTGAGATTACGTGACGAAAACTCAGCTGAGATGCAGCCGTTACGGGGTAACCTACGGTACCATTGTAGGTGCGGGGTATAATTACGCTACCTAGGTACATGTAATTAACGCTACTTACGCCACGACCCACCGCATCTCACCATGCTCCACTGTGCTTCTGAGCAGGGGTTCGTAAAAGACAGTCCCGCTAGTGTGGTAAGCCTGAACGCCCAGCAAACGCCCAAGAGACGCCTACCTACAAAGTGCATACCGGCAGAATACCGGTTCTAGGCTTGCTGTGCCACGTGTGTACAGTACAATACTACCCCAAAGTACGACGCAGCAAATAAGGACATGAGCACTTTTCTAGATATCGGATGATACAGTCCTCCGTACAGTGGAATTCTACGGCTAACGATAACTAAGCTCTATCTATGTAGATAGCTCAAGATTAGATGAGCGTCTGCCTACGTCTTCCCAGCCCTGGACAGCAAGAACCCACCATGCTGCAAGGTCTGGAAGACCCGATTCGGGTCGTATCGCGCGGCAACCCGCCTTAGCTTCGCCAAGCTCTCGGCTCCATACGAGGCCAGTGGGTCCTGGTCGCGCGAAGCGTCGTTCATGAAGAAGAACGGCAGGCTGGACCCACGCTGCGTGCCCAGCGTCTTCCACTGCGCCGTCGTCTCGATCGAGACGGACCGGACCAGGGCGTCGTCTGCGGCGTCGGTCCAGTCGACGATCGTGGTCCACCCTGCGCAGCCGTTAGTTCGAAGTTTGAAAGGAAGGGAGGTGTGTAGTACTCACATTGCTGAGCCCCTGAGGGAATGTTCAGCGGGTTCCCTCCTTTATCGAGGCCCTGCTGCATCAAGTTTGGCCCGATGTATTGCAGGACAAAAGTCTGGTTGGCGCCGGTCGCGTTGTGCACGCTCACAGCTTTCTCGCACCAAAAACTGTATACATCCTGAGTCAGATCAGCGTCAAGACGAACACTACAGGCTCGATAGTCGTGTCTGGCTCGAAGGGGCACAGGTCAGCAGTGAGCTCGGCGAAACTTAGATCGTGGGAAACACGACCAGATAAGGAACGTACCGGGCGGGGCCGGGGAGCACAACGGACCCCAGTATAACATCGAGCTCATGGTACGTGAAATTTGTACCAGGGAGCGCGACTAGGACGGGCGGCACGGCAGTGCTGTTGAGGAACGCCCCAAACGCCGCCGGGGCCTCAGCTACAGGCTCAGAGTATATGAAGATGACGGCGATGGAATCAAGGGCGATGTTGATCTCCACATTCGACTTCACGTCGTCGGCTGCACCCCCAAGCTGCCACTCATGGTAAGCAGCCAACACAGCCGGGGCCTGGTCTACGGTGTAGGCATTGATCTGGACCCAGACTTGATATATCGGCACCGTGTATATGTCGTACCGAGTGACGATGCCGAAATTAGGCCCGCCACCTTTCAGCGCCCAGAACAGATCTGGGTTTGAGGTGGCACTGGCGTCGACGATAGACCCATTGGCTAGGACGACCTCGAAGCTCTTCGCGTTATCGGCCACAAGCCCAAACTGGTTCGAGACGTGGGACAAGCCGCCTCCGAGCACGAGGCCCCCGACGCCAATGGTCGGCTCGCGTCCACCGGCAACAACCGCCTTCTCAGCGTCCAGGGTAGCATATACGTCGCCCCAGCGTGCGCCGGGTCCAAGGCTAGCATATGTGCCGTCTGATGAGAGGCTGATGTTGTTCAGATGCTGTAGATCTAAGAGCACGCCCTGCTGTCCGATGCTAGCCCAACCAGGGTTAGGTGAGTGGCCACCGCTGCGGACGGCGAATTGTGCCGAGAAGAACTCGATAATCCGGAGAGATGTTGATACTTGGCTAGCATTAAGTGGCTGGATGGCGCAGTGCGGCGTATTCCAGCAGGTCTGCGACCTGATTTAACCGTCAGCACTTGAGGTGGTAGAAAGCCGTAAACGTGAAAGGTCTAGAGATTACCAATTTTCATCGACGATGGTGTCATTCAGGGGCCGGATGTTCACCTGGGCTTTTCCAAGGGCAGCCCGCGCCGTGAGGCAAGCAACACCGAGTATGGCGCCATTTGTAGAGGCTCGGGCATATGCCGTCCCAAGGTCGCGAAGCTCCGGACTAGCCAAGTGCAAGCTCTGTCCAAAGGCGCTGAAGTCGCCCTTGTTCCGTGCCTGGATCGGAAGTGTAGCTAGAGCACGAGCAACGCATGATGCGCCGAGTAGGCTAATGATGTGATACATAGGACGCATGCTGCTAACTGGTAGAGTGGCCGGCTATGCTACTGGCCACCTGGTTGCACATAACTACGGGATGTGGGTGGGCCATCAATTTCCCACTGCCTGTCTGATCGACTCGTTTATAACTGACGACGGAACTTACCTAAGTACCCCTTAGTCAAGCCGGCCAAGACTCTGATCGATTCCTACTACTACCGCGATCTATGAATATAGCTTTTCATTACATTGGGGGCTAAGATCCCCGGTGCTTATAGCATAGGTAGACCACTAAACATATCGAGTGGTGTGCTAGGATGCGGACCAACATTTATTTTCCTATTCTAAGATACTCGCCTGCGTATCTGTAGCTCGTCGTGTCTGTCATTGTCAGCGTAGTACTTTGCTAAGCCGACCGTCAACGGTGAATGGCTCGGCTGTTGGCGCTAGGATTTGGTACCATGCAGGCAAAATGCGGCCAAAAATGGGATTCAATGTAACACAAAGCACATTTACCATCTGCCCCAATCTCCCCATCGAAAAAAAGAAGTGCCTGCCTGCCGCCTTAATTGTATGTACGAACTCCCCTAAAATCTGACGTCCCGGGTCCCCGATAGGCTCCCGAAGGGATGCGCTACCCGTCTACCTACCCACTTACTTAGACAGCTGCCGTTCCCCCCCCTTTCTTCCCTGTCCCCTGATTTGGATTTAGGATCAGTGTAAGTGTAATCGCTAGTGTAATTCACACCTACTAGCTCCTAGCTCCAAAGCCACAAGCTCCAAGCTCCTTGATTTTTTTTTCTTAGTCGTCACGCGCGCTGTCGACCACATCCCCTTAAACCATGGCGGCGCCGGGCGTCCAGTTCGATGTAACCCCCGAGAAGCAGGCGAGCTTCCCGCGGTGGATGTACCACCAGATCACGTTCAAGCCGCAGGCCGTGACCGGCGTCGACCTCAGCGGCCAGACGGCCATCGTGACGGGGTCCAACTGCGGCGTCGGGCTCGAGACGAGCCGGCAGCTGCTCGACCTCGGCGTCAGCAAGCTGATCCTCGCCGTGCGCAACGAGGACAAAGGGAAAGCCGCCGCCGCGGATCTCGCGTCCGGGCGAACGGACCTGCCGGCTAACACGATCGAGGTGTGGAAGCTCGACCTCTCAGTCTACGATTCAGTGGTGTCGTTCGCTGAAAGAGTGAAGAGGGAGCTGACGCGCCTCGACATCGCCGTCCTCAACGCCGGCATCTACCCCATCAAGCGCACCGTCAACGAGTCCACGGGCCACGACGAGATCATCCAGGTGAACTACTTGTCCACAGCCCTCCTCGCATTCCTCCTCCTCCCCATCGCCAAAGCCGTGCGGCCCAACCAGCCCCACCCAACGCGCATCACGTTCACGTTGTCCGAAGTGGGCGCGTGGGCGCGGTTCCCCGTGGGCAAAGACGTGCCGATCCTCGCGGCTCTCGACGCGCCGACCAAGCTAGCCAACAACACGAACGACCGTATGTTCGTGTCGAAGCTGCTAGGGCAGTACTTCGTTTCCTCTCTCGCGAAGAAAGTCCCATCTTCAGTCGCGGTGGTCAACGGGGCGTCCCCGGGCTCCGTGCACGACTCGCAATTCAACCGCGAGCTCAACAAGACGCCGGCCGGCCCTGTCGTGCGCATGATCCTGCGCCGCGTCGGCAACTCGTCCGCCGTTGCCGCGCGCATGATCACCGATGCCGCGGTGCGCCACGGCGAGGCGGCCCATGGGCAGTTTTACTCGTTTCAGAAACTCGTGCCGTATGTTGCCAACATTGCTGACTCTTCTCCCTTCCACTACTTGCCTACAATCTACTTTATATGCGATACTAACGTACGCCTTCGCCATAGTATGGCACCCATCATCTACGAGGAAGAAGGAGCCAAGATTTCAGAACAGCTGTGGAAGGAGACGCTGGATGAATTTGCCTTTGCTAATGTGGCGGACATCATAAAAGAAGTCAGCGCCTAAATCACGGGATGACAACAACAGTAGCAGTAGGGAGTAGTCCGAAGTGTAGGTAAGATTGAGATACCAAATGTAGTCGCTTTCACGGCATACGGAAAATAATTTGTACATGTATTAACAAGGTAGCTCCTATTTACGCTATAATAATATACGCCCACGTCGCCTTGGAACGGCTCGTGGGATGAAGGATCTAGGATCTAGGATTGCCTAATCAGTCTTAGAGCGATCTACAAACCGCCTGGTGAAGATAGACATCTCCATCTTCCGACAGGCCAGCTCCCAGTCCGATGTCCACTTGCGGTAAAAGGGCTGGTAGCCCAGCAACCCGCTGCCTATCCACCTCCCTAGCACAACGCCTAGCGTGATGGAGACGGTCCGGCCGAACGGCACCCACCAGGGCAGAGAAAGGTATGTTCCGCCGGCATCGAACATCTACGGAGGTGGGCATGCATCCGTACGGTTAGCCGGGTGCAGTTTTGGATCACCCCTTTTCAATTCGCGACCTGCAGCGACACAGGCGGAGGGAGGAAGGAAGGAAGAGGAACCACTCACGCAAAAGATCTGAAGCAGGTCGATCGGGGCGCCGTTGACGACAATATCGTCCTGATACTTATACCAGTTCTCAAAGAAGATAGGATGCAAGTTCGACGCAGCGGGGTCGTCCGTCTTACTGCCGCCCGAGAGCAGGAACTTGACGACGGTGTTGCCGTCCTCCTGGCGGTCGAGCGGGATCGGGTAGGAGCGGTGGTGCAGATAGGGTGCGATGTCGAAGCGGCCGTCGGGCCCGGGCGTCAGCACGATCTCGCGGCCGTCGACCTCGAGCCCGACGCGTCCCTGCGTCGCCTCAATGTACTCTTCCTGCACATGGAAGTGCACCGGCGGCTTTTGGCCGAAGAACTCGGCGCCGCGGACGAGGTCCAGTGTCACCTCGAAGGCGAAGGTGCGGTCTGGGTGGTGCAGGAGGCGGGCGGAGACAGCGCCTCTAAGGCTGTGGGAGGAGAAACTGTTAGACAGGGACGGAGACGTGAATTGGGATCAGGGGCAGTGTTGGGAGATAGGAGGTGGGGGTAACTGTGTGATGCTGGTGCTGGGTGCTAGTGAGCTATCAGGATAGCTAGTTGAAGAAACTCACACTTCGACTACGGGGTCCGAAGGTCCGTACTCTACAATCCTAGCATCCGACGGTGACATTTTGGGCGTGCTCTGCTCTTCTCTCGAGAAATCCAGAAGACGTGGGATCGGCCAGCACGAAGAGGTCTGTAAAAGGGGGAGACGCTCCGCGGAAACTTCCACGAGACATGTTGCGCGGCCTCCGTACGATCAGCGCGGAGCAGTATCGCAACGCCTCAAGTTGCAGTGCGCGCCCAGCTTACGTAGCTCACATCTGATAATGTGTGTGCCGCGAATAATCGGCACACAGAGTGAAGTGGTGCGCAATGATACCACGAAGGCTTGGGTAACATTTAGGGAGCTAGTTCTCTACCAATACCCCGTCGCTGAGTTACATCGCATGGTCCCATGTTACAGCGCGGGGGGTACCGACAGGCCAAATACACTACTTGCCAAGATGTACAGATGACCTAATTCGTAGGTACCCAGATAGGTACTACTTTTGTAGCAGTTATAAAATAGTTGGTGCTTAGGCGCCAGTCCTAGAAGACCGCCGAGGTTAATAGCCAGGTTATATACCTATCAGTTGTAAGTACTTACTATTAGTTTGGTATTGTAGACCGTGTTTCGTACAATTTGACTATAACTTAAAGTTATACCTGTTCAGATGATGTGAGAACTCTACAACCGATAGCCTACAATTCTTGAGCCTCTGTTGGTTGGGGTCCGGCTTAGGCGAGATACTAGTTGATGCGGCACTCGGCATTTTGGCCATCCTGTAGGAATCGGACCTACTTAGGGTATGCATAGGCTTCGAGTCCTGCCAAAGCCAGTCTCTCCAGATACCCGCGGCGACGCCTCTCCAATCCAGAAATGCAGCAATCAAGGCCGGGGCTCACGCCGTATGTACTTGTGTGCTGAACTGCCTTGCTTGCATGCATACTGTTGCGAGCTGACTTTCCGGCTCCATGGATCTAGTTATGTGTGAATGGTCTTGCATCTCTCGGGTTACATTGCCGTGGTCCAGGCCCACTAATGAATGACGCCTTATGGTAGTTGCAATCGTCGCTTGGCTATTCCGCGGATGTGAGATTATTCTCGGTGGTTAACACGGAATGGCACGCCCCGTAGCAAAATCTGACATTTACCCAGCGGTAGCAAGCTATTTTGTATTTCGCCTGACTCATCGATGTTGCACTGCAGTAGGACTCGCCTATATCTTGCCACTTACTACATACCCCTGCATCTTGTATACGAAGAAAATATTGTTGTTGATGTTGCATTTTTTGACCGACAAGTCGTTAATTCTAGGTTAGTATCTTACTGCGCCGCACACGTTGGTTTATGCCATACGGCCGTGGAGCTGCAACACAGCCAAAGGAGTGGATTTCCATGCAATCAAGTACTATGTCCGGAGCAAAGATACGAGACCGCGGCCGAGTGTGCCAGCTGCGAGGATAAGCAGACAAAGGCTACCAGATGCAGGGCTGTGCTGAGTGATCTCGGCCTTGTAAGAAGGCTAGTGTGCTAGACAGCATTGATGGCAGCAGCCTATCACCTTTTCGAGAGAGCGGTGAGACAAGTGGACGGATAGAACGAAGGAGAAAGGATCATAGCACCGGTTGAGCGGACAAAAATATTAACTAAGCTGAGATAAAAGTTTAGAGATTTAGTCATAGGACTCCAGAGAACATAATACATTTGAATGGAAGAACATACGAATGGTAGAGGGTGGGCGACAACGTACCGGCATGTGGGCGGCTAACCCCTGTGATCTGATAGCTGAATGAGTATGGCTCTAGTACCGCCTTGAGGTTGGTCCCGGCTCCTTGATCGCCTCTTAAATCATCTCTTGATGCATAACGAATCAATGGGCACGGCTACTGCGTGGGACTTAGGTTGGTGAGGGTCTTTGCCCCGTCGGAGTTGAGCTATACCCAGAAAAGACGCGGAAATGTATAAGTAGAATAATGCCTACCAGGGGATTTACAACCCACTGCATAGTAGCTTCTTTTGAGGTTCTAAACACACCATCTCTTAGCTGCAGTTTTAGATCAATATGGGTATGGATTCCCCTCGGATACGAGGGCGTCAAGACGGTGTTACCAAGAGAGCCCACGCGGCCGGGGAAAAGGACGAGACGCTTCACCAGCAGTACGGCGGTGCTCATGCCCCGGGTTGGGTCGGCTTGCTACCCGCGTGGTGCACACCATGGATCCAGCTCTGCCGTCTATGCCCGCCGGCCGCGCTCTTCCTAGTCTTCTTCCCAAACGTGTTTGGCGTATTACACTCAGCGACGGCGCAGACCAACGCGAAAACGGCGGCAGATCTCGCTGGCGAGGTCGTGTGGGCATGTGGTGTTCTGTTCGTGGGATCCTTCTTCGGCAGTAACGGGGCTCATGCGTGGAATGACTTAGTAGATGCACCGCTCGATGCGCAAGTCGCACGTACCCGGGATCGGCCCATCCCTCGAGGCGCCGTCTCGCCGCGTGCCGCCGCCATATTCGCCGCCTCGCAGGTCGTCTGTCTGTTCGCCACCCTATGGTTTCTCCTGCCCTTCCCCCAGGCGCGGACGGCCACCACAGCCGCTATACCCGCTGTCCTCGGCACCGCCTACTACCCGTTCGCTAAGCGCCACTCTAACCTGCCTCAGATGGTGCTTGGTTTTTGCCTTACCTGGGCCATCATGGTAGGGAGCAGTTCAGTGGGTGACGCGTCACGACGCCCATGGACGGATCCATCCACGCTAGCGCTGCTGTTCGCGGCGATACTGTGGGTAGTAATTTTCGACACTATCTACGCGCATCAGGATGTTGTCGATGACGAGCGAGTCGGCATTGGAAGCACCGCGATACTACTTCTCCGCCTCCGCCGTTCCGGTGCGGGCACAATAACGCGCCGGCTGCCTTTATGGGCGTTGCTCGGCGGTATGACAGCCGGACTGACCATGTCTGGGCACCTGGCTGGCATGGGTGCGCCTTACTATGCACTCGCCGTGGGCGGATCAGCGATCTCGGTCGGCGCAATGGTAGCGAACGTCGATCTAGACGACCCGGCTCATTGCTGGCTATGGTTCTCCCAAGGGTTCTGGGCGACGGGGCTGGCGATCGCAGCCGGCCTAGTAGTCGAGTACGTCCGACGAAGCAGCGGCCTTGAGTCGGGAGCTCTGTTGCAAGCAGCTTGGACTGCTATGGTTGGTTACTGAGTGATATGATGGAATCGATTTGTAGGTAGAGTGCCGACGAATGTAGACGTGTGAGCAAATGCATAGAGTCGCAACCGCCGATCATCATGTCACGGTGATATCGCCAAGACGTTACTTTCATACCACGTGAAATTCATAGTTACCTAAGCGGCTGTAGTGAAGTGTACTTGAATCCATTCTGATGTAGTGCCTAATGGAGGTTTTGAACGCTTGTAATTTCCGTCTGACATTGTTTGAGATACATGTATTTCAAATACTGTAATTGATATTCGCTTAATTACTCATTTGACCAAGATAACGCGTTAAGGAACCACCATTTATTCATTTAGGTAGAATGATTTCGTATTATGGAATTATAAGAATCCTTCGGTTTCAGATTGATTGAAGGCAGGTGCCTACATCTATCTAGAAGGTGACACAGGCCATATTAATGTAAGAAGTCGCCATTGAAACCGACGACATTTAGGTAAGGAAACAGCACACGTAGAACTTATGTTCACTTTGACGACAACACCATCCTTTGCATCACCCTTTCTTTCCAGAGCCAAGCGACCGCGAGCCCCGAACCAGGGCCACCTCCAGCCGCGACAATAGGCAACACCGCTGGCAACAGCCAATCGCTACTTTTTAGCAATCCAGCACGGTATAAATCGACGCCCTGATACACTAAGAACAATGCCGCACTGCCAAAAGTGCACAGAAAATCAGACTGCCACACGAGTCGTGAGTGCGAGACCAGGTCGTCATGATTGAAGCCATCAGGCACGAAGATGGTAGCGAGTGAGTATGGAGCACTCGCGAGCATGTACATCCAAACGCCGACACACAGGCCGATCAAGATGCCGACTTGCCATTCTACTGACACAGTGGCGCGGCGGTTCGGCTTCGGCATGATGCCGAGGAGCGACAATCTAGTGAGCATCGCATCCCCAATCCCTATCCATACCGGCACAAGAAACCAAAACCAAACGCAGATGTGCCGCGTCTCCGGTCGCGACGCGAGAAATGCGCCGGCGACCGGGGCAACGTGGATGAGGAGTATTAGAGAGAGAGAGGAAGGGGTAGACCGGAACCAGAGGCGATTCTGGATCGTCTCACGACTAGGACCTAGTCTCGCCAGATCGGGAGCTGTAGAGCCAAAAATAAAAGTGAGGAAACAATAAATTGGTACGATGACTCCCGTGCCAAAGACTTGTCCAAGGAACATAAAGATCGCAGCACTATCATCCTGTTCAGTTGATGCTCCTTTACGCTATCCCAAGCCTTGGTACTTACACACCACCGCGACCAAAGCCATTCGCCGCACGGCGTGTGTCCTCCAACATCCAAGTGGCATAAAGAGGCGCCAGCTGTATGAGGAATTCGAACCCCGTCCACCACCCAAGGGGATCAGACCCGAGGGTGGCGGGGGCAAAGGTCACTGTTAGGCCGCGCCAATACCAATCCAAAAACTCGACGTGATAAAAACTTTGTAGCAATGGGATGGCACCACCGTCCCATTGAATACTGCCTGAGTCGAAGGAGGGCTGCCAGTGCTCCATCAACTTAGGGGGGTCCATCAAAACATAGCACGAAGCCGAAATGAGCAGAAACGGCACAGCCAACACGGCCCGAACGATACGAGTGCCGCCCCAACTCATGCTGGAATTCGGGAGGCTTAGGACGGTAGGTTTGGGGTGATCCTACTCGCTTCGCGAAATCCGCCGATGCCAATGAAGATATCAATACAAAGTCCATCTTTCATTCAGTTTAGCGGAATTAGCCGTAGGGTGAAAGAAGTTTGTGTCGTAACATCAAGCAGGGGTCTATGCCGAACGTCAGCATAAGCTTGAGACGGCCATTATTAGCCCACAGGCCAAGACTTGTACACTCGTTCTACTAAGTACAACTGCGACTTGTACTTTCGAGGGTCACGAAAGGTCCCACGCATTATGCACGATCCATGATACATCATACATGGACCCCAACCTATTGGATCGGCCAATTTCTACCAAGTATACCACAAAGTACACTGCGCAAGACGGACTTGGTTTCCTGGCTCGGGATATCTTCTACGCTAGGCATGGCGAACGCCATCATATTCGATACCAAGCCGCCTTTGCACGTACTCGCCTTGACTAATAACATTTACAAGCTTAGGCGGCACGGGTGCTATGTACCCTAGACCATGTCTTGATACCACGGCGGCCAACGGGAAGCGGCATACCGAGGCACTCGTAACAAGTTTATCTTGATGTCGTACTTAGTAGTATACTTGGATATCTGCTGGGGACTTCACTTGCCGAAATCCTCGCTGACTACTTTGCGGGGAGCGCGGATCTAGTTACTTCGACGCTCAAGGCCCCTTCATCGCTTGGCCTATATGCCGATACCAAGTTATGTATTTCGCGAATCTTTCGTTCACTCCAGCAGTAGCTGCTGCAACCGTTTTGCTTTTTGCATTTAGCTACCTCTTTATCCAGCGAGCCTATCCGCGCCCGCTTGCCGGCATCCCCTACAATCATGCATCGGGGAGGCGGATACTCGGTGATATCCCTGAAATCGCCGAGTACACACGGAAGGGTGGGAGCTTCAGGACCTGGTTCCTAGCTCAGGCTCACCGGCACAATTCAGCTATTACACAGGTGTTTTTGGGCCCCTTCTTCAAGGCGTCTGTTATCGTGTCGGACTACCGTGAAGTGAACGACATCCTAAGCCACCGGGATGCCGTCGATTTCAAGCGTGGTATCAAGGTCGATGCCTTCCGCGGCATCCTCCCGCACGCCTTCCCAGCCATGGAGACCTTCAGTCCGGACTTTAGGAGCAGTAGAAACTTAGCGAGGGATTTGATGACTCCGTCCGTGCTCCACGCGGTAAGTACGTCTAACTATCACTTAATACTACACCTGGGCTCTGCTAACATGTGCTCGAGGAAGGTAAACGCCCCTCGTATCTACGATGTTGCTTGTCATCTCCTAGAGCTTTGGCGTATTAAATCGCGCCTTGCTGTAGGACATCCATTTGATATCGCAAATGACGTTAGCGAGTTCTCTTTCGATGCTATCGTCAGCGCAGCTATGGGTTTGGAACCCCAGGGCGGTGATACCAAGCATCAGTACGAGCAGCTCGCGAAGCACGTTCATAAAAATAGTTCTACCTCTATTGTTAGTATTGGCCCCGATGCTGACTCACCTGTTTCTTTCCCTGCGGCTCTGCGGTCGGTGAAGCTCGCGGCGCTACACATCGATGAAGACAGTCTCCGGAAAAGCTTCGTGATGCCATGGCCGAAGGTGTACCACCTACTCAACAACCTGCGGCCGTCGGTGCGGGGTGCTAGGCGCACCATCCGCGACTATATCGCGTCCCAGATCGTCCGGGCAATTCCCGGGCTGAGCGATGGGTCTAGGGAACCCCAATGTGCGCTCGATTTCGTCATTCATCGGGAACTACGAGCTGCTGCCGCGGAGGACCGCCCACCTGAGCTCGCCGATCCGCGCATTTTGGACCCCATCTACGGGTACCTGATCGCGGGGCACGACACATCCGCGGGCTCGGTTCTGTGGCTTATACGCCGGCTAGTAACCCATCCAAAGGAACAGGATCGTGTACGTGAGGGTCTGAAAACCACCTACTCAGAAGCTTGGCGCGAGCGCCGACTCCCCACTGTCACAGAGCTAACTAAAGTGCACTCACCGCACTTGGACGCCTTTATCGAGGAGACACTACGATGTGATACACCCGTAGCGAACATTATGGTCATGACACGTCACGATACTATTGTCCTAGGCTACCCGGTCCCCGGGGACACGCGTGTCTTCCTCAACCTAACCGGCCCGTCTCTCAATCAGCCGTCAGTGCCCGTCGCTGAGGCGGACCGCAATCCCACATCGAAGGCGCATAACGCGGCTGACCGCGAAAACTGGGACGCAGCAGCGCCAGAGGAGTTCCGGCCAGACCGTTGGTTAAGAGACGGCCCCGGGTCTACACCAGTCTTCGATCCCGCGGCCGGGCCTGGGCTGGCTTTCAGTGCCGGGAATAGGGGCTGCTGGGGGAAGAGATTGGGATATCTGGAGCTGCGGATCGCTCTAGCGCTGTTGGTGTGGTCCTTTGAGTTTGAGATATCTAAGCTCTCGAGCTGGGAGACAGTTGACTCGCTCGTCAGCGCACCGAAGCATTGTATTATTAAAATGAGGGAGATTTCGTACTAGGAGGTTCTAGTAGCTCTTTCACTCACTAAGTAATCCCTAAATTTTGACGAATGCCTCGGCTTCTAATTTAGTCGGTCTATACGTTAGGCCTCAAAGTAGCCTTGGATTCGTCTAATCCAAACGTCTAATTCAATCCTAGCAGAGCAGACAAGATGCAAGGAATAATGACTGAAGATTGCACTCTACGGTAGCATTGAACATACAAGATACCGATAAACGTACTCTATTTCAAACATTAACACGTACTATCAGATAATTGTATACGCTACTTTCGCTAGTATAAAGTGATTCAAGCAGATAATCCCAGGTTGAGCTCCAAACACGTCTACAACGGCAGCCCCTTACACATCAACAAGAGACCAAGGTGGGGGAGGTAAGGGGAGTGGTAGAGGTCAAAATCACCAGCTGTTGGAGAACGCAAGATACCTCGGATACTAGCTGGGAATCTAGATACAATAATGATAGGTATCACTACATGCTTATACGCCACCAGTAGGTAGTCTAGGTGCTTACGGGAGTTTCATTTAAGGCTACATAAAGGGCGTAGGATTCATGATCACACAGTCGAACGATCGCCAAGTATAATAAGCCCTAGATTCAGATTTCTCGTTGCTACCTACCTAAGTACTCGAGGCGGCGCGAAAAAAAACTGCTACCGCAAAATAAGCTACCTACACTTATTACCACCCTGTATACTGCCTTAACTACGTTTAATAGCTTATACAGCATTAAATTGTATTATTCGTTAATTATACTTTGTTTAAGGGCCTTTTTGCGGTATATTGCTACGGCGAAAGGTCGTTTTTTTAGGGGTCAACGAAGTAGCTATTAGATCAGTGTACGTGGTGGAAGTGGTAGAGCTATGGTGTAGGTAGCCTATTTTGCGGTAGCATTTTTTTTTCGCGCCGCCTCGGTACTCTACCACAATAGGTAGATACAAGCGGCTGGCATAGTACATGCCCAGAAAATGTCTGCTATAGCGTTATCTAGGACTGTAAAAACGTACGTCTTGGCTCCGCCCGACGTCGTATTGTTGCAGGTGATCCGCACTACAGAGCAAAGTAAGGAACAAGAGCAACATGTGACGATGAGGGCGAAGTACGTAAGCTAGCCAAGTTAAGCGGTGCCCAGCTACATGGACCCGTCCCAAGAAGCGGGATAAATATACGTCTACCTGTAGGGTTGCAATAGCAAGCATCCCTTCTAACGTCGTATTTCGACGAACGAGCTACTGCAAGAATCTGAGCCGTTAAGACCCTACGATGCGACCCCGCAGTGTCACCCGTAAAGTCTCCGGTATCAATGGCGGACCAGCTTCTCCAAACCCTGCTCGCTTTGGGGTAACGGGCAGGTAACAACAAAGGCAAACCTCGCATGCCACTTACGCTGTAAGGGACTCGATATTGCATCGAGGAATGAGGGCTACATCGCACCTACACTTGGCACACCACGATCCTGATATGCTACCTACGATGACGTTTGGATTTTCCACCCTTGGCCTGCTGCATTCCTTGTCTTCATGCCATTAAGTTTGGCCCCTGAAGTCGGCTGGCTTCAGCTCGGTCTCCTAAACATATTCTATTTCTGATATCCTTCGTTCCCTTCAGTAACCACCAAACTAATAAGGGAGGGATCTTGAAGACCCTGTTTCTAGAGAGCCATGTCCCTCAAAGAGTGGTGGGATGCTGCCGGCCATCACCCCGTAATTCTATGCTTTATGCTAGCATTCATCCCGATCCTTGAGTTCCTCACCCTCACGGGGCGAATGCCAAGCAGACCCAAGCCTCCCAAGCTTCGCGAGAAAATACCTTTCGTCTCGAACACAATAGACTATCTAACCAACGTAGGGGCATTCAATGACAAAGTGGCGTGGGTGAACCAATCCGACCGGCCGCACAGTAATGATCCAATTCTGATATGTGCTACAGCCACCGTCTTGAGTCCACGGGAAGCAATATCGTCAAATTCTACGTAGGGTTTATACCGGTTTACATTGTAACCGGGACCAAAAATGTGCAGATGGTGTTGAACACGCCGCATCTCCTAGACGGCAACTTCATCCAATTGGTGCTCATGGAAAAGCACTGGGATATGACCAAAGAGGAGATCAAGAAGTTCGCGAATGACAGGTCTGGCCGGTCCAAGGTTCCCGCTCGGGAGGCGAAATACACACCTGAAGATAAGAGGTACTGGCTGGGGCATGACCGCCTTTACGTAGAGTACCTCAGTAATAAGAAGTACGCAGACTCGTTAGCCGAGTTGTTCCATCTTCGGTTTTCCGAGTCTCTAGACGGACAATTGTCGCTAATTGGAAATGGGGCACCTATCGAGCTCTTCGCGCTTCTGAAAAAGACGATGGCTGAGAGTGCTATCATCGCCCTGTTTGGCTCGCAAATTATAGATTTGAATCCGGGGTTTATAGACTGTTATTGGCGATTTGATGACATCGCTGGGACTCTTGCCTGGGGCCTTCCGAGACTGTTTCAGCGGAAGGCAATGGCGATTAGAGATGAGTTGCACATCATGACGGAGAGGCACATTAACTCAGCCTGGGACCACCATGACAAGGTTGGCATTGACCCCGAGGCCAACTGGGAGCCGCACTTTGGCTCCCGACTGTCTCGTGAGACCGCCAAGTGGCTTCGAAAGGGGGGCTTCTCAAACCACGCAGCTGCTGGGCATACTCTAGCCACATTATTTGGGTAAGTTAGATCCTCGTCTCTGATTTTGTCAGCACTAAAGTGTGTTTACTTTGGGCTTAGGCTCAACGGGAATACGGTACCCATCACGGCTTGGGCGATGATCGAGCTGATAAAGGATCCCTCTCTTTTCGCAGCGATCCGAGAAGAGATCCTAACAGTGTCGGAACTCAGCCCATCAGGCGACTGCCGCTTCGACACCGATGCTCTAACGAAACTTCCTCTCCTGCAGTCCCTTTACATTGAGATTATGCGTATGCATGTCTCATTCAACGCTACACGCAAAGCGCTCAGCAGATTCCAGATAGGTGGCTGCTGGATCGAGAAAGGGGCCCTGGTTCAGACGTGCTCGCAAATAGCACACTTTGAAGAAGGGGTCTGGGGTAACGAGGGGCATCCAGCATCTGAATTCTGGGCCTGGCGCCATGTCAGCTTTTCAGAGGATGAAACTGACACTGCTGGCGAGACACCTCGGAAAGCAAAGTTCGTCATGAAAGCCAGACCGAGCTCATTCTTCCCCTATGGTGAGTTTTAGCTACTCTATTCACAAATAATAAGATGAACAGCCAACATAGCTTCACATCTCCATAGCTAACCCGGACATGTAGGTGGCGGTTACGTTACGTGCCCCGGGCGGCACTTTGCTAAACAAGAGATCCTACTCGCAATTGCAACGCTGGTTAGTAAATACAATATCGAGTTCGTCGAATGGATGAACTCAGATGGCTCCCCGTCTCCGAATCCCCCTCGTGACGATAGAAGTTTTGCTGGATTTATCGCTATGCATCCAGATAAAGATGTTCGGGTTAGGTTAAGCAAGCGGTAAAGTACATGCGAAGGACGTCGTAGTGCATCGAGGACATAAAGAGAATTAGTAATTAAAGGATAGTAAAGGTCTTCAACAATCCGGTGTCATAGCGAACAAGAATAGTGATATAAAAACGTACGATAGTTTGGTTAAGGAGTAGGAGAACCTAGTGATTGCGCAGTATACCCGAAGAGTGATGAGGGGGGAAAGGGGGAACAGCTTGGCCGATACTCGGTTCAAATGACCTAGTTACTAGTATAGTTAGCCAAGCATGCCACGTGCAGGAATCCCTAGATATATAGTTAGTTGATATAGTTGAGCGCCACCCTGTACCAAGTATTGAGTTGTCTGCCTATGAATCTTATGGCCAGAGCAATGTAGCAGCCCTCAAGTGTACTATGTGAAGGTAGGTAGATTGAGGACAGATGAGTCTGGGATAGTAGGTGGTATGCTACTGACCAATCATAAGGTTTAGGTGGCCCGAAGTTTAGCCACTAAGATTCATCGCCGACCCACTGTACGTACCTCTGCATTCTCACGCCGGACGTGGCGACGACATGCTAAATACTTAGACTGTGGATTTCCGTTAGGGTGTGATCGCCATCTTCTAAAAGAAGCAGCACCTAGTTGATATCAAAACACATAACTAGGCTACAAGTACATTGAGTAAGAACAGACAAGATCAAGCCTATCAACTGAGTCCATTTTCCCACACAGCCTCCAAAGATAGCTTAGCTGTATCTCGCTACAATGGAAGCCGATATCAGAGCTGCCCTGCCGGATATCGACCCCGTCATTTCCGAGTACTCGGTCGGGTATCTCAGGCACGCCTCGACAGCCTGGGTGGGCGAGGATGAGGCCGAGGCATCAGATTTGTCTCCCTTGGCCGAGGCTGCCTCTACCATCACCGAGCTCCTGATCTCCGCTGCCGGCAACATCGAGAGTGCTGCACAGCAGGACAAGATCCGCGCGCTAGTTGCAAAATGGGTTGACAAGTACGAAGAGGTCAACGGCACCAACGGGAACCGTCATGGCCCCTCCGTGAAACGTCTGGACCAGGCCTTCCAGGTCGGCTCACAGCGCAACATGTCTTCCACCCTCGCCGTCGCCACGGGCAGTGTAGATCTTGAATCCGCCAACACGCGCAAGGTCGAGTCCAAGGTCGACCGCAAGAAGCTCGAGAAGGCCGAGCGCAAGATCGCCGCCAAGCAGAGCAAGAAGCAGTTCAAGAATGTCGAGTACGAGGCTTCGCGGCTCCTCAACCAGCCCGAATCTCAGTCTTATGAGGAGTTCTACATGGCTGTCAACCCGCTCCAGCTTGGCCCTGGTGGTGGCACTGCTAAGACGAAGGATATCAAGATCGAGAATGCTGATGTCAGCATTGGCGGCACGAGAATCTTGACCGATACCGACTTGACACTTGCCTATGGTCATCGTTATGGTCTGGTTGGTAACAACGGTGTGGGTAAATCTACTCTGCTCAGAGCACTATCAAGGCGAGAGCTGCCTATTCCTACTCATATCTCCATTTTGCACGTTGAGCAAGAGGTAAGACAACTCCTATACTTCCGACTATAGAATCTCGGACTCCTAGCTAAATTGTACACAGATTACTGGAGATGACACACCCGCACTTCAAGCCGTCCTAGACGCCGACGTCTGGCGAAAGGTATTGATGAAGGAACAAGGGGTGCGCAGCAATGTCCCGCTCAAATAAGATATATACATGCTAACAACAATTGAAGGAAATCACGGAACGTCTCGCGCAGATCGAAGCCCAGAGACCCTCCATGGCCGACACGTCAGCCGATGCGGCCAAGTTAGATCGTGACCGAGAGGCACTCGATCAGAAGCTTGGTGACATCCAAGCAAAACTCGCAGAGATGGAGTCCGACAAGGCCGAGCCCAGGGCCGCTAGTATCCTCGCTGGTCTTGGTTTCTCCCCAGAAAGACAGCAATTCGCGACCAAGACGTTTTCAGGTGGTTGGCGTATGCGTCTGGCTCTTGCTCGAGCCCTTTTCTGCGAACCTGACCTGCTTCTTCTCGATGAGCCGTCGAACATGTTGGACGTCCCTTCGATTACCTTCTTATCTAACTATCTTCAAACCTATCCCAGCACTGTCCTAGTAGTCAGTCACGACAGAGCATTCCTAAACGAAGTCGCGACGGATATCATACATCAGCATTCCGAGCGCCTCGACTACTACAGAGGAGCAAACTTCGAGTCTTTCTACGCCACCAAGGAAGAGCGCAAGAAGATCGCCAAGAAGGAGTACGAGAACAACGTGGCCCAGCGCGCGCACTTGCAGGCCTTCATCGACAAGTTCCGCTACAACGCCGGCAAGGCCGCCGAGGCGCAGTCACGCATCAAGAAGCTGGAGCGCATGCCGATACTCCAGCCGCCAGAGGCCGAGTACAGCGTCAAGTTCAAGTTCCCGGAGGTGGAGAAGCTGTCGCCGCCCATCGTGCAGATGTCGGGCGTCACCTTCGGCTACAGCCCCGACAAGATCCTACTGCGCGACGTCGACCTGGACGTGCAGCTCGACTCACGCATAGGCATCGTGGGTCCCAACGGCGCCGGCAAGACGACGATCCTCAAGCTGCTCATCGGCAAGTTGTCGGCGACGCAGGGCCTCATCTCGCAGAACTCGCGGCTGCGCATCGGCTTCTTCGCGCAGCACCACGTCGACGCGCTCGACCTGACCATGAGCGCCGTCTCCTTCATGGCGAAAGAGTACCCGGGCCGCTCCGACGAGGAGTACCGGCGGCAGCTGGGGTCTTTCGGCATCACTGGTACGACCGGGCTGCAGAAGATGGAGGTGCTTTCCGGTGGTCAGAAATCGCGTGTCGCATTCGCCTGCCTGGCGCTCACGCAGCCGCACATCCTGGTCCTCGACGAGCCGTCCAACCATCTCGATATCGAGGCCATGGACGCGCTCTCCGAGGCGCTCAACGAGTTCCAGGGCGGCGTGCTCATGGTCTCCCACGACGTCACCATGCTGCAGACCGTGTGCAAGTCCCTCTGGGTCTGCGAGAACGGCACCGTCTGGAAGTTCCCCGGCGACGTCCAGCAGTACAAGAAGAGGATTGCCGCGCTGGCAGACCAAGCCGGTGTTGTCAAGGCGCACTAGTAGCTAGAGAGAAGTAGGTAGAAAGACGATGAATGTTACATATGTGTCACAAAGAAATGGTCCGACGAGACGTGAGTATGAAAAGAGACAAACCTCATCTTACTGCCTCCACATAAGTATTTACTTGCTATTGTGACTGTATCTCTGACCCAGCTACCCAGGCATTCGGGCAGTTAGTCTAATAGGTTATAGCAGCCACTGCGCAGAGAATGTGAAATGTGTTTCGGATTGAGGCATCCCACCACAGCAAGCATAGCGCGGCGATGATCCACTGCCCGTATTGCGATTGGGACGATTAAAGCAAGCACCCAAGTTATCGTGGGATGGATGACTCAACAGACAACTGATCACTCGGGTGCGAGTGACGTGGTCGGGATTGAGTGGGTGTGAAAAAACTCTTGCTGGGTATCTATCTACCTATCTGTGTACTCACACATACTTACACGCACACACGTATATATAACTATATCTGTATCTCTATCTATATGCGAGGCTAATAAATCCATCTCTCTTACTCACGCTCTGCAGGTGACCTATCCATTTACATATCGGGTGTTATGTGTCTTGACTCAACCTAACTCAAACCCCTCGTCACACTTTAATCGCCTGTCTAAGTCTGAGTCATAATATCTATCGAAATGATTCTCATTCCAGCATCGTTTGATCCCGCAGCCATCAGCTGACCCGATAGTTTCGGCCGTACGCAACGACCCGGGCTCCCGAGCGACTGATCGCAAGCGCGAACCGTCGTGGTGGGCTGGCGGGCTAGCGGGTGGCGAAACCGCGAGATCGGTTTCCTTTATGGCGTGACACCATCGGATGAACCTTAGCTATATCTATGATGCTAGATCTCCTCATTCAACAAAAACCTAGGTTAGCTCAAACTATTACTCATATATACATAGATCAATTAACTTCCGATGTCTGCTGCCTAGTTATTCACTATTGTATTCAATACCCAGATGGCCACATACTCGTCCGTCTTTCTATACTTCAATGTTCTTCTACTCCCTTCTTCCTTGTCATATTACATGCATCCAGTTTCTTCAGTCCAGACTACATCTCTTATTTCTTCTACCTCTTCATCCCTCCCTAACTGTTACGATCTCGATACACTCTCACATACCTTAGTCGATACCCTTACACATATATCACAGACTTACACGCAGGAACCCTCCGAACGAAGCAAGGGTAGGTGTCGAGCGACAAAACACCCAAGGCAGAAAGCGTCTACCTCTCCGACATACCTACTCCCAAGCCGAGACCAAGCGTTCCCCATTACCTGCCTACTTGTTTATACCTATATCACTACAGCCTGTCTACGAGAGCACGCTCTCTCCCAGTACGGAAACAAACACCTACGGCGACAGTCCTAGCAAAGGAAGCAAGCCAGAACCAGCATGGCAAGAAGATACATACATAGACACGAGGCAAACAGGGCAAGCTTGTCAAACAATCCGAGACGATGTTCAGGCGAACATAACCTCCTTCACGAAGAACTACAAAAGAATGGCGCGGCCATGGAATTCTCCAGTCTCTACTGGGATTTACCTCGAATACAGGAAGACGCCCGAAGGTCTAATAGATAAAAACATTTCACAAATTCGGGAATCAGGTTGACGGTGAGGACAATCCGCACACTCACATAGCTAACGGTCACAGCATAGGAACGAAGCTGGCGAACATTTTCAAATACGTCAATTGTCAAGGAAACCTCTGATGATAGGAAATTTGGACACTATCTAGTACCCAGGACATAGCGTCCCATATCAACATAACAAGACTAATAATTCTGCTTTTCAGTCTGCCCAAAGGGCGACAAAGTATGAAACGACAAGACAGAAGTGCATTCATAACCCCGGCAATGGCGTCTTCGTCCAAAGCGCCTATAGCAACGGACTGATACCATTACCTCCCTATAAAACGGACTGAGGTGGCGAGACCACTGTGGCCTGCCCCTCCAGTTCCTGACCATACAACATACAGCTGTGTAAAAAGGAACCAAGACGGTTTGATCAACCCTATGCACCGCTAGGTCGACTCAGAGCTATCTGCTTCCAATGATCACGTTCTTCCTTTAGCTTAGCGATCTGCTCCTCGAGCTCCTCTAGTTTCAGAGCTTTACGCTCACGAGACTTGCGAGCGGCAAGAGTATTGCGCGCTCGCTTCATTGCGACGGTATCGTTCGGATCATCAACAATGATAGGAGGAAGAGGCTTGTCACGCCGCCGAGAGTTCACGCCCGAGACGGAGGAGTGTCGGCCGTGGGATTGGGACGGTGGCGATGAGTTGCCCGATTTACGACGAGGGAGAGAATCGGTTTCAGCAATCTCGGTCTCTGCAGGCACCTCTACGGGCGACTTGACTGACGTAGTCTGCTCAGTGGTTGAGGCCTCTTGGGGGAAAAGAGGGAACCAGTTATCAGAGCCAACATCAAAGTCGCCGTAGTTAGGCGAAACCTCGTAGTTCTCGAACTCAGGAGACTCGCCAAAGTTGGAAGGTGTGGTCAAGTTGGTGAAAGCAGTGGAATTCGGGGCTGAAAACGGCTCACGAATGAGCAGCTCGCCCGGGGAGACTGTGCCCAAGTGAGGACTTGAGGCAGAGCTCACATCCAGGTCGCAGCCGGGGATAGCCGGAGAAGAGAAAGCGGTTGAGGAACCACCTCCGAAGGCCGTGAAGCCGCCAAGACCGCCCAAGGCGTCTACTTCGGGTGAGCTTAGGTCACTTTTGCAGACGAGCATGGGGAATTTACCTTGAAGATCCATCGTGGCCGCTGTCCGCTGACTACCGAGACCCTGCGTGAAGAGGGGTACGGGTGGACGAGCAATGCGGGTCTGCTGGTTCACTGCAGCGGCGGAGGGTGAAGTGGATAGGGGTGCGTAAAACTGTTGCGCTTGACTTGCGTTTTGCGCGGGGGAGTTAAACCGGTTGGAAAAAGCCAGAGGAGAAAACTGTTGCCCTGTTGCTTGGATAATCTGCTGTATGCGCTGAGATTGCGGAGCAGGAGACGCGCTCAGATCACGACGGCTGGTGCTCGTGGTATTGCTGTTTAGAGATCCAAAAGATGCTGCTGTGGATGCAGGCGATGAGGCAGTACGGTTAACGGTTGTTCTCTGGGGTTGAGGAGAGTCGAACAAGACGAAGTCCTGTTGTGGGGGGCTCTGGAAGCTGTGTTGTTGCGCGGATGGTGCCGGCAGGCTCGAGGAACTGGAGGGAAGCCATGGTGACTGAGTGGAATCCGTGGTGAAGACTGGGAAGTCTTGAGGGGGAATGGTGGCGGTGGGTTGGGAACTTGTGCGGGAGCTGGGAATAGCTTCTTCAAAGTTCAGGTCAACCTGGAAAGGAAGAGCTGAAAAGGGTTGAGTAGAGAGTAAAGTGTTTATCTTGGATGACTGAATGTTGGCGGTGGGGCTACGAGAGCTCTAATTGCTTGTAGGCGAGAGAACGGGGTTCTGGTTGTTTAGCGCATCTTGAAGTGGGATGCCTGGTGTATTCATATGTTGTTTTGGTGTTTATGGGGGGGGATGGAAAAAGAAGAACAAAAGAGGAGGAAATTGAGTGTGTGTGCGCGGGACCAAAGGTATTAGTATTTTTTCAGGCAACAACCTCCAGCGGGCAGACCAGACGGCCAGAGCCCAGCCAAAAGCGTACCGTGTAGTACTAAGAGGTACTGTGGTAACCGGCCTACACTAGCATGGAGGCTTAGAAAAGGGCAGACTACGGCGAAGCGGATAAGTGGGTCATGGTTTAAGCCAATAGAAACCTAGTATCTTCTGAATGTGGATACCGTTTGTAGGACTAAGTGGGTCTCAAGGGAGTCTATCTGGTGGATCTGACAAAGTTCTGCCCTAACCTCTAACAATTAGATTGCACTAGTAATTGTATGGAAAATGCCCTGTCTATCAGCGCAATCCGATGGGTGGAGCTGTTAGGGAGCGACATCTTGTGTGCGTCTGAGACTGACCAAAATGCTTGGCCAAAGTGTGAGTCATACCTGTACTGCGCCTGTGCGCAATCGGGCTTAGCGGTACATGCACGCCGGATCATGAACTTCATGAAGCTGTAGGAGCGCGATACAGTCGGCCAGCTAAGGCCTAGTTATATTTTGCTATTTGTATCTACAATTATTAAGCTTCTCTTATACAGTCGATCCAGTGTCCAATACCTACACTGTACCTGTAGTGGACATAACAGGGCATTTAATAACTAGTAAATGATGACATGAAGCCTTTCAAGCAGGAGTAGGGGTAAAAAAATAAAAGAAAAAGGAATTCGAGAATTATAAAGGCATCTTGGCAAGATGACCGATAACTGCCACATGTAGGTGGCGCCATAGGATGTTCAACTGAATAAGTAGGGCAATCGATTATTTGTCTGTAACATAGCGCAGGTTACGTAGTCAAATTCTCCTGGACTTCAGCCGATACTCGTTATTGCCAGCGGTTTCATTTCGGTGATGGTAGTTAGTATCAACTCCGGGCTAAAAGATTCTATTTTGGACAGGACAGGACAGGAAGAATTCCGAGTCTACAGCTAGTCTGCTAACTGCTTTAAGCTAGAGGTTTGCTAGTGCACAGTACTCCAGGTAGCACAGTTGTCTGAACCCCGCCGTTCATCCTGATTGGATGCTTCTCGGCCAGCTGAATTGGGCAATCTGTACGACCCTATCAAATAGGTAATGCGCTGCGCACGTAATGCTTCATCGTGTCTTCTTCTTCCGTCCCTTCTTGATAGATGGGCAAATATTGGAAGAGTAAAGCCTAGCTGCTCCAGCAGTATAAACTGTCCTCACGTCTCGAGCTAATTACTAAGCAAAAGTGAAGCCTCTATCTTAAAGAAAAAGATAAACAATGCGAAGGCCAGTAACTAGTTACCCGTCGCCTACATTAATAAGCAAGCTTCAAGATAGAAACCGACCTGGAAGATCCCTCCCCGTTGATTGGCTAGGACCTAGAACGGCCGGGCGGATCTCTACAGCTGCACATCCACCATGTGCCATATCTACGCATACTAACTAACTTCCAGTAGGTATCTATTATTCATTCTTTCTCCATTGGCTATCAACACTAGTTATAATAATAGGGAGGACGTCTCGCATTGCGCAAGCTTATCCACGTGCAACTTACTATCCAAGAGTCCCGGCGTAAGCTACTGACGCGGAAACCGACATTTAATCGCTCGAAATGGTGAGAATGAAATGGCTGCCTTCTGCACAAGGCAGTCAGATACGATCGATATTGTACCGTACATAAACAGTGTGTACATACCATACACAAGTACCGGTAAAAAAGAGCCCACCTAGAGCTGCCACCTTTCATAGCTGGAGACCCTCCCCTGCTCATTTTGTGCAATACCGCCCCATTTTCTACCTATTTCTACTCAGCGCAGTTGCAAGGGCCCAACAGTATCAAGAAGTAAAAGTATGAAATAACGCCTGTATAAGTTGCCGCATCACACAGTCGCGTTTGTTCGCACACAACGCGCCACACCAAAACCAATACCAGCGTATATAAGCAACCACCTATGTAGGTCGGTCGGCGTCTGTTCAAGCGGTATTTTTTTTTTTTTTAACAATAAGCAATCTAATATGCGAATAGTTATAATAGTTGATAGGGTATACATAGTGCGGTAGGTAGGTACTTCGTATACTTTGCTGCAGGCCTGCCCTGTTCTGATCGTCGCAGGATCGTTGGGCTAGTCCTAAGTAGGGGTGGCAGGGGAGGGTCTCCAGCCGTGAAAGGTGGCAGCTCTAGGTGGGCTCGTAAAAAAGTATTGGACGCCTCTTCCTACGCGCACATATGTATCCAGTGCTGAATTGCGCAAATGCGCATGCGCGTAATGCGTCCCAGTCCCACCAGTCCAAGCCGGCGCCAGTCCAGGCAGTAGGTAACTATATCCAGGCCTAAGTCTAACTACTTACACATGCGTACGCATACTACAGTATTCCGCAATCTGTCCTGCATCTGGCTCGGTCCTATATCTCCGCGCTCGAGATCCCCATGAGTCTTGGTATACAAGCATACAGCGTCTAGCGTACCAAGTGCGCACTAAGTGCCTAGCTGGGGCATGTCTTGTATTTCGCGCAAGTGAAATTGGAAATCGGATCAATCAGATCGACCAATTCTCATCTCGCGTGCCTCTCTTCCCTTGCTCTCCAGGCATGGCGGCTTTGCGCTTCAGGGCTGTGACTCATCGTTACCCAGTATTGCGTTCCATCGCGTCTCACCCTCCCTGTAGCATGCCGCTTCCTCCAACTCGGGGGGGCCTACTCTCCACCCTGCAGGTGAGATGAGATGTGGATACGACATTGACGAGGCAAGACAGAAGGGCGCAAAACTACAAGTAATACACCTGTCTTGATCGCCTCCATTTCCTCGGACGGTCTGTCTATCAGATCGGCTTCACTCACTTAGTCCACAACTTACCTAATATGTTTGTTTCGCTATCTAGGAATGTATGTAACATACCTACATAACCTAGCGATTCATCTACAATTAGGATACCTAGGTCATATACGATACCAAGTGCCTTCGGAATCCCTACTCATCCAATTCCTATCCTATTTATAGCCGAAGAAGGGCCTGCATGCTTGGAGAGTTACACTGTCTAGGCTCGGACTTTAAAGTCAAGTCCGTTTCCAGAATTCCTGTAACTAGTGCACGTTTCGCGAATACTTCGACAGATTCCCGCACGAAAATCATCCAGAAACCCAACCTCTAACAGAATTAGGCTCGAGCAACGAAACGTCTTTTTCCAGGATTCAGAGCGCTCAGCCGTGTTCAATCCTGCGCATACGCTACCTAGAATAGCCAACAGTAGCCGCTAGAAGCGCATTCCGTCCACCGTCCTATGAAGTGGGCTTGCCCCCATTATTCCCGCGAGTGCGAGAAACGACAGCATTATTTCCTACAGTAGGTTCTGCCCTAGGTGTCAACTAACTAGTCTAGCCCGTGTAATATCGCCTATCTACGGCGCCGTATCTACAGCATGTACTACTAAACTGCACATTTGAAGGGCGCCAAGAAACCATCAGATTTGGGGGCGGGAAAATGCAGCTGCGCGAAAGCGCCGCCGTGTAGGGACGGATATTCTCGACATTGGTCCTCATGACCACCGGGTGGGGTCCGCTTCGCTGGCCCTACCGTAGCCATGTGTGCGCGCTTCAGCCGTTGGAGCCCAATACAGAATAGACAAGAGGCCATTACGGCGAGGCAGACACAGCGACAGGTCTAAGCCTCAGGACACCCTTTCCGATGTGGATTTCGTTTGGTCGACGGTTATTGCCGTCCTCACGAAGCCGGGGCTACTTACTATATGCACTGCATATGAGGGATAGTTACAACGCCGTAATTGGATACACTACTATGCAGTCTTGATCACGTGGATGTGGCTGTAAGCTGTTCGCTGTCAGACGAATGCATGCTTACTAGCCACAGAGGGAGAGAGAGGGACTACGTGGCGGTTTTCGTCTCACGCGGTTGGCTGTGCTGCATATGCAGCTCATCGCAATATTTTTTGGCTTCACGAGACGAGCAGGTAAAACATAAGCTAAAAGGTAGTACAGGTGGTAGTACAGGGTGCATATAGGGTGTAATTGTAAGACGAACGCAAACATAACGTACCAAAAAAAGAGGAAAAGAACAGGTTCACAACTTCTGACCTATTGGCCTCTCCCTCGTGTCCCCCTCCCAGTTCAAATCTAATTATATCGGATGGTAGCCTTGTCATGTCGCGGCGATGCATGCAACCAGCAAGAGCATGGGAATAAGAATTTGTCAGCTAGAGCCTCATAGACGAGTTATCCCGACATGGACTTGAGTTCAGCGGGAAGAGATACCTAATACTGACCGCTTCACGTCTATTTACTTTGCTGCAGATGTGCCATGTCGCTTCTATAGGTCTTGAGTCTCTAACTATATGGGGCTGAGGGTATCGATCGAGGTACTATCCGTCGGGTTGGTTTCGGCCACTCATATGCTTACAGCTTTTCCGCTAATAGCTACATAGGTCTATCAAACACACGATGTTTGATAACACACATAATTTCTTCTACAGACATACGATTTGATAGATTGGAGGTCCCTTACGGCACGCTTGTGCTGTCATGTACGAATACGAATACCCAGTGACGGTAGGCCAGCAAGGTGTCCCTTTGTTGGGTAACACTATGTTGTAGTACTCGGCAGCAAAACCAGTACCTTGGGTTCGAGTCAAGGTCTAAAATTATCTCTTAATACAGTACATTTCTATAGTAGATAAAGCGTAGTCTTGTTAATGGAGAGAACAAATGGACATCCTCAATGACTAGCAGAGCAGAGCTTCTCGGAAGGAGACGGAGTCCGCATACTCTTTGTCCAACTCGGGGCCGGCATCTGATTGATCGTTACAATAATTCACCTCTAGGTGTCACTATCGTAATCGTATTCGTACAAAGCATTCACCTCAATGAAGACCATGTCCTGTTCGGGGCCTAACAAGTCCGATGCCGATGTACCAACCGCCGATCTCGTCCGTCTCAAAGGGCTTCGGCCTCTTTCGGCCGCACGGAGCGGCGCGAAGATTCTCGCTGATACCGACTATACATCGGTTAGTACCATCGCTTTCGTAGTCGGGTTAGGGTAACTGGAAATACCAGTGACGCCTGGATATAGAAGGGTCGAAAGGCGCACCGCGTGTTCTCCGTAGCCAAGCCCGTTTTCGGGATGAAGCTCGGATTTCTGGCTGCAGGAATCAATCATCTACATTAATCCAGGCCAGTGATGGGTCTTCGAGAACGGACTTCGAAATCCGGTCATTTATTGTAAGGAGAAAACATCTCCAAAATGATGTAGAGTCCGCAAGTGGGTTGTAGTAAGGGGCTTCTCACAGGATCTCCTTCTTGACGACTATAGCCCGTCCATGCAAGAATCTATATGTAAATCGCTAGATGATCTGTCCTCTACGTGCTAGGGCTGGGCGTAACATGACTAGATTAGCTTAGAGAATTATGATGCCATACTCCAAGACAGCTGGACAACCTTAGCAACTTCATAGTGCAGGCTAGCGAAGCGAGATTTATGAACCTCTATTAGGCAGAGCAGAGATGGAGGGGAAATACCTTGCAGTTTCTGAACGGCTCCCTGGACTAGAGCGGAAAATGGTAGTTATAGACTAGGACGTTCCTGTGTGTTGCTGTAGTTCTGTTCTACGATAGCAAGCTTCAGTGGGAAATAGGACTCTCTTCTATATCACTTAGGAAGTACTAAGAGCGAGGGGGCTTGGTATAGAGTCTCATATGGCCTGCTCTTGTGTCGCTCTATATGTGGCTTAGCCTCATAGGAGCTTAGTATAGTCACTAAAAGTAGTAGTAGCCGTCGCGACATGTAGTCAACTGTTACCCATTCCATTCGCCTATGGGGTGGACCCCTGATTAGGCACACGAGATCTTCTGGGTATAATCTACTCCTCGATATTATAATTCACCGAAATCATCGATCTCCCAGACGTTTCGAGACCCGAGTTAGATATATGCCATATAGGGCACACCTACCCACAGGAGTATGCCACGTTGCTTTAGCCACCCAGTCGCATTCCTGTCATAGCCATCCGAGCGCCTAAAGGTTGCAAAATCACCGCCGCGAGAGATCCTTCTCGAAAGCCACTAGCTATAGTTAATCGATTGGAGCCTCCATGCCCCCCCCTTCATCTCCCAAATTACCCTTCTCATGCACTTGTTTGCATTACAACTACTTCATCTGTGGGGTCTTAGCCCTAGGAATAAAGCAGCAAGCAAAGTCTCAACCTATGTTGTATAAGTAGTCTAAGAACCCAAGCTAGTGTCGGCACTAGAGGGGGGTTGTGGCCTCTCTACTAAATCGTTACCTTGAACGGTAAGTTGCTGAGATGCGATACGGCGCATAAGTGCTAGAAATTCCGAATTCTTGAATTTTTCGGAGTCATTATCAGCGACAGAGTCAACAAGCTGCTGTGCAGCGCGAGCTAACTCTGTGTCTTGATTTTGATCATCCGCTGTGTCTTCCTTGGGAGCCTCTTGAGCTGCAGGCTCAGCTGAGGCGGCGTCGAGGCTGGCTGAGAGGTCAACGCCGGTTTGGGCATTGAGCTCGTCTTGGCCACTCATCTCGGACTCTGGTGCATTGTGAAGCATCCATTCGTTCATCGCGTCCTCGAATTCCTGATCGAGGCGGGCTTGTGCTTGTGTATCAAAGACGGGGGTTGCATTGTCTAGAGTCGGAATTTAGTTTCTTTATTCAACTTGCTTCTCGCTGCCACTTACTCAAATATGGTGGTGCGTGCATGCTTTGATTGATCGGATGTAAGCTCGTAGGTGGTGACGTGACAGATGGGACAAGTGGGAGCATATTTAGTTCTTGAGAGAAAGGACTGTACGCATTGATACGTATGGCTGGGCAGTGGTGAGCTGGCGTATTGATGTTCATGCGCTGAAAGTCATGTACCCAATTGGCGCCAGCGGCTGCACTCCGAGCCAATGCTGGAGGTAACTGAGTTGGTTGCGGTGCAGAGAAAGTGGCTGCTTTAGCCGGAGCGGGTGCGATATTACCGATGTTATCAATCGGATGCATTTGCGCCAAGGGTGACGAGTGCTGAAGGGCGACAGCATTTTGCTGTTGGAAGGCGCTGAACTGATCGGCCAAGCCGGAGTTCAAAGGTGTTGAACGAAAGTTCTAAATGAACCAAAAATGAGTGCCTGAGTGCGTGGTTAGATGGCATGCGGGGAGGAGACGCACCTGCGCAGGATTCTGGAAGCCGGGGGCGACTCTGTCTTGCTGATGAGAGCGGTCCTGCTCTATGTGACGAGCCAGGCCCTTAAACGCATTCGATGGGCCACAAGAGGCTTCCGCCATGGTGACGACTCTTCGTGATGTATTACTCTGATATTCAAGGGCCTGAATGAAAGTTTGATGACGACGGGTACGCAGCGAGTTCTAGTACTAAGTACTTCGTGTAAAGAGGTCTGGCTGGTGGCGAGAAGAATCGTCGGTGATGTCTAGGTGGTTTGTGCAAGCAAATGCCTGCGCGCAAGAAGTACGCAATCACACGAGACAAGAAAAAGAGGGAAACGAATATGGTACAATGGACTTTGGTGTATCCAGTTTGCCCGGCCGGTCCGGCGCGCTCAATGAGTTAATCACTGGATGGGCAGGTACGCAGATTCCCAAAGCAATTGAAGAGTGAGTGAATGAGTAGGTAGGTACCTAGGTAAGTAGTCGTGTGCAGGCCGCCGGGAGGTTGGAGTTGCTCTATCTATCTTATCCGCTTACAAAGACCCGACCGGACGGGAAACAATGTAGTTTAGTTGGCAGGGGCTTTACGGGGTTAAGTAAAACAATTAAAACCGACGTATTTGTACAGACTGAAGTGAAGTTGAAACGTGATGTTACTACAATGAAGTCCTCGAGCTGACGTTGATATCACGAGATTCCATTCCAGCCTCGGTACAATGCGGCTTAAGAGCCTAAAAGGACCCATTTCGCCTTCCCCGAGTCCCCTGATTCATTCATTCATCGCTTGGACTGGGGAAAGAGAGCGGTACGTATCTTACCTGGCCGTTGCCAGTTGTAGTAATCATTAACGGCCCGTCTCACTCAATAGGCCAAGCACTGACGCTATGACCACAATTGCGCTTGGCAACCTTGGATCCTCTCAGGTACCTGGGTACTTCCTCACCCCAGCTAGCTATTGGTGGGGCTCATACCTGTCGACAGAGAGCCTGGAGTACACCTGGGCAGTTAGCTGGTGACGCCTTGTAGCACAAGGCCAGCTAAACATTTGAAGGGGACAACTATTTCTCATCGCCATAGACGAACTACTATTTCATTTTGGCCGAATTCACACCAACAAGCCCATCAATCTGATTCCTCTGTCTACCATATTTCGTCTGCGTCACAATTTCTTCAGTCCATTCAAAATGGTAAATGATGCCTGGATTACCTTGGCACAGTGTTGACAAGTAAGCTAACCTCAACCGCAGGCGCAAGTAATATCAAATTCTGGTCACGATGACATGATTGTACGTCCTACCCTCTGTGGTTGATGAGGCGCGATCCACGCAACCCTATCGATCTCCAGCGAATACCTCGGCGAATACCACCCGAGCCCAGAGCTGGTTGCCACGGCCGATGCGCAAACGTGACCGCGCCGACATGACTAACATTTACTAGCACGATGCGGTTCTCGATTACTACGGAAGACGGCTTGCGACATGCTCTACCGATAAGACCATAAAGATCTTCGAGATTGAGGGCGAATCACAGCGGTTAATTGAGACACTGAAAGGGTACGAGTTGCTTTACATGGGCCTGGAGCGCTGAGGTGCTGGCTGACTGACTGACGGACGTCATAGTCATGAGGGTGCGGTATGGTGCGTCTCTTGGGCACATCCGAAGTACGGTAATATCCTTGCCTCGGCTGGATACGACGGCAAAGTCTTCATCTGGCGCGAGCAGTCGAACCAATGGCAACGAATCTTCGACTTCGCCCTGCACAAGGCCTCCGTAAACATGGTCTCTTGGTCACCTCACGAATCGGGCTGTCTACTCGCCTGCGCTTCCTCCGATGGCTCCGTGTCAGTCCTCGAGTTTAAAGATAACGACTTTTCTAATGTCATTTTCCCCGCGCACGGTCTCGGCGTCAACTCCGTTTCGTGGGCACCCGCAACCACCCCCGGCAGCATCGTTTCGTCGAATCCGCCCGCCCCTGGCACCCTGGGCCAGCGCCGTTTTGTGACGGGTGGTTGCGATAATGTCCTGAAGCTCTGGACATATGACCCAGCTACACAGAATTACAAGCAGGAGCGAGAACCCCTAGTTGGCCACACAGACTGGGTCCGTGATGTAGCATGGAGCCCCACGGTGCTACAGAAGAGCTACATTGCGTCAGCTTCACAGGACAAGACGGTACGCATTTGGACAAGTGACAATGCTACGCAGGGACAGTGGTCATGCAAAGTGCTGAACTTTGATGCTATCGTTTGGCGGGTCAGCTGGAGCTTGAGCGGCAATGTGTTGGCTGTTAGTGGCGGCGACAACAAGGTATCGCTCTGGAAGGAAAACCTAAGAGGTGAATGGGAGTGTGTTAAGACCATGGAGGAATAAACCTCCGGACCCCCATCGCCATGCTGGTTGAGAACTTAGTTAGGAGTAATAAGAGAGAGCTGGGCCGGAGAGTACGTGCTATGAGGTGGCCCAGGGGAGCAACCTCAAACGGAAGGGGGTATCCGGCATGACTCGGCAATCAAAAGGACCAAGATTCATGTGATGCGCAGATGATAATAGAAATACGAAGACCAATACCGGCCAGGCATGACCCGAGTTGGAAGCAATTCCAAGATATAAATCAAGCTTGCGCGGTGTCTCTCTGGTCACGCTACACTTTTAGGGTGTAACAGTGTAATGGGGTTTCCATGGTAGAGTCTGTTGGCATTCACGATGCATGGTCAAGTGTTGGTCGTCCCCATAACTCTGACAAGGCTTTGGAATCTAGGTTTTATATCCGGGTCTCTCTGAGTTTCCGCGTGATAGTCAAGCTATCACAAGCTGCTACTAACATAGGGTTACGCCTCCTGTGATACACTAGGTTTAGTTGTCGTACATGCGTCACGGATAAGCTTAATAGCTTCTTGATGACCTAGACGCCCTCCAATAGGTCAAACACGTGGGTCGTTGTATATGTTGTGATTAATAGTTCAGTAAGTTATATTTATTCTGCAAGAACTTTATGTGCCTCTCTGGCCACTTTGGCACCGTCGGACATCGTTATATTTGCTCCCAGTACGCTCACAGCCGGGTCGATAGCTTGATGCTTGTTGCAAGTGTTGGGACATCAGATGGCCTGGGTGGTGACGCAGCCTCGGCCATACGACGATGCCGTAGGACGGATTGTTGAGTACTTCACGACTATATTAACTTGAGCTGCCGCCGTGCGGACTGACCTACGGTTCACTGCGAGTCAAGTCTTACGAGGCCATCGTCTTTACCACACATCTTCCACATCTTCTACATACCTCTTCTATCATACGGGCTATTGCTCCATCTTCGTCCATCTATCCACCAGAAGCCAAACATGCGCCCCGTCACATTTGCAAGCGCCCTCCTGGGCGCCGTCGTCTCAACAGCTCTAGCAGCACCCCAGAGCGCAGCGACGCACTCAATGCATCACTCAATGCATACCACAGCAACGCACTCTGCCGCGAGCGCAGCGGCACCCACCGTCGGCATCGACGACGGCGAACCGACCAAGGGCATCGTCAAGGTGGCGTACGGCCAGCAGATCCAGAACAACGACCAGGCCAACCACTGGGTGGTCTGGATGGAGGGCCGGGACGCGTGCCCGCCGCTGCAGGTCCTGGGCCTCATCACCAGCGACCCGTGCAACTCCAACTTCACCCTCCCCGGCACCGACAACCTCGAGTTCGCCGGCTGCGACAACTACGGCGAGCCCCATGTGCTGCTCTCCGAGGGCAAGTACGTCAGAGCTTGCAAGAAGTCTAAGACCAAGTCCACGATTCGCTGCCATGACAAGAACATGCATAACGTCATCAAGCGTGGCAGATGTGCTGACGAGTAAGGATGTGAGGGAGTTGATTAGTGGGTTAGTGAGTTGGTGAAGGAGGAAATCTGACTTGTCGATTCGTGTATGGGTTTGAGGAGGATATGGATGGCTGTGTCTTTGATGGTTCAATGAAGGGATAAGGCTATCCTTACTTACACGGGGCGGATCGGGGGTTTTGTTTGACGCCTGTCGCTTTGGTTATGCCTAATGAAGGCTTTTGTGTTGGAGATTGATATATTCTATAACAACTCACATCATTTTCCACGTCGTAGTCTTTAGATTCCATCCGAAGAGCTTCGGGAAATGCTGAGATTTGAATGAGAACCTTCTTGCAACAATATGCCTGTGACGTGTATCAAAACCGGTTGAGCCGGTCGATCGTCCGTGCCCGGGTTCTACCTGACTGTTTCTGACCGCCCGTCATTACCTAAGGGAAAAGCTAAGGTTTCCCGTAGACAAAGAGGGAAGTGATAGAGAGGTGATACAGCATAGCGCGGGCGGCTAGTAGGCCACTAAGAGCTCTGGACTATGTACTTTCACACCCAATATGGACCGTGCGGTACCTAAGGTGCTGCACTACCTCCGCCTCCTTCCCGCTCCAGGTTTAATAATGTTGACCAACCACCACCTGAACACCTTTGAGATAGGTTTTACCATCCCAAATCGGAATGGGAATCCAACCTGAACCACGCCGCTTTTAGCCCGAGCCCGAGCCTGAGCCCTGTCCTAAGCAAAACCTTATTTTTAATAGCTTAACATAATGCTAACCTTATATTAGCTAATCTATATCCTATGTGTTAATAAAAAAGAGCGCAATAAAGGATAAAACAGTAAACATTCCATAACAATAAGTCGCAAAAAGAACTATCTAAGATTTGATTCACCGTTGTCTGCTAACTTTGCTGGAATACAGCATTTGACTCCGCGCCTTTCCAACTCCTCGTTATGTGCCCGAATTCTGGCTTTATCCTCCTCTGTAAACTTCTTAGGGATATTCTCTGCATCAGGGTGGAACATATCCCAACGGGATATATTGCGGCCGTCGGCGGTGAGAAATCTCTTGGGCATCTCTAGACCATTGTAATATTCTCTAATCTGGGCTGGGTTGAGGCCAACTGCATCAAGAACATTCCGTTCGTTGTCAAAACTACGAAGCACACCATCGTAGCCCAACGCATTTATGCCATGTCCGTTTGGATCTTTCTTCATCGATTTTTGTACGTCGCGCAGAGACATGTCATCGCCTACGGGTTGTCGGTCTGCGACGGCTTGGGGCATGGTCGGGTTCTGGAGTTGTTTAATTGAATGGTTAGCATCCTGACAAATAAAAGAGTTCGAGGAGCACTTGCTAGCGGTTTGTCCGCCATATTGCCAGCGAGTTGACGCAAGTAATAATGGCGCGGCTGGAAGATTTCGAGCAAGAATTACGTTTTCCAAATGCGGGGTATGTGATGGGGCAGCTGTAGGGGAGCACGTGAAGCATGTGGTGATAGCAGAAGTGGTCGGGTTGAAGGTAATTAGGCACCGGAGGTGCGGGCGGTGCAGTGCGCAGATGAGAGTAACGGAAGGTTGGAGCGTCGAAAGGTTGTGCTGCTGAAGGCTGACGGCAACTTTGAAAATGGCGATAGAACAGCGATAAAAGAGTAGATGCTGTCGGTTCGAGGGATGCCCGCGGATGGCTCGAGTAGGGCGAGACGAACGAGGAGGAGGAGAAGGAGGAGTCTATTAACGTCTATCTTAGGCCATGGACCCACGTACTTGTCCAGTTGATGTGGGGTGTGTGGTGTTGTGTAGAGAGTGTGTGTAACCCAGCCATCTCTTATGGACGTAAGTCATGACCCCAGGGAGGTCAGTTTCCCAGTTGCCTCTAGGGGCAAAGCGCTGGTACACAGGGTGTCCCTTGTGCATTTGAGTGTTATCTTTCGCATAGGTCCACGCCTGGGAGGGGACAACCTCCGCGGGGGACCGCTCCTAGAGGATCGAGGCCTGCTGTCTGGGAGGCGAGACGAACGAGGGAGAGAGAATGTGCGGTATATTGGTTGGCAGCACGCAAACTCTTGCAATCGACAAACCAACTTTTTTCTTCTCAATACAACCAAAAAGTGAAGTACCACTGTCTCTATTGAGCCTTATATCCCCCCCTAGCTTAATAGCCTAGGAGTCTGGGCTTTTTAGTAACAGTGCTTTTTGTATTTTGGCAGTAGATTTAGCTCCGACAACAAGTCGGACGAGGGACTTTGGGATTTTCCGCTTCTTTTATACTGGCGTCTAAGATATTCTTAGACCTGTTTTCTTTTAACCAAACTGACTACTAGGCTTATAACCTGATAAAACTAAAAGTGAAGTATTACTGTTACTTTATTTCCTTATATTCATCACTTCTCAAGGCGAGGTACACGATCGTCTTTCGGTTAGTACCCCTCAAGTTCCACTGTTTGGTCTGTTGGTCCTCAAGCATGTATGTCGAACAACCAACAACAACGCTAAACAACAAACAACAACGCCAAACAGCAAACCTAAACAACAAACAACCAACAACAACGCCAGAGACAATTCGGAATCGTCCCACTAATGTCACTGGTAGAAGGAAACCATGAATCACGGGGATCGTTGCGTACGAGACGTAGCTACTCTGACTAACATGCAGTTGCTTTAACAGGAATTCAGCAGTTAATAACTTTAATGAAGCTGGATTATGGCCGTATATCGTAGAAGCATGAGGCCAGACAATGAGGCCCGGACGGCAAGGTCCGAACAGGATCACGAATTGATCAATATAAGTATTAGAGCAGCCTTCTCCTACCCGCTAAACAACAAGAGAGCAGAGCCATTAAACTAATCCTCAATACTCACACTTTCTTCGTTATCCCGCCAAAGATAAAATATTGCCCAACATGCAAGCCAACCTCTTCAAAATCCTCGCTATCGCTGCCGCGTTTTCGACGGTGCAGTCCGCCCCAGTAGAGACTGCTGAGGGCCAGGTCACCCAGGGCCAGGTCAACGGAACTCAGGCCAATGAGACTCACACCAACGAGATTCCTGATGAAGTGCGTGCTTTGCTTCAGCGTTTATAAAAACTCATATAATGCTTTCTATCGCTTCTCCGAAGACTAACACCAAAGATCCGTTTTTTTAGGTCCAGAAAACCTGCTATCTTGCAAAGAAACCTCCTCATATTAGCACAAGACCAAAGGAGGGAGATATTTTCAAGCAGTTTTGCTGGGAACATACCTGCTACACGCACTATCAGTGTATTAAATGGGGATGTCGTGAATGCAACCTTCACTTTGACCCTTGTGGCAACTCAGCCACGCTATGCTATTAGCGTATGGCCGAAGGATTTATTACCATGGAGGGGAAGCATAGACATGGGTATAGCATAATTCGCGGTACAACCTCGATCTATTGAACGATTATGCCAGAGCTGGAAATTGTTGTTTGTATATTGTGTTACATCGATTAAAATGGCCGACCTAGATGTTAGAGAACACAAGGGGACTATCACAGGGCATATAGACAAAGGAGGTTGTTCCTGTATATAGTTAGATGACTCCAAGGAAGGTAGTTTAGGAAGCATTTCCGCAACAACAATAGTCATCACCTACCCCTAGCTTGCGGTTCCTGACACCAGATGTCCGGCCAGGCAACATAAGCTTAAGGCATATTGTGTATTACTATCTTAGGACTTGCTCACTTTAGAGAGGACCTCGTTAACATATCGTTGCGCTAACGTGCTTGGATTCCTTTCTAAGCCTTGCCCAAGCAAGGCACAATGTGGAGTGGCCCAAGCGGGAGTCACTCTTTACGACTCTTTACGAGGAGACCTATCCCGGACGGCCTTGGACGACGCCCATCTTCCGCGTAATTAAGACCCCCTACCAAGAGTAGCTGTGAATATCAGGAGGAAGAGGTTGTAGCACCAAAAGAAGTACCTATAGAGGCTGCATCCTCGGATACACTCGCCTCTTGTCCTTGCGATAAGACTGAACTTTTGGTGTGTGTCAGCTTCTGCATGTTTAAATAGGGTCACGTCAATGACACGCGCCGTAACGACCAACAAACACACATCAGCCATCGAGATTCATTATCATTGCTCTTAGGGGCCCGCTCCGTATCGAAGGCAAGCAGTCCCATACCTGCGCCATCAAACCACCGTAGGCGGCATAGCGAACTCCCGGAATCTTGACTAGTGCTCCTATGAGGAATATCATAGTTCGGGCGCTTGACAATGACCCCCGGCGCTAGAAAAAATGGAGCCCCCGCACTCAGAACCCGGTCCGCCATAATACAAACTATAACACTTCCGTAAGAAGTTGTCCGTCGAACAGCGGTTGAGATCCGGACCAAGCCCAGGATTGGTTGTTTATTTCCGTACCAGGCGGCTACGCTCCACTCATGCTTTACAAAAAAAAGGTAGTTCTTGGTGCTCCGAAGGGGATGACCTTGGCACCAGTCAGATGACAAACCGGCCAGTGGGGAAACGTTAATGGAAGTCTGATTCTCTACGAGGCCGAACGTCTCTGTTTGGGTAAAGCCAACGCATTTAATATGATCTAGTATATGCGCAGGCCGCTGGAGCAACTGGCCAACGATTTAGATATGTATCATATCCTTTGGGGCACTTCTAACCAAGCATATCTAGTTAACGGTTATAAAAGCTTTCACAAGTAATTTGGTTTAACATGTTCGAAAAAAGCAATATACTAGGGAAGGGAGAGCAGTGCAAAATATATTTCTTCTAAGCACTGCGCGTCTTGTTCGTCATGTTAAAATGTTAATTCTGAGAGAGGTAGTATACGAGGATTTGCTAGAAAGCCTCATTAGATTTATCTCATATTCCATACTGTCCTATGTAGCAGATAGTGTTATTCGCCGAAGGCAATGCTTGTCGTTCATAATTTCGATTCAACTGCCGGAAATAGCGTTGGCCTAGCATAAATTGAGTGTGATCAAGTCACTGTCAAGTGGGATGCAGGAAAAAACAGTCGAGGGTTATGCGTTCGTTAGAAGCAGGTAGGGAATGTAGTCGCGTTATTACGGCGGGCCAAGCGTATTATATGCATCAATAAGCAGGTGTTGGGCGTTTAGGATGTCAGGCTTGTATTTATATATACTAAATAGGTACTTCTTAAACAGATGACTGGTAAGCATGTTTGAATTTGGGCGCGGGATGGAATAATGACTTGCTAATGTATCAGCTGTTAGATCTTGTGTACAAGCTTTTCTTACAAGATAGGGCAGTAGACCGTCACCGTTTGATCATAGAGCTACTATATACCGAGATGTGTGACTGGTGCGGCCCGAACGAAACGGAATGAGCGCACGGCGATATTACCGATCGGTGTCGAAGAAACTTTTAAAGACTATTTTTTGTGTATATTCTACTCTACTAACTTTGCCATGCGCTTTTTGTTATTCACCGTTTACTCGCTTGTGCTTATATTAGGTCTAGAATTAGCTTTCAGTGTTTACTATTTGTAGACAGTGTTTTATGTCAGCGATAGAGGAGAATTAAATACTGCTTGGAGTGCGCGAGGTCCTATTATGAAGCTTCATTTCGGCAGGCTTGGAGACCTTTATGTTCTAAGCTATCTAGCCAGCTCTTGCGATCGCTAGAATAAGAAGATCGTACTTCAGGGACGGTATACAACTCAACCACGGCGATCGCAAGAAGGATTTGTTAGATAATAGCTACCCTAAGAGAATGACCAATAATTGACCGGTCACGCCAATCTTTTGGCGTAGTGGTATATCTGACAGGATTCGCTAGTACGTTCCGTAGACTACGTCTACAATTTCGTGCTCTTTCGAAAATACCTAGAGAGTTCGCCCTCCTCATTCTCATCACCATTTAGCTCACTTGCAGCGGTGAATCTGACCTTCCGCATTGGCTGAGCTATTTTCCTGCCAGGAAGCTTCTCTACGATCAATGAAGTACTTTGACCTGTTTTGCTTTCGTTTGTTGTAGCGAGCCTACCTAGATTGGCCACCTTTTATAGTTGGGTCACATCCTCTGCCGACTTAACTAAGGGCGGTAATAAGGGCCAAACATCTACGAAGTATTCAAAAGTACCAGCATTCTACTTATGCCGCGCTTATTTTACGCGTTTATTTTACGCAACTATTTCCTGTGCCTATTTTCTACAACTACTTCCGTTTTATTACGGAAGGTATAATATGGTTGAGACCCAGCCATGCAAGGTGGCCAACCTAGGTGGGCCCTCAGTTGCCTGCCTGATGTTTGGCTGAGCCGAGCCTGAGCAAAAGCGGCAAGTGCACTAATCCCAACTCGTCGTACGCTAGGCTAGGAAAGTGGTAACACCTAGAACCTGAAGGCACATGTGCAATCTCGTAGCAACTTGCACCTGAGCTTTGACTTCTGTTGAACTACCTACTTCCCACTTACAACCTCTCATGTCACAGTATTATTAGGCAGTTATTGGTTACCTATTATTATAACTAGAATACACCTGGTCATTTCCACAACTCGTGCGTTGCAATATAAATACGGCAATTGGTTCAATTCAGACGAATGCCAATACCAACGGTGTCCCATGTTCGAGATCTCATCCAATTAATGACCCCCACCGCAACGTCGCCGTCTGTAATCAAACTACTCGACACGGACGCCATCCTCCATCTGTGATCACACCCCGTCATTCTGCATTCCGCGTTCTGCATTCTGCTCCAACTCTGCTCTTTGCCCTTCATTCTTTTTCTGTGCAGAATCCCAAAACCGCCGCCACGTTGTCCGACTCGCAGGAAGAAGGCCACGGAGAGTCCGTGTCTGCTGGGCTTTCGCAGACCGCCGTTGAACGCGCGAACCTTATATTCAACACCCGGACCGAGCACCAACACGATCACCGAGACGACGAGTACGACGAGGACGACGTCGACGATAGTCTCCATCGCGCTCGCTCCCCTCCGCCCCGGTATCCCTACGCCGGCTCCGAGGCATCGGCCTCCACCTCGCTCTCCCGACCAGCGCAGCCCCCTCCCTTCTCCAGCGTTTGGACCTACGCTTCGCCCGAGGATCTTGACGACGACCACTTTAAGCTTCCTCCTACCGTTTCCGCCGCCTTCTCGGAGACCGGAGCCTCATCGGCCACAGCTGCTCCCGCTTACGCGCCCGTAGCCTCGAGCTCTTCTGATCACCCCTTTGAACCTTCCGCTTCCCTCCACGACACAGTCGCCGAGACTAAGCGCGCGCTCCCACAAGACGTCAAGGGTGAATCCTCGGGTCAGAAGACCGACGACTCCAGCGAACCTCCACCTGCCTACTCCGAAGGCTACAGTCCGCTCCTTTCTTTCTCATACCTGATGGCAGCCGCCGGAGGTGCAGCGAGTATTATTACTCAAGTTCAACAGGGGGGACCTCCCATTAACTCCATTGGAGGTAAGCCGTTTCCGCACTCTCCATCTCAAGGCGAATACTAATAATAATTGACAGATGTTGGCGCCGACGAAACAATAACGATGGATCTGAGGTAGGCTGATATAAGTTTGGGGTGTGTTGTACGCATTTGCTGAAGCTTGTTTCTTTATCTAGGGGTACACGTTTCGTTCTTTCTAGAGATGAGCTACTAACATTACCTGAATTTGTTCTACTCTCTCTATTCCCTAATGGGCTCTTTCCGGAGGGCCATATGGGCGGCTTTTCCGATGGGGATGCTGTCCAAGTCGATGTCAGTACTCTTGATGACAATCCTCTCTCTCAAGCCACCCAGATCGCTCCAAACGTTGGCTACTCGATTACACCTAGCCTAACCCTTTCTCCTCTCCCTCGCTCCTCCACCATCCGCAATCTCATATCCAATATAAATATTCATTTCACTGACCTCACCTCTCAGTATGACCCTGCCTCTCTGCAATACATGCTCGAATTCTTCCGCAATGTGGCCCAGTCTATACCTAATGAATCATCCCCCAATGCCTCCCCTGACGGAGGGGTTGTTCCCATTGACTCGCTTGGTGGGCGCGGCGAAGATGGCAGTAAGCGGGCTGGCATCATTGTCCTCAGGGAAGATCTGGATTTCTACGCCATTCCTCCGCGGCCGGATATCAATCAGGTAGATATGATGGAGGTGAAACGTGCAGCATCTAGGGCTCTATTGAAACAAGATGGCATATTTTCAGGACTGAAACGCAGTGACGAACCCGGGACTACGGAAGCTCATTTAATTGAGATGCTGACTGCTGGGTGAGTGGATCTTTCTATGTTGATATAATCGTAAACTAACGCGGGAACGAAGCGGCTTCAACCACGACGATTGCTGGGGTCATCGTGCCGGTGAACCCAACAAAGCGGTAGTCTGCAGCTTAGCCCTCGCTCGGCTTCGAAGTGACATTCGCGGCAACGAAATGGGCAGCAATGCCGTAGGCATGGCTCAAAAACTTCTCCTCTTCTGGCGAAAACCTGCCCGCCGTTGCTGGTGGGAAGGCGTCGAGTTAAACAACGTCGAAGGGGTGGACGGGCCTCTCAAAGTGTGGATCCGAAGAGTGTGGACGCTCGAGATGAGCGTCATTGGATTACGTTAACAATACATGGAGCAAGCGAGCACAGCATTGGAGTGATATTTCTTTGAGGAGCACAGAATTACGGCAGCATACCAGAATCTAGCCGGTACATCGGTCAATGAGCGACATTAATCATTCCTGGTTGGAAGGGTAAACTTCCGACCCAGCAAGCGCTATTCGCAAGAGACGTACGCCGCGCCCATAGCGCCTCCAGCAGACTGGACACTAGCTAGCTCATGGCGACGAGATTTTGGGGTTCTTGCTATCACAATCGACGTGGGTCTACCCCAAGGTCATAGTTGAAGCTCGATACGAATATTAGGAGTAGGAGAAGGTCGAATATTGATGGATAGACGAAGAGTGGTTATTTCTTTGTGTAGATGTATCTTATTAGGCATCCCCTACTAAAGGGAGTTTTCATCGTCTAGTCGGTGTATATGCAATGCCTCACAATACATAGCAGGTACCTGGCGTTCACGATGTATGCTACGCTATTACATTATACCAAGATCCGGTCTATTATGAAGTGTAAGGTTGACAGGCGAATGCAAGCTGCTTGAAATGCGCCTAAACTGTGGGTAGAGATCTAAGGATGCGGGGATTCTACATACACCAACATAGGGATACCTAGTAAGCCTTGATGTTGGGGAGCCACCCACTTTTATTTTGAAGGGGGACCCTGTATACCTATTATCTAGCGTCAGCATGCTATGGTTTTAAGGTTATCGTTCCACCGACTCGCGATTGACCAGATGGTCATCGTCACATTTACCTAATATCATCCCACGTTTAATGTATAATTGCGTCGTCGACGCGTGAGACCGCAACTTCGCATCCTCGGCCAGACCAGACAAAGGCATTATTACTCTTGTCTCGGGCACGAGTGCGATTGATTGATTGTCCACACCTTATCTTCTGTCTCTCTCTGGTGGCGGGGCACATGCAGCATTGTTGGATTGATTCCATTGGCTTTGCCCCGGATCAAACTGTAATTTTTTTTAAATTCGATTCGAATACCCTATCAACCCAAGACCTTCGCATGAGCACACGCACGCGCTGACGAATGAACGAGTAAACGAACAAACGAGGAACAATCAATCAAAGACACGAGACCAATCTATTTAAACACCGAAGAATTCGCAGAATCGGCAGGATGGCAGAAAACAGACTCATGAGTCCCGGCTCTCCGTCGTTGCTAGCCTTCGACCGCAATCCGCCCCTCCTACGGACCATCAACTCCTCTTGCTCTTCCCTACACGAGATGCCTCGAACAAGGAAACTGCGCATGCTTGTCGCCGCGAATGGCCAGCGAGATGTGGCCCACGCACAAGCCATTGCTGTGCGCCTCCTCAAAGACTCCCAGATCGAGACTCGTGCTCTCGTGGACGAAGTCCCGTTGCGGCTTACACACGAAATCATGGTCATGGAGAACCGGAGTCTGGCCACCGTTGCCGTTGACGCGGACCAGAGGACCAGGGATGCGATAGAAGCCGCGCGCCAGACGGCCTTTGACCTCGTGGAGTGGGCCGACTTGCTCGTCCTCGCCCCAATTGACGCCGACCACCTCGCCAAGATGATGTCGGGTATTGCCGACACCACTTTACTCGAAGTGTTACGCGCATGGGACGTTTCCAAGAAGATCTTACTAGTGCCGGGCATGTCTGTACAGATGTGGGAACATCCCATGACGAAGAAACAACTCAGCAAAATAAAACGAAAGTGGAATTGGATCAAGGTCATGACGCCGATCCTGTGGCATTACGATGGGTCCGGGCATGGGAAACGCGTGGTATCATGGGATGGCTTTAACGATCTCGTGGGCATAATCAAGAATCAGGCCGAGCTTATGAGCCTCGGCCATGACGTAGAGGTTGCCGCGAAGCAGGCCATGCATACCATAAGCCCACGCCGAGTGGCCAAGAGCCTCCCACCCGAGATATGGAGTCTCATCTTCCAGCACGTCGGCGACTGGGAGATTGCGCAAGCGCTCAACGTATACACAAGGCTCGAGACACCTGTCGACTGGAAGAAAAATCGGGCTAGTCTGACGGACCCTGTTGAAGTCTACATGTACGACCTCGAATGGCTAATACTCTCTTGCCCGGGGTCGGATGTCATATGCCAAAAGCTTTCCGAAGCGCCGAAGGGGCTTCGTTACGTCTCATCACTAGTCGTCAAGCTCATTATGAAGTTCTCGCTCATCGACGTGCTAACCTACCTAGAGACCAACCTGAGCAAAGTCTTCTGGGCCTCATTTAGCGCCAAATTCCTCCCGAACAAAGCGTCCGGGATCTACGGGCGCGTGGATATCCTCACATGGTGGAACACGTCTCCCTCGTTCCTAAAGAAAGAGTACGATGCCGAGGCATTGGATAATGCTTCACGTATGGGCTACGTCCACGTGCTAGACTGGTGGCTACGCTCAGGCCTCCCACTGAAATACACGGAAGCGGCACTCGAGTCCGCATCTAAAGAGGGGCATTTACTAGTACTAGAGTGGTGGAAAGAAGCCTCGCTCAAAGACGACAAACTCATCCCCAAGCCCGGCCGCAGCCTCCTCACAGCCGCGCAGCACGGGCAGACGGCCGTGCTCCGCTGGTGGGAGAGCTCGGGGATCCCCGTCGGGTACAGCGAGGGCGTGTGCAAGATCGCGAGCGGGCACGGGCAGACGGCGGTGCTGGACACGTGGCACGAGCTGAAGGGCGAGAAACTGTCGTTCGACTCGCAGGTGCTCGTCGCGCCGACCAAGCAGGGGCATGTCAGCGTGCTCGAGTGGTGGAAGCAGTATGCGCGCGGCGAGAAGGCGGGCGGCGATGGGAGGACGCATAGGGTCGAATACAAGACGTGCGATATCGAGGAGGCGCTGGAGGACGCTATTGGGGACCCGAGACCGGTGAGGAGGTGGTGGGCGCAGAATGGCCTGAATTTGGGGCTGGGGACGAGTGAGTGGATGAAGGTTAGGAGGTTGTAGCTTTGCGGCTTATATTCTATGTAGAGTCTGTACTATGCCCAAGAAATATAGTTAATATCATTGAAACTGGAACTTGATGTACACACTGTCTTTGTGATTGCTATATATGCTTACGAATAAGATGAGAAGCTGTCAAGGGCATAGTTTACGTCCGGTTTTATACTGCTCCTAGGATGAGCGATTCCGCCTTGGGTGGCGTAAACACCAGTATTGTCAGAATATCTACTCAAGAGTGAAGGCAGGTAGCACTTGGGTCACTGCAGGGTAGCAGTTGGGAAGAAGTATAAAGCCTGGGGCCTAGTTTCATTGATTTCTGAGTCCTCCTAACAACTCGGGGAGAACCTTATATGTATAATATGCAATACAAACATCCTTAGGGGTTCTCCATCGACCCTTCAACGTCTTTATACCCTAACGAGTCGACGCGTTACGAGCTATGATATTGTAGGTCTGATTTAACACAAGGACATATTGGTACGTTGAGATGACGCGATGGTTCCGTATCATCGATGAAGTCTTGAGAAACAAGCCCCTTTTCAGAACCACAACAAGCTGTCAAGCACAAATGTGAAATGACTAGAGACCGATATCTCGTCATAAGCTCAACATGGGTAAGCATAGCTCTCTAGGTAAGGGCACACATCCCCTCATTTATATATAGATCTTAATAGTGAGATAATTAAGTATATAGTATTCTTTTACACTTAATATAACATCCTTCGTTCGCCGGGCTATTGCGTTTAGAGCCCAGGAACTTGGTGACATCATTGTCTGTGATACATATCAAACTGTTATAACTCGCCGTCGATAATGCCTCTGCCTACTCGGAAGAAGATGGTTAAGTAAATTCTAATAAGTCGCACTACTCTAAGGCTCATTAGAAAGGCCATATTCGTAGTAACCCGAAGACATAGGTAGCCTTGATTCCTAGTCAACCATAGTGCCAGAGGCCGCCATAACTCATGGCATTCGAGGACGTAATTGTGACTACGGCTACATAAGTTCCCCCTACTAGCCCGCCTCGTTTACACGCCCTGATCTATCAAAGGGCCCTCGCATAGTCTACGCAGGGTACACCCTAAGTCGCTTACCTTCCTTCAAGTCCACCGAAGAGCAGCCGCCCCGTCATGCACTGTCAAGAAAACCGCGGGGCCTTTAGGTTCTCACAAGGTCACTCACCTAAGACAAGCTCACCTTGTATCACGAACAGTTGGTAGGAATGATTTTGAGCGGCAAGGCGCAGACACGGCGGATCCTTTTGCTCCAGCATATAAATCGGCTAGATTGGGGACTCGGTGAGACAAATTATTACAGCTTGAGCATCGGTCGCTACTGCTTAAAAGTTAGTCACCTAGTCGCGAGTCACTCGACTACTAGCTGCATGGGTGGAAGCCATTTATGCGTAACTAGGTAAAGACTGGCAATCTATATTACATCAATCGATACAGTCAACTGCCCAAAGATCGGCAATCATGCTGCGTTTTGCGACTCAACAATCTAACGGATTAAGTGCCGCTAAGTATGAATCGCCGTAGGCATGAGACGCGGTAAGCAGCAGTAATGCTTTCAGTACTTCTTGTGAATTCTGCCCCTTGCGTCTACCCCTACTGCATGTGGGTGGAAAATGACCGATCGTCAAGCTCGGTGAGGAGAACCTGGAGCCTCGCCCCAACACCGCACCCATTTGCTTATGTCGCCACCACTTATGTTCGATAGCTGCCCTCCATCTCAAAAAAAAAGGCATACATGAGTAGCTATACGTGACCTAACTATTGAAGATCGGTGTGTGCAATGGCAAATTATGTTGACTAACACGAGAAACCACGAAATTGAACAGCTAACGGGAAATACCTCATTCTCACCGGCATGAGTCAAATGTTGGGGAACAGCTCGATGTAATTTCCACATCATAAGTAAGTTCGCTTAGGTCAATCAAAACGATAGACTATGTCGCTTGGAGCGAAAGCGAACTACAATATGAGAGGATCTCGAAAGGATCAAAGCCACTTACAAGGATTATTTGGGCCTATTATATCCTTTTGTAATGTTGCGCGATGGTTGCACTATTGCGCCATGCTTGCAAGACCTTGTTTGAATTACAAGAGAAGTATTACAATCATGAACCGATCCCCCATACCCCAGACTAACCTAGGTATGATCCCTGTCAGGAATTTCAGCTCGTACGTATATAGAATGACTGAATTGTTAGAACGTAAATCTTCACATCATGCTGTTGGTCAGTCATAATACGGCGTATATGCAACTGCAATATCAACCTATTTTGGTGTGTCTTTTGGGTGGTCGGAACGAAAGGTCCTATTCACAACTATCAACGGAGAACTATTGAATCGCTCATCGACCCAAGTCATTGGAAAACGAAAAAGCATAAAGACCACTACTTTCCCCCGAGACTTCGACTCAACCAGTTCGAAACACCATCCTCTTTCGATCACAGTTTACTCAAAGCCTCAATCCCTCAATCTCAATCACAATGCGTTTCTCCATCGTCCTCAGTGCCCTTATCGCGGGAGCGGCTGCCACAGCCCTCACGCCGAGCAACCTCAACCCGAAAGACCTCGAAGCGCGCGCTGTTCAGGCATGCGGCTGCGTCCCGGACTGCGGCTGCCCCAGTGGCTCGACGTGCTTCTGTCTCGATCAAGATGTGCCCTTCCACCCATCGTGCTTCCCTGGAAAATGTGGCTGTCCCGGTTCGGGCGTCCCGGCTTGCATCGTAAGTTCTGAGAGATGAGTTCTCAAATCTCGGACCCCCTCAGGCTTGTGGTTTCTGCGCTGACCCTCAATAGGTGAGGACCTAGGAGAGTTGGCATCGATTGGGCCTGGGGTATGATATACGGACCAGTGGCCCTCATGAGGACGAGTTTCCGCTTTGGTTCGATTCCGTTAGTCTAAGTTCCATGGCTGGACTATCTGTAACAACTTGAGTCTGAGTTTACCTGCTGTTTTTGCCACAGGGGGGAAGACAAGCCCAAGGTCAATTGATAGAAAATTCAATTTAACTTTGATTCTCCTCCAGTTCTCGGGCTTCTCTCGAGTTTGTATTAGACGTCTCGATCCTTTTTTTATAGGGATCGGCTAGGGCAGCCGCCGACATGTTAATCGTGATGTATGCTTGTTGCCAGTAGAAAGATGAAGCATAACCACGCGCATAGCGATATCTTTGGGCTACTATGCTCAGTAAGAGAAACTGTAGAACGTGGTTGGTCTGTTGAAGCCTGATTCTCACCCCAATGAATGCAGGCCCGTTTTTTTTAGTCTTTGGCCTTGAGAACAAATCATCAATTGGGCAACTGCCATGAGGTATGCTCACCTGCTTGTAGTAGAAACATGACGCAGAGGTTCTCTTGATGGAATCAAAATCATAGTATGTACTCGTATTTGATAATGTCAAGCCCCCTTGTATCTATTATCTCTCATTACCTTGTCGTTGGGTAGCGCGCTACTTACTTCTTGGTAAGATGAAATTGGATGATACTGACGAATATGAGAGAATGCTCGCGGCCAGTAATTCTGGTAATTCAAAGGGTTCTATGTAGAACCTCATGTGTGTTCTAGAAATGCGGGCTAGATCCACTCCGCGTCATTGCAGCCAATAAGACAGACGACGGCCAGTGTCCTCGCAATTTTTGATTTCAAAGAAGTTGAGGACGAATGTGCTTACTAAAGCTGCTGAGCCGTAATTTCAGTGCTCATTTAACCTTAGGTAATAAGCAAGATCTCGAGGAGGGTATCGCGCGACGTTGTGTAGATGAATTGGAGTGCAAGCGCGGAGGGCTATATATGTAAGTAGCCAGATCCAAATATAACCGCCCGAGGGACTGTGTATTGAAGCGAGGTAGATTGATTTGCAAGAGTGACTCACCGTGAATTGTTCGAAGAATTTTACAAATGATCAATTGAATCCTATATAATTCAGGATCTGTTTGCAACTGATAGAAACGATAGGTGCAGCCCATGCAAACTGCTTCATTATATAGTCACCCGCAATACGATACTTTTTATTTCGTTGAGGTCTCACAATACTAGGTAAGCACAGGTCTTTAGGTAAGGGCGTACACCCCCTCACTTATATATCGGTCTTAATAGTGGGATCCTTATATGATATTTTCATTCTGAATATTATATTCTTCATCTATGTCATTCTTGAATTTGCATACTGGAGAACATATTTTTTGAGTGGCATAGCTTTCGAGTCATTACCCCATGGATTCGGTCGAGGTGGCAAGGCTGTACGAGCATATTGCTCTTCCCGAAGAGAATTGGACTAGGCTTCTACGTCTGCAACCTGGAAATTTGGATGATCTCATTGTCTGCGACCTTCTAGTCACTGAGATTCAGACCGCGCCATTGTTCGACGCGATTTCATATGTCAGTGGTGATAAAAGCCAGACTAAGGAGATTATCATCGATGGTCACCGCATTCACGTCTTGGTGAACTTACATGATGCGCTTCAACATATCCGCAAACCTTCAGATACTGTGGTAGTGTGGGCTGATGCAGTGTGCATTAATCAATCCAACACCAAGGAGTTTGGGATGCAAGTCAACCAAATGGGCAGTATTTATCGGCAAGCCGACAGTGTTCTGATCTGGGTTGGCCAGGATACAGAAGGAGATGCAATTATTGCAAAAAATCTCATCTCGGACATCAGCGATCATTTCAATAAGGCCTACTCGGGGGGTGGCCACGTGAAGGACGTTCCTCTGTTGCCATCTAGTAGCCCACTTTTGGATCACTCGAGATGGAAGGCCGCCCAGAATTTCTATCTCCGACCGTGGTTTACACGTGTGTGGGTACTACAGGAAGTAGGGCATGCGAAGAAGGCAGTCATCCTATATGGACAAGAGAGGTTTGGATGGAGCCCTGTGGTTCAAATGATGCTGCTCATTGCTGAACGAGCCGACTTAGCAGCAGTGGAAGTCTACCTAAATATAGGAAGACTAGTCGACGCATTCGAATCCATTTGGTCGGCCGATTTTATGGAGAGCTGCTGGGAAGATGCTAGCCCGTACGTAAAGGATAAGCGGGCGCTTTGCATCAAAGATCAAGGTCGATTGACGACTCCCTTCAAACAATTCAGTAACGTGCTCGTGGCTAGTAGTCGCTTTCTCTCGAGCGATCCTAGGGACCACGTCTATGCCTTCCTCAGCCACCCTACTGCTTTCTCAAAAAGGACGCATAAGCGCATCATGAATGCCGACTATTCATTGCCAAAGAGCGATGTTTTCAGGCGCATTGCGGTCACACTCCTGAATGAGATGAAGCGACTCGATATCCTTACTATAGTTGAACATACCGAACACCCTGATCCAGAAGAAATTCCATCCTGGGTCCCGCAGTGGGATAACAGGGCTCGGGGGGTAGCGTTCTATCCCATCTCTGGAATTTTGCCTTACTACAATGCAGACTTACAGGAGGACATGGGTGCGGTTGAACTCGTGCACGCCCAAGAGGATATAACGGGCATTTCCGAAGCGAAGAAAGCTCTACGCCTTCACGGGCTGGTACTCGGTTCAGTCAAAGCGGTTTCTGGTGTCATGCATCGCGAGGATTTCAAGCGAAAGACCGGAGAAATTATGGAGGACGGTGGTTTGACTAACCCTGTTGAACGGGCATGGGAGCTAGTAGAAGCTCAACATTTCGAGAATGAGCGATACCTAGATCCACGTCAAGCGTTCAGCTTGACCCTAGCAACGGGTCGGGACCAATACTGGGACGAGGCGGAAAAAGATCTCGAAAAGCACGACTCGCGATTTAGAGCATATTGTCGACAATACTGCAATCTGGAATCGGGACTAGTCAGTGACAAGAAGAGCGCATTAGATACCGACGACCGCAGCTTCTTGACCCTAAGCCGCACTGTACTCCAAAGCCAAACATTCTTCATGACCTCAGATGGCCTTTACGGTATCGGAACCTCCAAAGTGAGGGTAGGTGACGTGTACTGCGTCCTTTTCGGCGGCAGTACTCCCTTTATTCTTCGAAAGTGTACTGAGCCCTCGTACTACAAACTTATTGGAGCATCTTATGTTCATGGCATTATGCGCGGCGAGTCTGTCAGAGAGTGGAAACATGGCAACCTGACGAAAGAATCTATCACGTTACTCTAATGTGATGCAGCACAACGCGGCTTTCGGGGGATGATATTGCTACCTCATTTTAAAGCTAAGGACCGCTTCCATGAAGCCTGTCTCACTTGAAACCGTATTCCAATAGGTGCTAAACTCTCCATCACTATTAGCGATAGTACGGGATCGAGAAGCCGCGCTTCCCTTTCCTCTTCGACCTAAGTACAAGTTGATCGGCATGTACCAACCTTCGTTAAATCTTATTTTGATTTCCTCTCCGCGTAGCGTATACCTTGTACACACTGTGTGCTTCTTCTGATTGTTTATTTTCTCTTTGTGGTATGGGGATGGGGTAGGCACAACTCTTTCCCGTGACTAATACTTTGACTGGGACCTTCGAGAAATCTTGATGGGGAAGTCCTCCTGCATCGAAAACCACTGGGTTTGGATCTTCCACATCCTCTCTGGCCTTGCCGGCTCTGCCTCGAAATTGAAGAAAAACTGCGCCGTGTATTTGTACATTTCGACGGTTGCTAGATGCTTCCCAACACAGCTTCTGCTCCCCATTCCAAACTGGTGGTGAGGTCAGCGGTCGCTCCCCGTGAAGACTGGTTAAAAATCTAAGATGTGAACTAACCGTGGTCAAGAGCAAAGCCTGTTGTTTAACGATCCTTTCCTCCTCTGAGTTCTGAGGGATCCACCGCTCGGGTCGGAACATGTCAGCATCCTCTCCAAAGATTTCTTTGGATCGGTTCATGCTTCTCGGGCTGATTCCGGCAATCGCGCCTTCTTTGATAAAATAAGGCCCAATCTGGGCACCCTCTTTGGGGACATAACGGGGAAGCTGGTACTGGATGGAAGGGTGAAGACGTGTGCTCTCGGTAATCACTGCGGAAAGATATGGCAGCTTCTCAAGCTCTTTGAAGCTGAAACTGCGATTCTCCTTTCCCAGGCCCAGGTCAGCGTGGGCCTGGTCAATTTCCTGCTGTAGCTTGCGCATGACTCTTGGGTTGCTGATTACGTTGCCGATAATGGCAAGTATACCAATTGCTGTAGTATCTACCTTATCAATTAGCATCTGAAATATTCCGGTATACGATAGCGAGAATAGTTTAGCCTTGTCGCTAGAAGTTTCAAAGACCTGAAGAGATTTTAGTGTATTGGTTTGCTTACCAGCGCCGGCGCTACATACGGCATTGTCAGCAGCCTATACTTTGAAGGTACTAGAGTCATAGGCGGAAATATCTAGAGTTGGGATGGGGCAGCACAGTAACAGGAGAGAGGAACAGCAGGAGGACATACCCTAATATGTTTGAAGCTTCGGTTACAACGTCTCCTTTCGTGACCGGATTCCCATTTTGGTCTTTCGCTTCGATAAAATGCTGAAGCATGTCTCGCCGAGCGCCCCTCAAGCCATTTCGCATTCTGTCATCGACTTGGCGTTCAACCCAATCGTTGAAAATATTAAAGGCGTTAAGCCTCCGTCCGCCCAAATGCCTTATAAGAAACCTCGAAACAGAGTTGTTAATCCAATATGATTGCAGTGGGAAGTACCCCATGTTGGACATGATCCAGAACCCGTCATGGACGGATTGGATGATGCCGTTCACGTCCCTACCCTGCTCTAGGAATCCGATCATGCTACCCATAGCAAGCTGGCCGACGATATCAAATGTGAAGAAATTCACCCATTTATCGATTTGTACCACTTCGCCCTTATCTGCGAAGCCTACGAGCCGTGTGAGATTCAGGTTGAGAACGTCCTGGATGAGAGGTTCCATGGAAAGCATCGACGTCATTGAGTAGGCGCCCGAGACTCTTGAGCGAACATGTCGATGTACTTTTATGTCGGTCGCGGCGAAGAAGCTGACGGACATGTCTGGTACCGTCCAAGTATCGTACCAATTTGTCTGCAATCCACGCAGTTTGAAGTCAGTTAATGCCCTCATTAGCTGCGAGTAGCCATACATGAACGCCTGAAAGAGGCACAATACCTTGAGAACCCGTTTTCCATGGCCATAGAGGTTTCCGAGCCCCTGTTCGTCAACGAAGCTTATTTCGTTGGGCGCTATCCGCACTACATTGCCGTATTGCTCGTGCAGTTTGAGACAGTCGTCATGCCAAGTGCCGCGAATGTACTTATGGTTTCTCCAAGACTGTCCAAGTTTCGCGAAGAATGGCCCTGGGATCTTCCGTAAAGGGTGAAACAAGAGGCTGTATATAGCTTCAAGGAGAAGATAAGTAGCAACGGCTACGAGACAGAGTGTTACGGTAGGATGCTTGACAACGTTCGGATAGACCTTGAAGTAGTCTTTAGTCATCGCGCGAAGTTCAAATAGATTAGGCATCTTGGGGTCTCTTGAGGTAGAGAACAGAATACGGGGAAGTCGTAGCTCCTGTCCAATGTGGTAGGATTTATAGTTACACCGTCGATGTAGAGGCGAATCGATAAACGAAGGGTCTGAGCACTGATCCTATTTCACCTCCTTGAAGTCTAGGTCTGATATACTCGGCGCTTGGTAGCCGTAAATATGAAAGATGCTGTAAATACATAGTATGGAGTTTGACCCCACCGCGAATGGGTCAACGGACCCGGGGTTCGTTCGGGGTCCGACAATTATAGCTATTTCTTGGATGCATCATCACCTGGAGCCCGCAGACAATCCGATCACAGAACCCCCGACGGCCTTAACATGAAGCAGGTTTACGACCGAATGATCCTATGAGGACTGTTTAACTACACGATACGACACTTTATAGTCCCCCTAGCCCATTGGCAACTGTTTCACTGGCATTGTAAATATATCGCGGCCAACTGAAGTTTTGTATCTTGTTTAATGATGCTGGGAACAAATACCGCAAGTAGTGCCTAGAAGTGGCATCCACAACAACAGTAGCACTCTCGTCGGCCGGCCTATCTTCCGGTCAAGGATACCCTGGTTAAGAGCATTAGTCTCCCATTGACCTCCCGTCCCGCACCCGAAACTAGAGCTCTTCGACACAGATCCTAATTGTATATGCCGGGACCTAAGCTTACGTCACAGCCTACACAAGCTCCGAGGGAGACCGGAGGTTAACACAGCAACGCGTAACAATAAAAACAGCTGCTGCCGGCTGGCATGAAGTCCCTCTGAATGTGGATCATATCTAATTAAACCATTCTGAATCGACCGGGTAAATGATCAACCTTTGTATCAACGTGCCTGTTTTCTCCAAAGTTAACGTTGACTTTTCCACGCTTCGTGATATCGCCATAAAATATACAATAGCTAAATCAATGACTTGTACGGCCTGTGATGTTATGTACGATTGACTTAAATGCCGAAAATGGAATTGATGCTAGGAATAGGTTAAACCGACGGTCTATGTCCTTATGAAGCACTCGCCCACACCAACCCCGCAAAGGGGCTAATGCCGGGGAGACCACCCGAGGATTCCAAGCCACGTGCCGAGTAACAAACCTAGGTGATGTGCGGGGAAGGTACCAAATGTATCACGAAGTGTTTTTGGGAACGGGCGCACAAATACTATCTTATATGAGAGGCGCTATCTCTTTGCGTGAGGGGTAGAATGAATCGAGCCGGCTTAGTGAAATTACTGTGATGAATTGTTATCGGTACATGAAACTAGTCTTTAGGGTCAGCTCTGTCAATCTGTGGGAGTATATAGGGACGATAAATACAGACGGAGAAAATCCCATAAGAGACACGGAGGGTTGGACTAAGATATCTTGACAAAATACAAACCTCTCGCTTTACCTTCACGCCAGCTATACGATGGAATCCCAGAAACTCCTTCAGAGAGCTGCAGTGCTTGTAGTAAGTTTTCCTTGACAATTTGTGACGTCCCGTAGTTAACATGGTTTTGAGCGTGAAGATGGCGGGTACCGCCTTGACGTTCAGCAAACGCCGATCCCTGAGATAAAGCCGTGGGAGATTTTAGTTTCGCTGTCAGTTTCGGGCGTGTGTGGAACTGACGCTTCGCTCGCTGCCGGCCACCTGGGCCCCTGCTGCGACATTCTTGGCCACGAAGGCGTTGGCAGGATCGAGAAGATCGGACCAGGCGTTGACCCATCGGTTGCAAAAATAGGTGATCGTGTTGGCGTGGGCTGGATCCAAGACGTCTGTGGTCAGTGCTCACGCTGTTCCGTCCCCGGCGGAGAGACGAGGTGCGCTGAGGAGCTCCAATCTGGCCGCAAGCGGAACGGAACCTTTGCAGAGTATTGCAGCATGCCCGCACGGTATGTCATGGTAATTCCAGAAGATGTGACGATCGCGGATGAACTGGTGGCTCCTATCCTGTGCGCTGGCGTTACGGCGTACAAGGCGCTCAAGATATGTGAGGCGACCCCGGGCGAGTGGGTGGCGATACTTGGGGCGGGCGGGAGCGTCGGCGCCCTGGGGATCCAGTACGCCAAAGCGATGGGATACCGCGCCCTCGCCATAGATGTTAGCCCTGATATGCGGGAGCAGTGCCTAGCGCTCGGGGCTGAGGTATTCCTCAACGCCCGAGACGAGCTTTCATCGGCGGTCCAAAAGGCTACTGGGGGTTCAGGCGCGAAGGCGGTCATCGTTACTGCAGGCGCAAAAGCGGCCTACGAGGCGGCGTTTAGGATCGTGGCCCCTTTTGGGGTTATAGTTTGCGTGGGTATCCCGCCTCCGCATGAGCGCATCAGTTTTCATCCTCTCGACTTCATCAGCGCGGGGGTGAAGCTAGTCGGCAGTGCGACGGGCACACGGGCGGACACTATTGAGGCCCTTCGTTTTGTTCAGAGGGGTGCTGTCACGCCCAAAGTTCAGATGATCTCGCTAGACGGTCTATCAGATGCCATCGGCAAGGTACTATCCCCTCTTGGTTATCTTTTCAGTCGGATGCGTTTCCCACTGTGGAAGGTGTTATGCTGGGATTTTGCTAACTGAATGTGTAGTCGGGAGCTAAATATGTCGTTCGCCTGAAGTAGTGTCTCATAGGACGCAATTCTCTTAGAGAAATTCTGTATCGATCGTATAGGGGGGATTCAAGTCATGAATGAGAATCACGAAAGTTTCATCAAAGCCAGAAGATGTCTCATTGAATTAACGAAATTCGAGGGTGTATTACTATCTAGGATCACACCCCAACCAGCATCGACTTATGTGGAACATGGAGAGTATAAAAATATTCTGGTATTGGACTTCGTTGATAACGCATGTCGAGATAGTTGGCTGACTTGCTATAATTCCTGGCGACCGAGACCGATCTGTAGAAGGTGCTATGCCGAAAATACAGTTATTATTATAGGTTTTAAACCTTGAGATGCATGTTGCCTTAGAAATATCTCTATGTAATTTATAACTGCCTATTGATTAGTTGCCGCGGACCGTGCAATTCTAGTATATATAGTGCGAACAACTAGGGATATTCGATGAGGCGATACTCTACCTAAACTCTTGAAGCGCTCTTGATCTTATACGATCAGTTTCCCTGGATCCAGGGCTTACCCCTTCTTCATCCCATTGCGTAAACTGGGCAACAATACGTTTGATCTCTTAGGAGCAGTTGTAAGGTTAAATCAGGGCCTAGAGGCAGGATCTGCTGATACGGACTTGGGATATTCTTAAAGGGCTCTATAGGTCTCAACTCATAACTGATGTCTTAAATGGAGAAGTAGATTTAGCGAGATGTTCTAACAGTGATGCCGGAAAAGAAAAAAGAAAAAGAGAGATGAAGGAAAATGTGAATCGGGCACAACAACCTGACAAGCTCTCAGCTAGTTATTCTAAGACCGCCACAATCATGTCGCCGAGGCACCGCATTACATCTGTTGCGTAGTCCCAAAGATCATAACCCCGTTCATGATTACTGTCGCGATAACGGTTGCGATATCTGTCATGATAACGGTCGCGATCGCGATCGCGGTCACTGCGACGTCGTGAATAATCGTCAATGCATCTGCGCATGTAAGCATCGCTGGACTTGCGTAGATAAACATCACCTGATCTCCGTATATAAACTTTACTGGACTTGCGCAGATAAATGTTGCAAGGCCGGCGTCTATAGCTATCGTAGTCTGAGCGGCGGTTGGAGTATTCGTCCTGTCGGAATGATTTGGATGATCGAGATTGGAGGACCTCAATTATAGCCACACGTCCCCTCCCAGAAAACTGCGAGGTCGATCTGCGTCGCTGCCAGCTGTCTTCTTGAATGCCGTCCCGAATTCGACTCTTACTCCGGCCATATATGCGAGGAGACTGTTGATGACATACCGGGGAGTAGGCCCTATAATTGCCCTCTCGGCGACTCGTACTGCCGCTGGCTTCCGCGTATTGGTCTTCAGGGCGCCTCGTGATCCTCCGGCCACGGTTTTTGGGTATTGAGTTATCCTTTGGCTCGTCCCACTGACACCGTGAACCATCCTGTTGATGACCTTGGCCTGCATCTTCATCTCTCCGTGAAGGTTTTTGCTGAGCTATATCGTGATCGAGATCAGCCCTTTTCTTGAGACGCAGCCTCACCAGATCGTCGCTATCTAGAAGGGCAGCTAGGTTTAACGTTATGAACCCCCGCTCGATTCTTATGCCCTCCACCATTTCTGGAGAAATATGTGACGACCGAGCATGATGCCTCTTCGGAGGAACCGAACGTACTACCCTCAATCTTCCACTAACACACGCACACATAAAGGCTTCACCTTTCCCCAGTATCTCTACCACCTCCTGGTGCCCTTGGTTGACAGCACATTTCAGTGCCGTCAAACCATTCTTGTCCTTCGCAGTGACGTTGCAATTGCACATCAGTGTCTTTGCGATCTCCTGGAAGCCACTTGACGCTGCCAGGTGAAGCGCCGTCTGCCCGTGAGCGTCGCTTGCATTTGCATTTGCTCCATTCTCGACCAGCCAACGAACTATCTCCAGATGTCCATTGAAGGCCGCCAGGTGAAGTGCCGTATGTCCGCGGGTGTCGCTTGTATCGGGGTTTGATCCGTTTTTGACTAGCCAAATTATCATTGCGAGGTGACCTCTCTCAGCAGCGGTGTGCACTGCCGCCCTACCACGGTTGTCTACCTCATTGACATCTATTCCCAACCCCTTTAAACACTCCACGATACTAGTTAAGCCGAATAGCGCGGCCACCTGCATCCTCGTCATATTTCTATCGAAGTGCCTTGCATCGCCGGGGTATTGTTGCCCGGCAATGGCGCTGGCTTGGATAGACGCTAAAAGTTCCTTGTTGTTGAGGAGCTTGAGAGCAAGCGTTCGAACTGTGGGTGTAAGACTTGGTAGTTCTCGGAGATGGTCGCCCCAATGTCGAGTGGCATATCTGAGAAGAGGATAGTCGTTAAGCCTCTTGTGTAAATCTTTATCACTGAGATATACATCTCCAGCGAACGGATTGAGTAGAATATAATTCAAACAGGTGACTGCGATACTTTCGTGCATTTGGGATATCTGGATAATAGGATTACGACGAAAATAATCGTAAGCGGTGTCGTGGAATAGGCGGATCTTGTCGGTCTTTGGATCGGTGACGACTAAACCATCACACACATCTACTAGACTCTCCTGCAGTGGTCGCATGGATTTACCTAGGTACGTCTTTCCTCCGTTCATAGCCACTGCATCTGTAAGCTCGCGGATAGTCAGGTGTCGGAAAGTGGAGGAGAGCCATGATAGGACCTGTTCGGCTAGTTCTCTGTGGCCCTCTTCCTTCTCTTTAATTCTCTCAATTGCCTCCATGAACTTTGTATCTCCGCTTTGCAGTGGCCTATTGATAGCGCTTTCAATATCATTAATGCTCGTTAATTTTGATACCTTGTCTGCGTCAAGCTTTGCAAAGAGTAAACTGTTCTTACAAGTCAGTGTAGTTCGCGTTGATCGTTTAGTGCCGTAGAAATGAACATACAGTCCTTGGGCCGCGTCCACAAGACTCTTGGAAAGTCTGTTAGATAATTCTGGATTCTGGCTGATGTTGTCGTTCATCTCGGGCCATTTCGATATTCCGCGCTTAAACCGGGCGTCGATGTAGGCTTGTACATCTTCGTCGTTTCGCTTCATTTCGAGTTCTTTCGTCTCCGCAGGAGAAAAGTCTGTTTTTTTATATCTGGTATTGCGCGTTGTTATCATTAGGCTCACGCAGCTGCATAACGCACCTAGCAGTTTGTCTTCGACATTATTTCTATCATTGTCGTATTCATCTAGAGCATCGATGACCACAAATACTCGACTAAATCGCTCAACTTCGGATTTGAAGAGCTTCATGGCCTCAGGGAAACCCAGGAACCCGTGTCCGTCGCTGTATTTCTTATACAGACATTTGGAGGGTTCGGACATATCGTCTCGTAGTTGTATCAATTGCCTGAGAAGACTTCGTATTAGATCAGTAAGGGTCTTCTTTTCCCCATAGTCGTCGCAATAAACCCATGCTACCCCAATGCTGCTGTCTGTTTTTCGTGCCTCTTTGAGATAATCGATCACGGTTGACCTGTTTTAACATCAGATCGAACCGCGGTCGTGTTTTGAATCGCACAAGTGGATGGGACGCACACGAAAAACGTCTTTCCGACGCCGCCTAGGCGAAGAATCAGCAAACAGAACCTCAACAGAGATGATGAGCTGGTCGTACGAGTCCCGTGACACAAAAAGGTCTTTGCCAAGTTGCTATCCCTAGACTGCCACCACTTAAAGATTTCGGACTTTATTACCCATTCTCCCGTCTTAACTAGTCTCTGTTCAGTAATCGCTTCATGCTTCGCCTCATAGTCTAGTGGCGAAAGCCATTCTAAGAATTCACGTCGGGTTTGACCTCACCAATAGTTAGTACGAGGATTCCGCAAGCGGTGAGTAACACAAAACCTCGGGATCGATATATTAGCTGTAATTTACCAAGAAAGTACTGGTCACCAAGGTGTGCTTGGCCGTTAACCGTAATCTGATCATAGTTTCCCATCTTTGAAAGTTGTTGCATTCGTTGATTCTATCTATAGCTACGGCAAAATTCTACGAGGATGCCGTTAGAAATGTTTTCAGTATGACGGAAAAGGAGTATAGGAATATGGAGAGAAGGCCTGGGCGAATTTGAAGTCTCGGGAGCACTTACAAGGCTCGGATTATGCATGATCGAAGTCTACCTAGCGGGAGTAGATAAATAATTGTAACAAAGCCCTAGTTATGAGTTCTGATTCCTTGTCTAGCACAAGCATCAGTCTCGATACAAAGCAAGACTATATATATTTAAATAAATAGCTACTGTGTCGAGCAAATTCAACCTTAAAGGGGATATGTCATAGCCGTAAAAACTGCGCCGAGGCTTTCCGCAGCGAGTTCGGCATAGCATTATTGAATTTGTTTTAAGTATAATTACCTGTCTTCGATATCATGAGCCTGATGATAAGGCATACCTCGCGGCATCGCTGACTGACAAATCACGCACCCAGATCTTTTCCTCCGTCTATGGCGCCTAAGCGTCCGGCATCGGGGAATAGCGGCAGGTGATCGGCGATGAGATACTGGGGAACTGAAACTCATCCTGCAGCCTACAGCCTGCAGCTGCCACATGATTCAGATTTGATGGAAACAGAATTGTGGCTGTAGATTTCTGCACTTACAAAGCCTTGATTAGGCATCTGCTATTCTGATAATTCTATCTTTAATGCAGATTACCGTCACATATTTTCCCCCGGCCACTGGAGGCAGGTATAGGGGAACACAGCATATTGCATATTTGGTCACGACCCCAGCTTAGGCCCTAAGACTTGCACTTTTACCGAAACTAAAACGGCGGCCGCCGTTTTTCCTCGCCAACTTAAAGTCAGCGTTAGTGGAGCCCGGCATACAACGGTGCATATTCAATCTGATCTGGACGATTTCGAATTTGGTTGTTGTACGGTCTCGATTTGCGCCACATATTCTAGCGTATTCCAAATCACTCTCAAGTGCAGGTCCCAAGACGACAAACAATAGTATAGTGCTCATTTGTAGTATTGTGAGTTACATGAAGTCACCATATGGCTTATGTAATGGATCGATAGTAATGTATCGTTAATCAGCTTTTCTGTAGTTGTCACTTAAGGCTAAGATGGAACTTAGCCAGCCTGCTTCACAAGATCCTCTGCTAGTACGAGTGGCTACCGCTAAGGTAACATTCACTATCCTGGTGATCTGTAAGCTTATAGGTGGCTTGTTGGAAATGGGGCTCCCAACTGTATTATAGCAACACCTGGTCACTCCAATGTGTGCTGGCGTAGCGAGTATGAGGCTGGCCGTGCTAGGCATCATCTCGAGGACCGCGCCCTACTTCTATTCACACGTTAGTTGACAAGCTAATGATTGCGATTCATTGGGCTGACATGCCATTGTACAGCTCCGGTGTTCTTGGCAATGGGTCATTCACGTGGGCAACTATGATGCATATATAACCCAAGCCGAGTCACGACAGGCTGAGGCACTGAGCACGGGAGCCCAGTGTGTTGCAAACCTATTACTGTTGGATAATCCAACAAGGGCCGGCGTCGCGGCAGTGAGCTCGGCTCAGCTTCGATTCTCTTTCGTTCATTATATGTTCTACACAATGTCAGCTCTTGGATCCACAGCAGGCGATCATGACAATCGAGTTCATGTCAGAAACATTATTCGCTGGTTGGAAAATGTTAGGATCATCAACTTCGGAGAAAACACTGGCAGGTTTGATATGAAGGTTGGAGTCCTCAAGCTTCGTCTCTGTCGATACTATCGGATGATGAATGCATCCGAGATAAGGCACGGCGAGAATGGTTCTATTTGCGAGCGTCTGGGTTCGATCGACGTTCCCTCCGGAGAGGGGATGGATCCGCAAGCCGGAAGCACATCGAGTTTCGACAGTCGGATGGTAGAGGAACTACATTCTCGCTCGTTATCTTATTATCAGAGCCCGACCAAGTCCCAGTCGATAAATCTCAACGAAGGAGAATTCGAGAACCACATGGCACGGATTCTAGCGGACGCCAACAGTCTAGAAGAGCGCATCCGACCGGGTGGCGGTAAGGTACTAAATGACTTGCTGTCGGAAGATGCGAACTATATCATTGGCCGAGCCAAAGGCAGCCAGGCGGATTTGCAGTTGCTCAAATGCAGTGCGCGAGAAGTCGACCCGACATTTGCTGATAAGCTGGTCTCCGAAGAGGCCCGAGAGGGCCATCGATACGCCAACACCCAGATTGAGGGCCAAGCCATCGTTGGAGACGAATTTAACGACGGTTGGCAGGTAGGATCGGTTGGGCGCTCTCACAAGTATAGAAGCACGGTGGTGGGAGAAAAGGGACGAGTCATTATGGGAAATAAGTACGGTGGAAGGTCTATATTGGATGGGAACTCGACAAGTCATTAATCCTGATCCTTGTATGTTACTTCGCGCAGACGAGCCACAAGCGCGATAGCCATGCAATGAAAGAAGCAGGATGCAATTTGATATCTTTTATTCGTCTAGCCCGGGACTGAGGACCCCTTTCCATTGCGAGAAAAATGTTAATCCCGAACAAGTGGCACCCAACGCCTCTGCTGAGGCCCAGGTTAGCACTTCGAATCAGTGAATCAGAGCATTGGAGCCCGAACCAAAGACCGGAAGCTGTCAGCGACTAATCAACTTCCAAGGATGCTGACGCTCACTTGTCTTTTGAGACACTAACAGATCACGGTGCACTAGGTACTGGTATAAAGAGATATTGATGTGCTGAGATGATGTGATGAGATGACTGTATTGCCTGAAATCTTGGAGGGCACCTCTCAACGACCATCTAATGCATAAGGGAGGGGATAGGCCAACACGCGTTGTTTTGAAGCTAAATAAAATTCCACCCGAAGCGGCAAGCGTAGCTGCCGATTGATTTATAGCAAAGTAAACTAATACTACGATTTATCTAGGATTCTTTTTCTCTCCAATTTAAGTACTTAACTACTAACAACGTTCTAATTCCTAGAGGGAATGAATGGGTATACGCGACACTCTGACAGGGCTTAAAGTACTGTGCATAGCTAGATCTAGCGGCCTATAGGTCGCCACCTTTCAGGGATCGAAACCCATTGGACCTTGGCAACTTAGCCCCTGCAGACCGGCTGAACTCGACAAGAGATTGTGTGATACCTAGGTATACGGTTGAGCGAAAAGTGTTTTCGAGATTCCAAGGTTGTAGCAAGGGAATCTCCAGCGGGCGGGGTTTTACGGGGCTATACGCGCAGTGCGCGGAACGCAGCGACCTGCCTAAGTAGTTCCATCTCTGCATACGCCCCTCAAAGCCTTCTATCGTGTTCCAGTCCTTACAGTTTGAACTTTTCATCTTCGTCCGCTCATTCTTCCCTTCAGTATATGTCTCAATATACTGCTTAGCGATGTCTGATCCATTCAGCATCACTGCTGGCGCTATCAGCGTTGCTACTGCATTTACCGCCTGCATAGAGTGTTTCGACTATGTCCAGCGGGGGCGTCACTTCGGGCGAGACTTTCAGACGTCCGTCATCCTTCTCAGCGGCGCGAAATTGCGGTTGGCCCGCTGGGGGGAAGCTGTTCACGTCGACAGAGACCCTATGCTCAGTAAGCCAGACGCGACCTCTGAAGAGACCCAAGTAGCGAAAAATGCCCTTTTGCAGATCCTCATGCTTTTTGCGGACACGGAAAGGATCTGGAAAAGACACAGACTGAGTGCGAAGTTTGGGGGCGATCTGCCAGTACCCATAACAATTAAGTTGGACTCAGCCACGAGGGCCGCGCTGGGCACTCAAATGAAGGAGATGTCAATTAAAAGACGGAAGACCAGCAGCCTTCTGAAGCTTACGAGCTGGGCGATATATGATAAATCGGAATTTGGAGAGTTGATCACTAGCATCACAGCACTCATCGAGAACCTAGAAAGACTCTTCCCTCCACCCCAACTCGAACCCCCGCCCGCATCGACCCAGAAGGAAATCGCTGAGAACTGGAGAAGGACGAATCCCAGAACACCAGAGGACGCTTTTTACAAGGCCGATAACAGGGCTAGGGCGGCTATTGCAGAAACTCTTCCTGGTCACCGCTATAATAACGTTGCCGTTGATGGGAGCGCACAGATTGGCGACACATTCAGTGATACCTGGAGAGGAGTGGCGTGCGGGGTGTCTCATAGGTACGATGATGTGTTCGTCAGAGGGAACGGCAGAGCTGTCATCGGAAACAAGTTCGGAGGAAAGAGTTTTTGGGATAGTTAATGAAACCAAATGTTCGGTTAAAGTCTTCGTGGGGATTTCTATTAGCCTTTGCGGCCAGAAAAATTTATGATGAGGCAAAAGTTGAAATGCGAAAAGCTTGTGATTTTTTGAAAGGATATATATAACTACAACACATCCCCTTTATCTTATACCCAAATATAATGTTAATAGTGGTTTCCACACCCAAAACCCCATCGAAGTACCCCTACCGCGTCGCATCTTTCTAGGTTCTCGGAAATGCTACAGAACTTTTCGGGAGTTAGATTGCTAATCTAAATATATTATCTATAGAAAATGATTCCTCTAATACCACAGCGTGAGAAAGATTTAATACTTGAGCGACCTATCGAGCTACATCGTCAAACTACGAGGCGCAGGGACATCCCGGCTCCGGACAATGCTGGTAGTCAGGCTAGTAAAGTCAGTAGTAAGATCTAGTTCTCCGTAGGTCCCTGCTCTATATTCAGCTAGACCCTCATACAAATTACCGAAATATTCACTTAGAAAAGGCTCTCGAAATTCTATAGCAGTGTTCACATCTTTAGAGCGCGGTATTTATGAACTATTACGTGTCTCTTCAGTGCCTATGACATAGTTCACGCATCGAAAGAGGACAGATAGTATGCTACAAGCTCAGGCGCTGCTCGATGTAGACGGATGAGTTTCTACACAATATAATAGGACCTTGGGAATGGAATTCCTGGTTCCCCCACAAAAATACGACCCTCCTGAATGACGACTTTGGTTACATACTCGAGTGTAGAGATTAGCATGTCATGAAAAGCCCCGATACTTATCGCTGTTACTAATAAAGGGATAAAGCTAGCTAATTTATATCAACAATTCGTCCACTTCCGTTGTTAAAGCTTTCTAATAGTTCAATAGGAATCGTCTAGGACATGGGTATCAATAGGGTTAACTTACAGAGACAGAGACGTGGGTTATATTTCGTTCGGGTAGCAGCCCGATTGGGCGCAACTAGGCAGGGGAACCTTGGCTAGCGCATGTGCCGCACCCCTATAGAATTTCTTCCTTTCTGCCTTCCTTTCCCTTCCAGTAGTGATCATGATTCGTGATTATACTTGTAGTCTCACTTACCTGACTTTTAATACATAAGCAAGACGCAAGTTAGGTATCCTAGTCTCTTGTCGCGCTCCTACTTAGACGCATGAGCCGGGGGTAAACTCACCTTACTAGTGCGTAGGGGTATAATAAATGTTTCTGGGCCTGTGAGGCCTGGATCGAGGTAACGCTCGAGCCAACTGGTGGCTTTTGCAGAAGCCTTTGGTATAAGCGCCTCAAGGCGGTGAGTCGCACGTTAGCGTACCAGGAGTACGGAGTACTTACCTAGGTAGCTATAAGTACACACATCGGATGCAAGAACTATAGCATTAATACCTACATTAGGAAATCCGGCATTTACTGAGCCCGTTCTTTGAGCAGCTTCTGGACCTACACATAAGCAGTTCGGGTGTCGAAAGCTTACGTAGAATCTTACGCTTAGTAAGACTCTACTATACAAGTATGCAGGTACCTAGGAAAATCAATGCAGGCCCCATGTAGCTTACTCATTTGCACTGTCTCAATATTCTGCAGCACGCGGTTCAGCTTTTACAGGAAATAGACGCCGCACCGTGCAATATATCTAGAGTGTTCAGGTAGCTCTACAAGTACTATACTGATTTCATAGTCTGTAGATCAAGTACCGTCTATAACGCCATGACAGCGACTTGTTCGAATGTTCATTTCGGGAGAGGACAAGCGCGACACCCATCTCACTCAGCCCACACGCAGATGTACATAACGGTTGTCAGGATATCTGCTCCGGGATGAAGATACTTCATACTCGAGTTACTGTCAACATATAGGGGTTAGTTAGGGCTCAAATATCACACTTTTCTCTGTATAGGTAATAGTAATATTTAATGCAACAACTGTAACAAGGGCTTAACTTCGCAATTGTAAGAGGTCTACGCGGCGCATTTATAACTTCACCTTTCTGGCGACTTAACTTAGCTTAGAGACCTTCCCGATTATTCTTGCCTTGAGGCTTTACCCTCGACTATAACGCCCCGAGACCTCATATCGTTGTTGCAGATCTGCGAAAGAGCTGAAGTTCTTGTGTAGCCCGGTTCCGGAGGGCTGGGTGTGGTCAGAGCAGCAGCTCGATCCCAACAGTATGGGTAAGGTTAGTACATGTAACAACAACCCCAAGGGTCCTAGTGCTCTTGCAGTGACCCAATAGCTTGACATAACGCCCATAGGGTGATCAGAATCATTTGCAACGGGCAACTTACCTAGCTCAAAATTATAGATATAGCTACAACTGACAGTGACGTATCGGCCATAACCAGTAGTTTACAATTGCGGCAAGAACCCTGGGAGCGAGGACGAGGACGAGAGCATAGTAAGTAATCGGAGTCTACGAAAGCTATCTTTCGTATGAAGCTAGGGACAGCGTAGTACACGCAGCCGCAGAGCCAAGAAGGGTGCTAGAAACCAATGACGTATCAGCCGTTATTTATGACGGAAAAGTGGAACCCTGTGCCGCCAAATTCCAATCAGTTGGAACGGCCGACCACATCACCAACTATTCAAGTGGGATTTTTGGACTCCTTGGCTAGTCTTGGAATTTAGGAATAGATCGCTCGTTAGCAGATCTTCAAGATTTTCAAGATCAATCATCGTTGCGGCTCTATATGACTTCCACTGTTCTGCTCACGATACACGCTAGTACGCGACATTAATAGCATCCTAAGTGTAGTCCGCAAGAACACACACATAATAGAGATGAATCCCAACTTCAAAATTCCGTCATCTCTTTCTAGTCTGCTCGACCAACTGTAACATCAAATCCCGGCTGCCTTTTCTGGCTCTGATTTGGAGGCTTGTTTGAGGGCAAAGGCATTGTGGGTACAACTCCCTACCAAGAGCAACTCGTAGCAACTCCACCAATTATAGCAACTCTGTGCTTTGTATTTTCTGCCCCATGCTCAGATTCCAAGTCGGCCAAAACCGACATCACCGATATTATCCTCCTCTTGGTCGACATCCATCATCATCATGTCGTCTTCGAGGCCAGTGGCCTCGGCCTCCTGTCTCTTCGCCTGCTCCTCTTCCTCGTCGGCCTTTTTCAGGGCCTCTTCGATTTCTTGGTACGCATCCTTGTGCCCGTGGCGAGGGTTCCGGGGGCCGAGGTCGATGTAGAAGCCAAGGGTATCCTCCGTGAACTCGGCCGGGGGTTCTTCGGTCGGAGCGTACTTGTCTAGAACACTCGGAGTCAGCTATCAGCATTTAGAGTGAATTTATGAGGACTTCAGAAACTTCCAGACTTTATTGGCCCAAAAAAGGAAAGCTGCTGCTTTAAAAGTAGCCGAAACAAGAAGATAATAACACTGAGAACTACTCACACTCATTTGGGTCGAGCTCCGGGTTTTGGCCCTCTGTGATGACGGTCGAAATGAGGCGGTCCCGTCCGTCCCCCTCGCTGCTGGCTTGCGCGTATTGGAAATACGCGTGGCAGGTCTCCCGCATCAGGAACATCTCGTCCTCAACATCCTCTATCGCTTCTTGGGTGCGATGGACTCTGAGTATTGGATTGATACTATAATCATTGGAGTTAGTAGTTGTTTTTTTAAGTAGTTGTAGTGCTCTCGAGACATTTTCGTGAGCTCTCAAATTACTGGGAAGGGGAGAAAATGGATCCAGCGGTAACTCACGCAGACTCTGGGTCATATAGATCGTAGAAGCAATCAACAAAACGGTCCAAGGCGTCTATTAGGGCATGGCCTTCGGGGTGGTGGGTTCTTGGAACGGAGGCGAGGTATAAGGCGCGGGCGTGCAAGAGTTTGTAGGTGAATGCTAAGAAGGCTTCATCTCTGAAGTTTGCCGACCACTCCCAAGAATTCTTTGCATAGGACCAGAACTTCTCGGGTTCCATGCGGCCGCAGAGGTGGACATTATCGGCTGCGAGGTTGTAGATGTCTGACAGACATTCACCGATGACTTTCTTTGATCTAGTGCCTAAGTGACGGGATAGAACTTTGGATATATGGGTAGAATGTTGGTTGAAGAGAAGGTTGTGGTGCATATGAATTAGTGTATTGCTCTCAGCATCGTATGTCTTGTAACCTTTAGTTTCCCAGCGCAGCCCGCTAAAGAATCCTTTAAACATAACCTCACCGAGACGAGGAATGAAAGGCATTGTATAAAGAGTTATTGGTGATCTTGAGGGTCTGGTTCTAGTTGTGGTTGGAGTTATGGTTCCTGGGAATATAGGGAGAGTGGGTGAGAGTAAGAGGAGTGTATCAAGAGTTGACTTGTAAAATATAGAGAAACAATGCCAGGGACCTCGATAGAAAATAGATACCTGGACAATAGGGAGGAAGGTACCTAGTTGCTGTATTGACTGATACCAAGGTACCTACCTAGAGGTACATAGGTACCCAAGTAGTTGTCGCGTTCAGAGTTCATTACCTGAAGCCGCAAGGCGTGGCACCGCAACTCGCGTCAACCAACCAATAGTGGGGCCAGAACCCGGTTGCCATGTACAATATATATTCCCTATTAGACAGCCACTCTTCCAACACAGTTGGCCTACCTAGTAAGTCGACAGTTCAGTATTAGGATATCCTCCTAATCGCTGAAGCTTGCAGTCAGGGGTTCGAGCCCCCATGCTACCAAGCTTGATCTGTCATACTACTCTGTCTAGCCGAGAATTGTGCGAGGATGGCTTGTGGGTTTGGCAGAGAGCTCTGTATGCAACCGACTGACCTCTAGAATATTGTTCTTATCCGTTACCGCATCTGAGTTTCTCTGAGCCTAGCACATGAATCGGTTGGATATGTGGGGTTGGATATCAGTGTGGCATGGCAGGTCTTGTGAGGTGGTGGTTTTTTTTTTTCCCTGTCCTAAAGTTCTATTTTTTTTTTTTCTCTCACTCTTTTTAAATCTTCTATCTATTTATATTACTTAATAATAATAGGTTTATGCTTTAGTTCTATCATTATTTCTACTGCTAGAACAACATTCTCTTATATGCCTTTTTAAAACGGTTGACTGAAAATATTGCAATAGCCCTTAGCAATTAATTACTACTACTATTTGTGGTTATGTTTAGCCAGTGATTCCTTATTAAAACTCCAAATGAAAAACCAGACATACCTTAAACAAGAACTAGCTAGCCAAGAGTAAATATTAATGCCTGCCTACCTACCTACTCCTTAACTATATATTAACTACAGCACGGAAAGTTTAGGCAGGCAAGTCCTAGGAATAGTGAATATTACCAGAAACAACAGCACCATCCTACGCCACTGCTGAAAGCAGAAAGTTACACGCACAGTTGGGAGCTATAACTATCTAGAGTTGTATGCCACATCTGGACGAGATTCGAACAGCCAATCATGATTTTACAAGCGACATAACAGATGAACTCTGATGAACATTCAAGACTCATCAATATCTTAGAATTAATGTATGACGTAAACATGGGGTTAGAACGGGAGATCAATGTTACTTGAATTAAAATTTAAACTTGGTAAGTAGGAGTCGCTATGATAAATAAGCAAGCCCATTTCCGACTCATATCCTTCATAACATGCAAGCAAACCCAATAAGGAAACCCAACATATAACCAAACCAAACGAAACCGAAATGCCGAAACCTACGAGCAAGCCCTTAACTACCTCGAAAATTACCGCCATGCATTCGAAATCCATCTCGCTCGATTCGATATTCATATACCTAGGATACCTGAAGTTGTGGGGAACTTATCCGCGCAGCCGACTCATCTGCGGATCATACAGCGGCTCCGCAGTGACGGTCGCCTTGATCCTCTGGCCAAAGTACTCGATCTCGACCGCATCTCCCTCGCCGACCGCGCTCGGCAGCCACGCATACGCAATCGGCTTGCCGACGGTGAAGCCAAACGCCGCACTCGTAACGTACCCCTGCGGACGGCCGTCCACGAAAACAGGCTCCTTGCCTAGAACAACAGAGACGCCATCATCAACAGTGAGGCAGCGCAGCCTGCGCGAGACAGTCTTCTTCGAGCGCCCGAACAGCGCCGACTTCCCGACGAACGACTTATCGAGCTTGAGCGCGAAGTCAAGCCCCGCCTCGTACGGGTCGTGCTCGGTCGTCATGTCGGCGCCCCAGAGGCGGAAGCCCTTCTCGAGCCGCAGGGAGTTGAACGCCGTCCGCCCGCCCGCGATGATGCCATGCGCCTGCCCAGCCTTCCACAGCGCGTCCCACAGCCGCAGCCCGTTGTCCGCGCTGGCGTACAGCTCCCAGCCGCGCTCGCCCACGTACGACAGGCGCAGTGCGGTCACGGGGATACCCGCGATGCTGACTTTCTTGCACCGGAAGTACGTGAGGCCCTTGTTCGAGAAGTCGTCCGACGTCACGGCGCTGATGACGTCCCGCGACAGCGGGCCCCAGAGCCCGATGCAGCACGTGCCGCCGGTGATGTCGCGCACGTGCACGGCGCGCTCGGGCGACCGCGCCGTCTGCTGCCGCGCCTCGCGCGTGAAGTACGCTGTGTCGACGGGGCCGTTCACGCCCACCTGGTATAACTCCTCGGCGATCCTGGCCACCGTGATGTCGCTCTTGATGCCGCCCTGGTCGTCCAGGAGGAGTGTGTAAGTTACAGCGCCCGGCTTCCGCGATACAGTACCCGTCGTCAACCGCATGAGCAGATCCACGGCGCCGGGGCCGGTGATCTCGAGTCTCCGGAGCGGCGTCATGTCATACATCGCGACCGCCGTGCGCGTCTTCCACGCCTCAGCCGCCGCGATAGGCGAGTAGTACCTCGCGGACCAAGCATCGCGCTCCTTAGGCTTCCACTCAGGCGGGAGGTCCTTGAGCAGCTTCTCATTCGCCTCGTACCAGAACGGTCTCTCCCATCCCGTTCCTTCAAGAAAGAAGGCGCCGAGTTCTTTCTGGCGCGCGTAGAAGGGGGTGACGCGCAGGCCGCGCGGCGAGTCGCGCGGCTGCAGCGGGTGGATGATGTCGTAGACCTCGACGAAGTTCTGCTGCGCCGTCTCGCTGACGAAGTCGCGCGTCAGCTGCACGTCCTCGAAGCGCGCGAGCTCGCACTCGGCCAGGTCGATTTTCGACTTGCCGTCCGTGAGCAGCTCCGCCAGCGCGCGCGCCACGCCCGCCGAGTGCGTCACCCACACGGCTTCCGCGACGTAGAACCCGTCGACGTTGGGAGCCTGTCCGACGAGAGGCCCGCCGTCGGGCGTGAAGGAGAAGATGCCGTTGAAGCCGTCGGCGATCTCGCATTTTTGCAGCGCGGGCAGGATCTCCTGCGATAGCTTCCATGCCGGCTCGAAGTCTTCTGGGCTGAACTCGAGACGTGAAGGCATGTTCTTCTCGTCAACTTCTTTTGGTGTTGTGCCTAGCGAGGCGGCAACAACTGGCATGGGACGATGGCCGTAGTAGCCAATGCCGTATTGTTCGCCGTGTTCGCGATAATAAAGATCTTGGTCTTGATACCGCAAGATTGGTAGTGATGCTGAGTTTGGATCTACTGGGGTGTCGCCATTTGTTAAAGTCTCTCCGTTTGTTGCGCTGCTTGTAGGTTCTTCGTGTGATAAGGGTGTAGTCTTGACGTATTGATGTGCCATTGGTAATAAGGGGATGGGCACACCGACCATAGCGCCAACCTCAACTCCCCAGAAGCCGGCACAGGAGATAACAATATCGGCAGGAATAGTGCCGCCTGGCGTCACAACTCCAGTAACCCGGCCATTGGATTTCTCGATCCCCGTAACCGGTGTCATTTCAAGATAACGAACGCCGGCATCTTTCGTACGTTTAATCAGCACCTGGACGGCCCGGGCGGCCAGCGCCAGGCCATCAGTGGGGACATGAAGACCACCTAGAATGAGGCCATTATCAGTCAGAGAAGGGTAGAGAGTCCGGCACTCCTCTGCACTGATTATCCGCGCATCGATTCCCCAGGAATGGGCATAACCCTGTTTCCGCTTGAGATCCGCGAGTCTTTCTGGCGTTGTGGCGACTTCTAGGCCGCCGACTTGGTTGAAGCAGCTCTGTCCGCCAGATTTAAGTGATAGGAGCTTTTCCACAGTGTAGCGGGCAAAAAGGGTCATAGTCTTCGAAGGGTTTGTTTGGAAGACCAGACCAGGGGCATGAGAGGTCGAGCCGCCGGGCATATCCAGGGGGCCCTGCTCGACGATGGTGATGTCGGACCAGCCGCGCGAGACGAGCTCGTCGGCGACATTGGTGCCGACGATACCGGCGCCGATTATGACGACACGCGGTTTAGAAGTCATGATGTAAATAGGGAAACCCTTTAATGTATCTGGGTTAACGTTGGAGGGGGAGATGGATCTACATTCTCTATGCCATCACCAGGTTGCCTTCTCCTATATACTTCATACTGACCTGACTACATATCAAGACCCATCAGGATGCTCCTCACCCATAGACGCCGCCGACGAATCACGAGGTGGATGTACGTACGGTAGGTCGAGTGGTCGATTGACTGCGTACAAGCCGATCACGTGATCGGCATAGCAACATCCAGCCGTCTCCGGTCTAGCCCTGCTTGTTCCGACTACTTCCTATCGTATAAGGATGCAGTGGATAAGATAATGGGTCGCTAGATATGTATCACAAGAAGATGATAGATATCATCGAGGGATCGCTTCGCCGTGGTGATCCAGCGCGATCAACGCGGTCGTTTGACATCTCGATCACGGCCGTTTGTATCTGACCGAACAACCATCACCCATTCACTGCAAGCGCGAACGAGCTGAGGGCGGGCCGACATAGGCAAACAAAATGCGATATCTACCATCCGTCATGATCGCCCGCCGGCGGGCGGCTGCAGGACCCTTCCCGGCGCCATTCTGGCACAGGTGCTGTCTAGTCTACTAGGTTAGGTATCTGGGAGGGAGTACCACCCTCCACATCCCGCCAAGCCATCACCCATGCAGGTTCAGGCCAGTCTTGACGAAGTCTGGAGAAACGTGCGGAGTTAAACCAGGTTATCGGAGTGCCAGGGATGTTATTTCCTTTCCGGGAATCGCTGCTCACAGGGGGAGTAGCATAGTCGCAGCATGGTTGCAGCATCGGCATTCGGTATTCGCCACTATCAACGAGCCGAGGCTGGTCGAGATATGCAATCTTAGGGCGGCGTCGCCCAGATACGCGAAGAGACAACTTCGATGTCCGGGGAAATATCCGCGCGAACTTGCAGGAAGCACCAGAGGCTACCGTGGTATCGTAGGTAGTGCAGTTGGGAATGCGGTTTCGGACCTGCAACCGAAGCAGAACAGGACCCTGATTTTGGTCATCAGGCTGGCATGCATGTATTTTTTAGACTGTCGCCTAGTTGTGCTTAGCGTAGAATTCAGAACGAATCTCGCTAGTCTCCTTTTCTGTTGCAAAGTATCAAGGAGATCTTACTTAGTGACACAAGGTGGAGGGATATCCTAGCAATGAAAGGCAAGGATATACCTACCAGAGACATGTCTAAAGTAATGTAGAATTCACGTGTGTCTAAGATGACAATATCGCCTACAAATTGACTAGGAGAGCGGATGCCCACCATCTTCCAAATTAAAGTATCGTGGTGTTCTATTGTAATAATCGAGCTCGAAACATTCTGATTTAAATCTCACGTGAACGCCATCGCTAAAACTGACTAAATTGTACATTACTAAGCGAGCCTCCCTCCCACCAAGGCGCGTCTTTCCCAACATCATTCATCGCCGATTGCGAATCCAGCCAGCCTAGATCCCCCAAGCTCACAAATTGCGAGGGATCTGCGTACAGCCAGGGCGTAGTATTGAAAGTGAGATTGTCGCTAGGCTCGAGGACGGGCTCATTCCACACCGTCTGTCGCGACGCCTCTGCTTGATCTGGTTTCACGTGCGCCCGACGCGATAACGAAGGCGCGTCTTGTCCTCCGTCGGCCGTGTCTACCTTGATCTCGGGCGATGTGGCGACGTCGATCTCGAGTGTGGAGTTCTCGCCGAGATCTTCCTGCGGAATGTTGGGTGCGAGAGAGGGGTGCAGTAGGTCCACGGCGGGGATTTCTTTCCGGTCTATGACGCAGTTGAATTGTAGGATGTCCCACATGAGTGGCACGCTGAGATACAGTTTAGACGGAATCCACTCATCCATGTCCATGTTCTGGTAGCCGCCCGCGATCCGTGTCATGTTATCCAGGTTGCGATCCTATGAGCTGTTAGCCTATGCCTTTCACGCTTCTCTGAAGGGAACCTACCAGAGCGGCACAGGCCGGAGAAAAGGGCAAGAAGCCCTTTATAAACCTTCTACACTTCGCAAAATCCGTCTTGGACTTTTGCTTGAGCCCAGCAGCGGCAGCACAGCAGTAGTACAGATGCACCGTAGCAGCAATGGCGGCTACATGCCCAAAAAACGGATCAACGAGCGGCACCTGCTTGTCTACTATCATATCGATCATGCGGACTATCCAGGTAGCATGGATCAATGCATACTCGGATGATCTCTTCCAAAACGTGTTTGGGATTGCCAGATTCGGGTTGTGCTGCGCCCCGACGATATAAAGGAATGGATGATTTAAGACGGTCGGTATGGCGTGATAAGTAAACTGTTCCTTCAGCCATGGGGCCCAATAGTCGTGGTTGCGCCTTAACTCGTCGACTGTACGTGCGTAGAACTTGACCGAATCATATCTGTGACACATGGGGATCCTGTTTTCAGTCTCCATGAAGTCAGACTGCACCACAGCGTACGTCGAGTCATGCCGCCAGGGCTCCTTCACTATGTTGTGAGCACAGTCCGAGATGAACTTCCTCACGCAGCTCCAGACCCATCCTAGATGGATTCCTGTGTTCCAAATACCCGTCTCGTCTGATTTAGAAGATCCCTGACTCTCAGTAGGGAGAGCTGGGGTCGTCGAGTTCAGTTCCGAAAGCAATCTCTGCCCCTCACCAATCGAAGAGTAAGACCGACCGATTCCGGTAGGGACAGTCGGAAGACCAGTTTGACGACCGTAGAACTGCTCAAGTAGCTGAAGGCTCCAGAAGAGTCTTCTCTTGCGCTCGGTGGTTGGGTCCTCGACAGTGTAGGTTGATTCAAGGTCAAGTAGAGCAGAACGGCAAAGCTGGAGGGCAAGTCCGACATGGAACTGACCGAGATTAATATTACCATCTGTATTAACGTTAGTATGTAGCCTTCTTAAATCCACAGAGCCAAACCGTGCCTAGGAAGAAAGAGTACGAAAGGAGGCACAAGCTTTCAATCGTCTCCAGGACCACTGTGCCGTTCGCAATGCGAAGCATGATTAATGGCCTAACATTATGACCGTATAGTTGGAGCCGTTCACGCTTATTAGAAAAGCGTGCGGTCAAACAGAGAATGCTGCAGACAAGTTCGTGAGGAAGTGAGCCGTAGTCATCGACATCTTCTCGCTCGAAGCACCAAATTGGCTGCCTGTGACAATATTTGAAGTAAAGATGAATCCCAGTAGCAATATCTGCCGGGCCTGGGCGCGTATCTGAATTTTCGGCTTCAGAGGGCCCGGCTGAGAGACGCCGGCTAGGGTAATTCTGCCTCTCAGGTGCTGAGGCCGGGCTTGCGGCGTCGGACGCCTCCGACTCCTCAGCGGCCTCTTCAGGTGGTTGTTCTCGGGATGTCGGTCTGTTGAAATCGGGCCTAGGCAAATAGTCAGAATATCAGGGGCTGAGCTTCGGTTCTCAAGGACGGTGATGCGTACAAGCGCCCCTTTAAAATAAGATCCAGCTTCTCCTCCAAAGTCGCCAGCCTTTCCTCCTGCCAATTGTCAAGGGACGTTCATCAATTGGGATTGTGCCACATAATACCGATGCACCACCGCGTGGAGGGGACTTTAACAGGGTTGAGTAAGAACATGGCTGCTTGAGGCGAGCACAGCTAGAACAGGCTGGCTTTTCACCGGGACATCGTGTCTTCTTTCTCCTATGTCGAAGTCAGTACGTGATGCAACCAGACGCAAACAACAACAGTAAGAACAAAAACAATGAGTTAGAATCGCAACTGGTTACAGACCTACACGGAAGGCAGGCATGGTGTGAACGTCGTCTGCCACGGGAAGAAGTCGTGCTTTCGCCTGGCGGCGTCATCAAGCCAAGAGCAGACTTCGGACTCTGTCTCTTCGAAGCCGGCGGCAAGGGAGGAGATTAGGTTTGTCCGTCAAAAGGCTGTGTCTGTCCAGTCCAGGAACTGACTATAACTGTATACTTAGCGCTGTGCGGGGCCGTGGATTAGATGCAACATCGTACATAGCTTAGATCCATGCTCGGCGTTCTAGACCAGGAACGCTGCCTTATTATCATGCGGAGGGCTCGGTGATGCTGGCGACCCCGTGACTAAGGTCGGGCAACATCGTCGTGGCTTCGACGGCCGACACGCTTACCTGCTGCTAGTTAGATGCCAGATGCCAATGCCCACTACTGCGCAACCAACGTAGACCAAAGACACGCGAGACACGCGAGACACGAAGATTGAGGGCCACCTGCACCCATCATCGATCGAGTAATTGTCAGCTAATAATGCGCCTACTGCGCCTCTGCTCTGCCGGTCTACCAACCTAACCTACCTGGCCTAAACTAAACCAACTTGTACCTCCCTACGCTAGTGTAGGCACTCGACCCATGTTCGATATCCATATTCCCAGGTTAGTAGCTATCAGGGCTAGCATTTCCGTCGACCGTCGTGCCGAAGCCGGCGATAAGGTTTCTTAGGGAGGGACCCTGCTTATACAACGTCACGATAACGTCAATTAATCCGGTTGACGCTGCTTTAGCTGCCCTGCCGCTCGCGCATCACTCACCCATTCCTAGCTGCCGAAACCCAACCCAGCTCGACTCCTGAGCCGCTATAGGTCTGCCAACAGGAAAGGATGTCAGTCAACTTACGTGTCGCAAACGGTTGCTGTCGAACCAGAAGACCGGAGCTGGGTATTCGTTTGTCAATCCGCTCCGATATAGGTGGGGTTGGCTTCGCGCCGATCCGATAATGGCCTGTCACTTGTCACGTAGTGTAGATAGTGTATAGTGTAGTGTAGTGAAGACGGCTGGAAGGATGGCTTCACAATCTTGTCCATATTTAGTAAATTCATTGCATGTTGTACCTATCATGTGGGTAAGGTGACGTAGCGAGGTATCACACGAAATCCTTCGGCTCTTGTCCGACACACGATGCTTCTCGTCAAAACAACAAACAACAGTTATCATCAGTATGCCTCCTAATATGTATGCAGATAATTCATAATTATGCTAGCCTAGGTAATATACCTTCATTACCTTCCCCCTGAAATGCCACAAATCCAGTCGTATCTCATAAATACGAGAGAGAAAAACTAGCATAATAATAATATGCGTTCCCACTCGTAAACTCCCGCTCCATACATACCAAAGATAGATAAGCGATACACTAGAGAAACCCGCCTGCGAGTAGTTCGCGAATTGAACAATCTAAGCTAACCAACGAACCCATTTTCAACCAACTACCAATCAAGGCCCTCCTTTTTCAAGCTCGCGCAGTCCACCGACGAGCAGAAGTCGAGGTCCTCCGCGGTGGCCTTGGCGTCGCCGGGGAGCCTCTGGCGGGCAGGCCAGATCTCCTGGCCGGCCTTCTTCTCCCTCTTGTGGTGGGCAGTGACGAGCTCGCGCACGAGGTTCTGGAAGAAGAGGGGGCCCTGCTCCATGCGCGGGTGCATCTCGCCGTTGACGAAGACGCCCGCCTGGATGTTCTTGTGCGCGTTGGCGCACAGGTACTTGTCCTCGGACATGATGCGCTTGTAGATGTCGTTGATCACGTTGAAGTCCTCGTCCGACGACCTCTTGTTGCGGTACACCTCGTAGTACATGATGGATGTGTTGGGGCTCTTCGGGATGAAGCGCTGGATGAAGAAGAAGTGCGGCCTAGGCGATGTGAATGCGTTAGTGATGTGGCTCTGCTGAGATTTCCTGCGATGGCTACTTACGAGACGTTCATCGAGGCGTTGGGGAAGTAGAATGTGGCAGCTACGTTGAAACCCCGCGCAATCTGCTCTGCCGTTGGCCTGCCCAGGTGCTGAACATACGCATTCTCAGTGACGACGCCGTAGTTGCTGAGATCGGCGACGGTGGGGATGTCAGGGTGAGTAGTCGGGCAGTGGTAGCACTCGTTGTAGTTGTCTCCGAGGAGTTTCCAGTTATACTCTCCCTCCATCTGCCAGGTGTGGTCGAACTGGTACTCGTCAAAGTTGTAAGCCTTGAACCTATCCTGCTTGTCGATGTTCGCATAGTCGTCATTCCACGCAGTGGTTGGCTTCTCTGTGGCCTCCAAGTTCACCCAGATGAATCCATTAGTGTCGATGTGGACATGGATAGGGAACAGGCCGTTCTGGCTCTTGTCGAAGCCCTCAATATCTTGGTATGACGGCGCTTTAGTGAGCTTGCCGTTCAGAGAATAAGACCAGTTGTGGTATTTGCAAGCGAGGATGCTGTTGTTTCCCTCGTCTTTCGTCACAACTGGAAAGGCGCGGTGTCTGCAGACATTGTGGAACGCGTTGATGGTTCCGGTGCGGTCCTTGGCGATAACAAAGTCGAAACCGGCCACTTGGTATCGAAGCCAGTCTCCTGGGTTGGGCAGTCTTATTTTGTGTGTTGTAAGAAGCCATTTCTTTGAGAAAATTGCTCTCCTCTCGAGCTCGTACATCTCTTGAGAGAGGTACCAGGACCCCGGGAGAGCTCTGACAGCTTTGTTGGCTGCATTCTTGGTCTTGGCTAATCTCTTCGATAGCCATTGTAACCCAGGAAAGCTTGACGCAAAGGACAGCGCTATGGCGACCAAAGAGGCCGATAAGGTAAGGAGGAGGATTTGGGGTGAGTAGTAAGTAGAGAGTTCGGCCATGGTGACTAGCACGCAACCACTCAGAGGTTTACTGTTATGAGATATGAAGATGGGTGTGAGATAGACGATTCATCATGATACGGGGGTTGCACCCTATGTATATAGATATCGTTGTCTCAGTGCCCGTCCGCCCAGATTGGGCTGCCATAGTCCCTGGCTAGCCCTAGCTGGCCCTATCTGTAATCCCGCCCGCTTGCTAACCATGATCGTGAAGACGGCTAGAGATACGGTGGTAACATTCAATGCTATGGAATATCGGTCACATGACCGGGCCCAAACTATCTATCTACAACCCTCAAGCATTTCTGACTGATCGGAGGTTTTCCGAGATACGCTCACGTGATCGGCATTGCAGAGTCCACCCATTTGCTCCCAACAACAACACACCAAGGAGTGTATGGGCGTTTGCACCGCATTGTTAACCTAGAACACCTTGGATCTAAGGACTTGTGGCGTAACGTATGATCAGTACCAGAAAAGAGAAATCTAGAGTACGTTGTTTGATTCATCCGTTCACGATAACAAGTTGAGTTGAGAACTTCATTCTCGGTCACCTGCTGTCATGATCGGGGCATGACACACTATATCACGACCTCTTGTGAAGGCAGAGCGTTGTTAAATCAGAGACTCAACTGCCTGCAGTTACTTATGTGACGTACGTTCTGGAGTATAACGCCAACTAAAGGCCATGATCTTTCGAAATCCACAAAGTGTACTAAAACAGTATGATAATTGTATAATTATGTCCTCTTTTCTTTCCCTAGACGTCTAATGTTGTTTTGAGTGTAATTATTTCAGTATTCATATTATTATTCGGCAATAGACTATTCCACTACCCAACGATGGCCAGAGAAGCAATATTTATTTCTAAAAATGCGGATCAGGCACGGTCCCTAGTAGTGTTTGCAACTACCTTTATACATCCTCGTTTTCTGGCCTGTAATCACATCCTGTCCAGCTCAAAAGAACAGTAGTGGCCATATCCTTATTGATGCTAGTCAAATAGGTCAGCGGCAAACATTTTGCAATGCGCTGATGTGGACAATAAACCGAATATTAGACCTTCCGGAAGAGACAAAACCCCAAACTCAACTTAGTTAAGTGTATTGGGAATACTCGGCAATTGGCCGTATGACTTCCGTAGGGGCTTTCAAAGCAACCTATTATGTAGCTAATATGAACAACGTGTCTCCGACTGGGGGCAACTCCTTGTGCTCTTTACACTTTCTTTTTCTTTCTTCAAACGTAGTATATAGCGTAGGTGGTTAAAAGCGCGCTGGCCTGCCGGTAGCGGAATTGTTGGCCCGAGAATCAACCTTCCGTGTTTCAGTCTTGGGTACCTGTAGACGGAAATATTTGGCGGTCATGTGTCACGATGTTTCTGCCCAACGTGACCCACGTGGTAGCACCTGAGAAGGATTCCGGGGTCCTGTCCGGGGGTCTAGAACGTGACACATACCGCCCGATCTCATCATCATGACCGCTGTATGTAATTGATTACCAAATTATTATACGTTTTGGCTCTTTAAGAGGCAAGGCAATCTTGTTTGTGCAGTCATGATTAACCTACAAATTCTGATTTAACCCTTTTGAGACGTGATCAAGTAACCTAACTATACCCTGGTAGCCACGCGAGGGGCGTACCTAGGGCATTATTTTTTCCCATATATGGGTGCACTAGATCGCTTCGGGCATAGAAGGTTTGGAAATGAATTCACGCGTCTATTGAGCTTTATATTGCTACCCCTATTCCCCTACTAGGACATATTTCATAATCATTGACAAGTTTAAACGAGAACACTAGACCGTGAACAAAATAGTACAGACACCAACGCATACGGCTACCAAATTAGCATCGTTATAGCTTCGAAGTCCTTACGGGATCCACTAGATCCCTCATTTCAAATCTGGGGAAGTCTGGCGAGAGTGCAGGGTCGGGACGTTGTCTGTCCCAAGCCCACTTCTCTGTCAGCTCGGGAGAGAGCTGACCCTCTAGCATCTGGACGACGTACTTCCCAATCACGGGGAAGAACTTGTAACCGTGGAACGAGCCACCGGTGGCGATATACAGGCCTTTTGAAGCCGCATGCGGCGAGACGATGAAGTCTCCGCTTGTGGTGAAGGCATCCCTGTCCCTTAGTTAGCCAGCGCTTCATCTACCGCTACGGACCTGCAGAACTCACCAGCAGATACGGTGCTTGTCAAGCTTCCAATGCGCAGTCTTCTCGCCATAGAACACGTGATTTGCGTGCTTTATGTCGTCCTTTAGCCTTTTGGAGACTTCCCACTGGGCGTAGTCCGGTTTCGCAGGCGGCGATGAGACATAGTGGCCGGGCAACACCTCCCTGGTGTTCTTGAATATTGTTGGGCCCCACCACTTCATCTCACGGTCTCCAGGAGTTGGCGGAAGAGAGCCAATGAAGGGACCTATTCTCAAGATCAGAATTTGATGCAAGGTGAAGCCGGACGCGCATTCCTCTTACCTTGTTTGGGGGTATACCCCTGGAAAGCAACGGGCATAGAACCGTATATCGCGTGTGACTCGTCGTCTAATTTCGCCATTCCTGTCGTGATGCCACCCGCCACAATCCTAAATCCGGCTGCGATATTGGGTAGGCCACTGTTCACCGCACTATATTCGAGTAACGTCGGCGTGTACGCGCCGGCGCTCAGAATAGTATGCGTCGCCTTCAAGACTTTCCCCTTTGTTGTCTTAATACCGGAACACTGCCCGTCCCTGCCGAGGAGCAGTGTCGCAACTTCGGCCACTTCGTACTTGACGCCTAACTCGAGAGCCTTGCGAGTGATGGCGCGCAGAGAATCTCCGGCAGCACCCCATCCGCCGGTCGGGTTGATAAGCACCTCCTTGACGCCGCTGTAGTCGGCGCTATCGAACAGTCCGCCGTACAATTTACGCGCTTCCTCGACCGACACTACCTTGATATCGGCTTTTCGGCCGAGACGCTTGTAGTTGTCGACGACAGCTCGCCCATAATCGTCGCGACACGTCCATATCAGGCCGGTCTCGTGGAAGTATGGCTGCCATAAGGGGTCTGATTTGAAGATGTCCTGTGCTTCGAGGGCGAGCCGACAGTAGACGATGTCGTCGTAGTCGGCGCGCACCACCTTGTTCCAGTCCCATGACGCAGCCACGCGCGTCTCCGCGTCGTAGGCATCGCGGTCGACAAGCGTCACCGATGCATTGGGGTATTTCTTGATGAGGTAGTAGGCTGTGGATACGCCGAAGATGCCCGCTCCGACGATCACATACGACTCTGTGCCTGATGACATGGTGAATATGAAATGAAATAAAATATGATGAACGAGCAACCTCAAGAACCCGAATGACGTCTCTTACCTCCCAACACACCAATTGATTAATTGATCAATCAATCGGTCAATCACATATTCAAGTTCATGTTCCTCTACTGGCTGTTCCTTTGTAGTCCATTGGACGCCCTGGGTTGTACATCGATTGCCGGTATCGCCCCTTAGGCGACCCAGCACTTACCAAGGTTGGTTGGTAGTCAGGTAGGTTGGCAGTCTAGGTTGTACAGCTGGCACGGCATTCGTCTCCGTAGAGCCGTCCACGTGATTTGCGCCCATCGGGTGTTAAAGATAGATACAGTAGATATGCGTATACATACTTATGTACTTTGTGCACCAACAGAGCATGTTTTGTTGTCTCATCAGGATAGGCAGAGATAAAAGAATTCTGGACTGTTCCAAAGCGTTGGCAGCTGACTTGATCTGATATTTAGACCCTACCTAAGCTGCAGCTGGGACACCTAATACCTACTGTAAGAAGAGGGCTTCAATTCAATCTCTGTACCCATGATTTAACGAGTGACCAGAATCTTTAGTGTGATCGATATGATTTACGGTAGGTAAATAGACTGGAATCCACCAACGTATGTTATACCTAATTAAGCCGTAGTCAATCATTGTTTGTTTAGCTTCTGGATCTCAGCATAGGTACTCCGTACGAAGTAGATAAGTAATGCGTAGATAACAGAGTGGGTCTCCGGAGATAACGGTCCCACCATACCCACCCACCACTTCGGCCTCTCTTTGCTTTGCTCCTCATAACCGCCAAGATCCTCATCGATTCCCAACAAACAATTGGAGATGAACAAAACCAGGACTCGCCATCATAGCACAGGGGTAATGCGTTTCACTTGTACTTGCAATGTTATGAAAAGATCCGCGGTTCGATTCCGCGTGGTGGCATCCAATTTCATTTTTTGACACTTTTTGCCTCTATTATCAGGCAAAAAGGTTTATTTTATTTTTACAGAGTTAGATGGATGAATAAAGAAATAGATAAGATAAGATAACAAGCAGGAAGAAGCAGTATTCATGTGATATACCTGTTTTATTTTTGTCCTTTTTTCCATTACGCACAACATACACACATAGTGTTGCTTGCACAGACTTTTTAATATCTATCTCTCTTCACAACTTGGAGTTATGAAATATTAATAATGTGCAGCTAGCAGAAGTGCTATGCAGCTGCATGAGGGAATTACTTAATCCAGAAGCAAGTAATGGATGGGTTAGATGTATGTACGTTTGTAAGGTAGGTAGTAGGTACATGCATCATCTAATCGTACAAGTTAATTAGATCCAAGTTAAGCTACTTCTTCCACACTTGGACCGAAGCAGTTGGAACTCTCCATTTTGTGCTTTTGTGTAGCAAATTCAATAAGGTTTTTCTTTGTCTAGGAAAAATGTGTTGTTATGGGGATAACCAAACATCTGAGAACGAAACATCAAGGTACAGGAATAGATTGATAGCTCAACCTGTTTTAATTGAAGAACTTTTCAAGAAAGCCTTTCCCAATTTCTTAAACACTTGAGTAGGAATACATTCGATAGAGGGCAGAACGCTGCCCTCCCTCGGGATCTCCCAGAACTTGAGTCATCAGAATAGTAGTGCAATAGAAAGGTTACAAACTGTTAGAGAACGCAGCCACCAGGAGGACAATCACAGGGCATATAAACAAAGGATGCTGGCTATTCCTGTATATAGTCAGATTGCAGATAGGAAGGCAGTTTAGAAGACCTTCGCGCAGCAACAATAATCATTACCTACACCTAGCCTACGGCTCCTAACACAAACCCATCATAAGTGAGGTGGGTTGTAACATAACCAAGCTTGTAGGTGTCTATCTCAGGAACCTACTACTTCCTTTAGAGTGCTTCTACATAAGTGAGTTGCAACCACAGCGATATGTGTTGAAGCACTAGCAACTACAGGTCACTACGCCGATTTCACAACATGTCGTGAAATCAATACTTTGTACTTGTGGCAGGGAATATGTAGCTATCAACAATGCATCTGTTAATGTAGTGTAGTGCTTAAGAGATGTTGGCAAAATATCGTTGTTACTGCATAAGCCCATTCTTCTGTTCTTGCTAAACTTGATGCCAACTGTGAATAATACTCGGCACCTGAATCATCGTTGACTAGGGGAATGACCCAATGCATTACCTGTAGGGCCGAGTCCTCTAGAGTTATTCTGTGTGAACCTCATTCTTCGGGGAAGCCTTGATCCAATTTCCACTTGTCCATAGCAACCTTCATCTGCTACCACCTTCAGGCTCAAGAACTGCAGAACCAAATCCACGCCTCAAGGTCAGTAACCCATCATATAGACATTCTTCCTTGATGGAACCCACCTTTGAAACTAGATACCTCTCAAACCACTGAGGGACTACGCTTCAAGGTAAACAACGGGTATCCAAGGCACTTCACCCCGTCCAGGATTCATCCGTTATACTCATCGATGGAATAGGTAGTACCTATACGCCGGTTTCCACTGCTATTATATTGTACGATCCTAGGGTGTTCTCAGCTCAACCACTTACTTCACTCGAGTTCCTCTCTTGTCTGCGGGATACTCTATATCAAGCAACTTTCCGTCAATCGCCAACCTACTATAGAGCATCAACTCCCAACAAAGATGACTATCTGGGAGCCTGAACCGGATCTCGGGTGTCTCGATCCCTATGTTAAAGCAGAGCTGGAAGATTTCGACAGCGCCCATCCCGATTTTGCCAATGCCAACTACGTGGTAGCCGACCCGGCCCCTAGCGAGGCTCTTGCCGCTGGCCTTGAGCCGGATACCTGTGAGTGACGCCGGGGGGTCGTTTCCCTATTCCGTTTAATGTCAAGGGTCGTGATACGCTTCGATTTGTGCAGGAGGATTACTAATTCTAGAGATATTGTAGTATCTTTCAGCAACACTGTGCTCTACGGACTAAACGAAGAGGTCTCTGCGCTGCACGACCGGGGGCGCCAGCTTCAGGCCCTGACGCGTGCTCTCGACCAAGCTTGCAGCTGGGCTTTCGTCATCCCGTCCCAGAGAAAATTCGACGCTCGCATTGGACTCCTCCCTGTCAACCTCTGGGGAACGCAGCACGTTGCGATCTTCTTCTCGTTCCAAGCCGTCATGCCAACGAACCCCACCGTTTATCACGGAAACACAGACGCAACAGGAAGCGGGCCCTCTACTATAAATCCGGCTTTACTATCCCAGCTGGGGCCAGTAGCGGCAGTACAGCCCAGAAACGAGATAGAAGTCACCGGTTTGTCACTTGCCACAAAGCGCTGGGTCGCAGAACGAATTCTCCGCATGCTGCTTCGCATCTACGGGGGCGTCGCATTCCCGAACAGACTCTGGCTCATGGAGGATCTGGGAGGCGACAAAGCCCCCTTTCTATTGGTGCTGTACACGATGGGAGTCTACAGCGATGGCCCCCTTGGAAGGCGAGCCTACAAGGCAGTACGCCGCATCATTGAGCAGATCAATCAGCTCACGGGCCTTGATGATCTACCTGAGGGAGAAGAGCAAGACGGGTTCTTGGAGGAGAGACAGGAAGAGGAAGCTGGGACTGACTTGGACTCCGAGGAAATGGGCATGACGGACGAAGACGAGGACGTGGATATGACGGAGGACGAGCAATAAGGAGTTGACGACGGAGAAGAAGAGCCCATGACGGAATACTTGCGCCAAGTTACTCAAGTAACTGTGCAGTTGATGCTGGAATATAGTGTAAGGCTATCAAGCTGGCTGGATGGAGCATTTGCATACCGCATCGAGGGGTTACCTGTATCGCTCTATCCTCTGTCTCCTGGGTATAGCTACCATATGTATTGATTGATCCTGTACTTGAGCTTGCTGGCACTTTGCTGAACCAAGCAAGCCAAATAACCGTGAGTAGCACGGTATGAAATGATAAGTTTCCTACGACGAAGCGAACGTATCAGGGATGATGATGGATCTAGATTATGACATTGTGGAAAACATAGAGTTGATATGGCCGACAACCTGTGCTTCTTCCTTCGTCGAATTTCTTCCCTACCTACCTGATTAAAGGATAGGTTTCATATATGGCATGCAGCGAAGTCTTTGGTAGACTCTTCGTCAGCCTACCCAGGTAACCCCTAAGACAGCGCCCAGTGTGTGAGAAAGAGGCTTCAAATAAAGACTGTGTGTGCTGAGGAGAAAGTAGAAACCAACACTGCAGTTGCCTTACTTAGCCCCTAGGTACCTCCTCAGTCCGACTACCTTTACGCGCCTGCCTCGCACAGACGCGCCAACAGTCCATGCGAGTATTTTGGTAACTACCCCGTAGAAGCAAACATGCTGGGTCCCGCTCACCGTACCCAACCAATGAATGATCAAGGGACAGAGGAAAGGGAAGGTTATATATTCAAACAACACGCCCTTCTTCCAACAACAAGAACAGCCCGTTTAGTGTAATGGAAAACACGTCCTGACAGTATAACACCGGCGCCTTCGCCACCTTCACTGAGTGGTAGGAATAAGACCGACGACATCATCAGGGAGATCTTGGTTCGATTCCAAGGATGGGTATTTTTTTCCACTTCTTTTTCACATTCAGCCTAATCATTTTTTTTCTTCCTCTCTTAAGCTTCAAGCTTTGCATCCTCGAGCCCCAAGCCTTGAGACAAGCTGGCTCCTTTGCAGGCAACAAGCCTGTCTAGTCTCATGGAGGTCCAAGAAGTATCGGCCAGCGCGGAGTATACAACTGTTCCGGGCCTGATCCCCTGAATATCCGCCGTACTCAAATATTCTACCTGTTCATTGCACGCACGCGGCAAGTACAACAACGACGGGTCGGATTGACTCGGTTTGGGCTGGGTAGAAAGAAGCGAGGTGGTCACGCGACATTGACTTGGGGACTCTAATAATATCTTGGAGCGTCAGTGAGTAAATACTATATAGCATCTTTATGATCGATCAAACTTAGGTATGCCCTGCATTTGCGCCGTTAACACCAGACGCGCCATTGAAGCGGCGATTGTGAATTAATATCTAGTAGGCACGCCATTTCGTGGTCTTAGGCCCCTCGACGGGCTCGGCCTGAAGAGGAGCAAGAGCGGAATGCTTCGCGGGCGAGCAAGGGACGGACATTAAATCTTTGGAGTCAAGCCGAGTACCATGCCCCCGGATTTAGGGCTAGCGTAATGACAGTGACGAGGCATAATAGCTAGCTAGCCTTGAGCTTTACTTGTAATGCCTGGACATTGGTAATGGCGCATGATGTTGACGACGGATAAATTATTCCCAAGGTTTCGCCGCACGGGTACCTATTGGCCGCTATGGCTAGCTTCGGCTAAGCTTTCAGATAGCGGGCCACCCACCGTAAGAGGCAGCTTTAGTGGTCCCAGATTAGCGATAAGATCAACTGTGTGTAGGTATGCCCCGCGCAGGCCCGCGGCTGGCTGCGAAAGCTGTGGAAATAATCGCGCCTCGAACTTGGACATATTGTTCAGATCTTTCTTTTATCAACTTGATGATATGAAAACTACAATTATACCTTACATTAAAGATCTCGTCATCATTCCGTTGGATAATGGCCACATCAATCAACTTGTCATGAATCTATTAATCTCTAATTCTGAAGGCTTTCTTGCAACTAAGCCAGGACTCGTCACCGTTAAATACGAAGGGGCCACGACCAACTTACGACGTTTCTAAACTTTGAGGCTTGATCTGACAGATCTACTATAGCTTTACCTCGTATGCCTGTTTCGGTAGACTGTTTGATTGTAACAGCTAAATAAGAGCGTAGGTTTCTTTAATCGGCTGTATAGAACGTAGGCCAGAAGGTGTTGGCGCATTATTTCTCTGTTTCACTCTAGTCATTCTTTGCGTTGAAAGCGAGAGTGTACATACATACAGAGAGGTAGTGTTTAGCACGTCTATCTCCGACACGAGCCATCAAATATTTAAGCCAGTTAGACAAGCAGCACGCGTACAATTGGGTTCGTGACCTGAAGAGCTTCCAGCTGTTCTAGATGCATCGCGCGTTCTCGATGGACACGCTAGGCTAGCTAACTGAGTAGCATCTCCCCTCCATTTTTCCATCAATCACAACGCATGCTTTAGAGCCCGTCGGAGCGATGATGGAACGGACCCACTGACTTATCCCCCACGGAGGGACGACGAGAACCGGAGGGGATTGGGGATGTACAGAGGGGATGTCGTATTAATTACACGATGGAGTTGAGTGACGAGGAGGAGAGTTGGTGAATGTTCCCCTTTGTCCGTTCCTTATTTCTCGTCACTTTTATTTTTCCATTTGGCCAGCATTGGTATTTCTCTCCCTTCCCCTCCCAGAACTTCAAGCCACAATTCGCCTCTCCAAGCTACCTCCTTCTTTCTATACGCGAATTTAGCAAAGAGGCGGATTTTGAATTTAGGAAACTTTACAATGCCTGAGATAACTATCACTGGCTGGAGGACTAGGGACGTCCGATTCCCTACGTCCCTCGACAAGACAGGCTCTGATGCTATGAATGCTGCTGGAGACTACTCTTCCGCATACTGCATCCTCGAGACAGACTCAGAATACTCAGGCCATGGAATGGTAAATCTGCTGAAACGGACGACTCACATGTAGCCCGCTAATCATGAAACTTAGACATTCACCATTGGACGCGGCAACGATATAGTATGCGCGGCCATCAATCACCTCGGAGACAGATTAAAGGGGCGCACCTTCTCCTCTCTGGTGGCAGACTGGGGGAAGACCTGGCGATACTTGGTCAACGACTCGCAGCTGCGCTGGATCGGCCCCGAGAAGGGCGTCATCCACCTAGCACTCGGCGCCGTCGTCAACGCCATCTGGGACCTGTGGGCCAAGACCCTCGGCAAGCCGGTGTGGCAGATCGTGTCCGAGATGACGCCCGAGGAGTTCGTGCGGTGCATCGACTTCCGGTACATCACGGACGCCATTACCCCTGAGGAAGCCATCGCCCTGCTCAAGGAGAGCGAGAGCGGCAAGGCGGCGCGCTTCCAAGAGGCCCTGCAGAGCCGTGCCGTGCCCGCTTACACGACGAGTGCGGGCTGGCTCGGCTATGGCGAGGAGAAGATGAAGAGCTTGCTCAATGAGACCCTGAGCCAGGGGTACAAGCACTTCAAGTTGAAGGTTGGCGGGAGCATCGAGGAAGACAGGCGACGGTTGGGCATTGCGCGCGACGTGATTGGCTACGACCGCGGCAACATCCTGATGGTGGACGCGAACCAAGTCTGGAGCGTGCCGGAAGCCATCGAGTACATGAAGCATCTGGTGGAATTCAAGCCCTGGTTCATCGAGGAGCCTACATCGCCCGATGACATCCTCGGCCACAAGGCAATCCGCGACGCGCTGCGTCCCCTCGGTGTCGGTGTCGCGACTGGCGAGATGTGCCAGAACCGCGTGATATTCAAGCAGCTGCTGATGGCGGGTGCCATCGACGTATGTCAAATCGACGCATGCCGGATGGGTGGCGTAAATGAGGTTTTGGCAGTGCTTCTTATGGCCAAGAAATTCAACGTTCCCATCGTCCCGCACTCTGGTGGTGTCGGGCTGCCCGAGTACACGCAGCACCTGAGCACCATCGACTACGTCGTTGTTAGTGGGAAGCTCTCCGTGCTGGAATACGTAGACCACCTGCACGAACACTTCCTCCACCCCTCGGCTGTTAAAGATGGATATTACACGACACCTATGAGCCCTGGTTACAGCGTGGAGATGAAGCCGGAGAGTATGGACAGGTATACGTACCCTGGCGAGGAGGGCGTCAGCTGGTGGAAGAGCGACGAGGCGAAGCCTATTCTAGAGGGTGAGAAGATCTAGATATATGTATTAATAGAGCGCATTTTTAGACAATTGCACACTTTTGCTTTTCGTAGCTTGCTCAGCATAGAGTCTTACGGCGCCGCGACTACGGCTCTCAACAATCTTGCCACGGTAACCTCTAGCGCAACTCGCCTACTTGCTACTTTTATCGATGATTATGGGAAATATTATACCACCGCATAACTACTAGGTGTAATTGCTTCTAAATACGCCTCTTTGCGTTTGTTCTCACCACCTGTAGTACCTAGACCATCCCAGATACCACGCCTGACATGCTGCTCGTCCCCTCAAAATCCATTCCCTCTCATACTCTCTTCGGATTGATCCAAATCAAGACTTCCTTGCCACCATAACCTGCCGATTTCAACACACCAACAATGATCTCACCCAGCCTTTTAGGCACAAACATGGCGACCTTGACGAGCGCCCAGAACAGCCATCCCAAAAGCTCTCCCAAATCTCCCCATAATGCTTTCAGCATTCTCATGACGGTATGTCCGAACTTGCCCAACCAGAGCCCAAGCTTCTTTGGCCCGTCGACGAGTACAGCACGCACGAATGCGACAAAGCCATCCCAGACGTTCCGCAACGTGACAGTCTTGAAGAAAGTCACGAGCGCCATGACCGCGGTATGCAAGAACGAGAACAGCCTGTCGAAAACCCACGCGACGGCCCTAAGAAGCGTCTTCACTCCGCTCCACATCCACAAGGCCGCGAGCCGCGTCGCTTTCGGAAGGCCCGTGATCGTCGCGATGACGACGTCGATGATAAAATCTACTAGGCGCACCATGAAACGCGCCGTCCCCTTCAAGAACTCCCATAAGCCTTTCGGGAGCTTCTTGACGCCCGCCCACAATTTCTTCAGCCCGTTGATCACGATTCGAGGGAGCTCGGCACGGTGCCGGTACAACCACTTAACGCGCCTGGCAACAGGGAGGACAACGACGTGTTTCGGGATCATCCACAGGAAGAGTTTTGGTAGGCTATACAAAAAGAACTCCGTGACATACCCTAGCCCCTTCACAGCGCGTTTTACCCGCCGCATCGCGACAGCGTGTCGCGTCTTCCACCGCCGGAAGCCGCCCCCACGGCGCACGGGTAAGTACGCGACGACCTCGCGGTGGCCGTTGGCGGCCGCTAGACGCAGCGCGAGCTCACCGTCCGGGGCGACGAGCGCGTCGTCCGCGCTGTAGTCGTCTATCAGCAGCTTCACGATCGCGAGGCTGCCCTTCGCCGCCGCGAGCTGGAGCGGCGTCCGGTACACACGATCCTCACGCCAGAGACAGCCATGCCGCCTGCCACTCCTCACCTCGCCCTTTTTCTTCGGTACCGCGCCGAACGCGTTCGGGTCCGCGCCTGCGGCGAGGAGGAGGCGCGTGGTGCTGATGTGGCCTGCTTCGATGGCGGCTAAGAGGGGAGTCTCCCCATTTCGGTTATTCGTCTCGACTGTCACGATGCCGGCCTCTAGGATTCTGCCGATGCGCGAGTTCTCTGAGTTTCTGATATCTGTGAAGTAGTTTGCTATTGCATCTCTGGGCTCAACGAGAGTGTAGAGCATGACGTCGGGCACCGGAATAGGATAGCTAGGACCTGCATGGTCGGTACTTGAACTCTCGGAATATGTGCCACTGGGATGTGATGCGATATTCTTTTCCTCGTACGCAGGCGCTGCGCTCTCGCTGTACTGAGGCAGGTCCTGAGTACTCGCTTCATGCTCGGGCTTAGAGCCCATCTCGTCGCTCTTGGCGACGATACTGTCGCCTTTTTCGGCGCTCATTTTTGGAGTGGTTTAAGCAAGCGGATGAGTTCTTAGATTTGCAGTATGCAACCAAATCATCTAGTAATGTTTGATGCCTTTCATCATAGTTATAGCCATAGCTGTCTGTTTACGACGAGCATAGGAGGCCCTAAAAACCATGCCGAGGTGCGGCTGAGTTTCGCACGCGCTATCTACCTCCGCCTATCCCTGTGTTAGGCTGAATGGGAAGATGAAAGAAACACATGTGAAAATCAAAACAAACAAGCTGTTGTGATGCATCGAAATGCGTGTGATTGGCGAGCCTTGCGTGGAGGACGATTGCTGTGCGACTATCTGGACGTCAACTTCTGGGCTATGTGAGGCTTTGAGATGTGAGGGCAAATGGTGACTGGTGGAAACCGACAAAGTAACTGGCACCAACCGGCATATAGTTGGCGTGTCATAATACGCGATGACGCAAAGCACAGTCCTAACACATTCAGAATACCTACCTGCCTATGTATCTCAAGTAGTACGACAATTGCCTATTCGATCCTATCATTTTTGCGAGGCTTCTGAATAGGGGCGCCTATAAGTGCCTTTGCTAAGTTCTTGCCCCTAAGCAGCATCGGGCGGTTCCAAGTCTGCCTTTCGCTCTATGAATACCATGAATACCTAGCACAGGCAACTAGATAGATGCTAGGTATGTAAATAGCCGACGTTGTTAATTGGGCCATATTTTTAAACCGGATTACTTGCGTCCAAACCTCCACGCACCATGCATACTGCACTGCAGGTGAGCCTCCAGTACGCTCTTCGAGTCTTTACGGTGTGGTGTGGAATGTTCCGAATGCTCCCCCCTCCGTCGTTACGCGCCGTCCGGTAATTCTTGCACTTTGAGATAGTTACTTAGATATCTTACTCTGTTAATTATAGAAGCGATGTGCAGGAAATACCTCCCCAAACTCACCGGTATCCGCATCGTGGAATCTTAATGTAACCCACCGGCATGCTAGACATCTTGCCCTGTGGGGGCCGAAAGGGCGAAGCTTTTTCCATTGTCGATCTAACTATCAGGTAGGCAAGCCGAGGCTCTCTTTCAATCGGAGCCGGCAGGGCAAACCATGCTCGAACAATATAAACAAAAACAATCAATGTGATTTAAGACAGGTAGTTTCATGGGTATCGGAATGATAGCAGAAGCCCGAGCATTTAATTTTTAAGCATTATGCATTAGTTGTACAATTTTCCCGTTTTCTATGCATCGTGGATCTAATCCCCATAGTTGCTCTCGCTCCGCGCCCCATCGCCCCCGGTCATCCCATTATGTACCGAATGTAGCGCTTTGAGCCACGTATCGAACATGGCCGTTAATGGCCCGTCCTGGGCATCCCCTTCATGTGTCCTGAGGACTTGATCGCGTAATTTTTCATATGCCTCTATCATAACCCATACCTGCAGCGCCGTTGTGTCGGCACTAGGTTGAGCGGGCGCGCTGTGAATTGTTGAAGATAGTTGCCTGGTTAAGAGATCTAGACATGTCTGTAAATCCGTGTTTTGGGTAGGGACCGCTACCCTCCGTTCTAGACCCGGAGATGCAGTCTCGTAGCTCGTCCGAGACGGCGAGCTCGGTAATGAGGAGACGTGCGCATGTTTGAAATCTGACCCGTCATCCTCCACCAACGTCCCGTCGTCAGACCGCGGCGATCGCCTCCCTCTCGTAAGCGGAGGCTCGGGCAGTTCTGCCACGGGCTCCAGAGGCGGGGGCACGAGCGCGGGGTCTTGCGGCGTGAAGAAGTCATCGTGCTTCTCTAACGAATGCTCATTGGCGGCCTCGCTCAGGAAAGAGGCGCGGGATTCTAACAGCGCCCTGTAGGACTCGGCGATGCTCTCAATGGTGGGCACATCCTGAGATGTCCCCTGGGTGCGCAGTAAAGGGTGAGTCTCTAGTTGCCCGATATGTGATACGGGCGTCTTTGCGTATCGCCTCGTCATTTGAGTCTTGACGGGAGGACATGATGGTGCTGTCTTCTCCTGCGGTGGAGCAGGGCTGGCGGCAGCAAGATGCGCGAACTCGGGCACCATGCTGACAGGACGCTCTAGAGCCTTCTCTGCATCAAGGTGCCGTGAAGAACGGCGGCTGTCGCGGTAGAGGTAGCCGTTTTTCCGGAAATCCTCGAGCCATTTCCCGTCTTCTGAATTTGTCGGCGGTGGCAGGGAGGGTCGCTGCGGAGCACTCGGCTTCACGCTGCTGAAAAGGTTGAATGGTAAGGAGGTCTTGTGTGGTTTATACTCTGTGCTCATTTTGGTGTCGCTGTAATTGACTGAATATGGCCGTTGCTGTTGCTGGGCCCCGACTTTCTGGAGTTTCCTCTTCAGTTTCTTGCCCTCGGGTTTCATCATTGAGGGCGCAGCCCAGAGCTGTCCTAGGTATCGATCCATCTTGGTGTATGTGTATGTGGCGGTGTCTCGGATTAACCGGGGATTGGATCACGTAGGAAAACAACAAGGGAGTGTAATCTCAGTATGTATGAAATTGACCGACAGTTAGATTACTCCACGCACAAAACAAACAAACAGAGATCGGATCAGGGGCGTCAAGGAAGAAGGTTGGCCCTTGATTGATATATTATATTGCACGCCAGCCTGACTGACCGCCGAACTCAATCTTTTTTTAATTTTCCTTCGACAGATACGCACGTAGCACTGTTAGCTAGCTATGCTACAACGGATGACGTTAGGACCAGGCGAGATGCGACCCAGAGCAGCATCGTCATGCAGGCTGGTGGGCACAGTCAGCCCAATACGAAAACCGGATTGCTTCTCCCAGTCTGTCCCGGTCTATCGCAGACCCAGTACCAGGCCATAGCTGGCCATGGGCAGGCTTGGGGGGGCGTTGATGTCAGCGCCGAATGGTGCGCTGCTGCCATGCACATGGCGTGCCAACTCCAGCGTATCATGCGCTTGTCATCGTATTGCTCCCTGCCATGACCTGCAGCGCGAACTGGCGGCCGTGGACTTGCCAGGCAAATCCCTGCTCACATCGAGGTTCGCGGCCAATGGGCGCTTAGTGTATGCAGACACTATACCAGCACTAAGAGTAGGCAGGCAATCATCGCCAGATGAGGACTCGACCCCAAAGAGCACTTGCAGCTTGGAAACTACATACACGGGCTCGGTACTCGATAGACTCGATAGGCGGATCTCGAGCTGCAAGGTGAAGTTTCTTCTGCAGGCTGTACGCTGCAGGGAGGTTATTATGTTATATGACTATGAATATGATCTAATCTTACAATTCTCACGCAGCCTGGTTCTTTTCAGGCTCGAATGAACTGAGATAATTGTTCCTTCGAGTTCTGGTTTGGACCCGTTAATATTGATGTGAGTAGAAGGCCAAGAAGCAGGAAAACAAGCCAACCTAACAAGATGGTTGGCTCGCTATAGCGTCATACACTAGGCGAGTTAGTTAGTCGATAGATAAAGTTTGGAGGATTCTTCTTCAACTACTAGCACACTTCCTAATCGGGACATCGGCTCTCGTCGCGATGTGTTTCTAACGTAAGCCCCATCACCACCGCCGTCAAGGGTACCTACAGTAATTCTGTATCTCAACGCCGAGAGCTTGTGTGTGTATGGTTGTCGATGTCCTGCAGCTGCAATACAACGGGCATGTGTTGAGTATTATTATTAGGTCTCGATACTACCTAATTTGTATGATGTTATATGCGTACAGCATTCGAATGCAGGTGAATCCTTCTCAAGAGGATGGAATGAAACCCATTGTGTTATTTCGGATCGCGTGAGGCAAAACTGAATGACAGGGCTCTGGCAGGGAATCAGAGACAAGACCTTGAGTTCACCACGCTACTGGAGGTGGCGGTGGGGTTCAGGGTGGGGTGGTTATACTCTACAGCCCACTAACTTATCGGTAGGTACCCGAGAGCCGATACCAAGCACAGACCAAAGCAGAAAGAAGTTTGTACACAGTGTCTCTCTTACAGGGCAGTAGGCTGTCTCATCCGATCTTGTTTCAGGACACTGCACCACTACATCCATGGCTGCATCGCCTCATCTTCAATAACTCTGTGCACTGACATTCAAGGTACTCTACAGTATTAAATTACAGTGTGTATGTCAGCTATCCAATCCCAGTTAGGTGCCCCTCAACGCGTTTGCACAATCTGATCGACGCGTTCTATCAATCGCATCTTTGCATGCAAGCATTGCCTGCCTAGTAAAGCATCAATCCCACAAACATACAGAGCTGTTCACTGGATTTTACGATACCAGGAGATACTTTCAGCTCTTATATCCTCCGATTGATAAACCTCATTCCCAGTCAATTGGTCGGGTCAAACCATCTAAATTATGCCGCTCATCTCCGGCGCCCAGCGCAATCGCGGCCGCCAACGGCCGTCGTCACCATCACATGCGCAGCAGAGCAGGCGTGCTACACAGCTGCCAGACTACGAACCTCCACAATTTCCTCTCGATAGCGCCTCACGGAGGGCACTCGCCGAGCTCTCCAACAACACGGACACGCGGAAGTACGAAGAACAGCTGAAGGTGTCTATCACGCTGCTGACGAACAACGTGCGCGACATCAACGACCGCTTGGTAAAGAGAAAGGACGAGCTCGACAACCTAATAAAGAAACACCGGAGCCAAAGTGAAGACGATGGAGAAGACACGGAAGCGAGGAAACGAGCCCGCACCGAGGAAGCGGCCGTTAGGCATCTGCGCGAGGCGGTGCCCACGCTCACGGCAGAATGCGAGAGCGCCGTGCGCGACGTCATAGACCTACGCGTCGGAATCGAGGACGGTCGGAAGGCAATACAGAATACGGTGCGCTGGGTCGAAGCTGAGCTCGAGAGCACCATTGCCGCAGAGCGGGAGCGAGAAGAGCGCGAGGCCAGGGCGAAGAACGGAGCCAAGAACGAGAATGAAGACGCCGTTATGGAAAACCCACAGCCCATGATACTTGGTCCATTGCGGATTCTTAAGAATGAGCAAAAGAAGGCAACAGATGATTATGCTACAAGATCATTGGAACAGCGCTATGCTGTAGACAACGACTATATTGGTTTCAAGCGCCTCTGGTGGGATGCTGTGCACAGTGTGGACGGCAAGCCCTTGCCGGATGCGTCCAGGTGGTTTGCGGGCAATGATGCCGGCGGTGACGAGGAGGAAGAAGATCAGGAAGAGGATCTGATTCTTGCTGAGGAGCACGTCAGCATTTATTGTCCCTTGACCATGGTGATCATGGAAGAACCTTACACGAACTCTGTCTGCAAGCATACTTTTAACAGGCCAGCTATTGTGCAATTCCTTCGGTCACAGCCGGGCCACAGGGCGAAATGCCCGCAAACTGGATGTAACAAGGTATGGTCACTACTCTCTACTCACACCCTTAACTTGATTATGATCACTGGATCATTTTTGTAGTCTGTCTCTCGCGTACCTAAAATGCTAATAATTCCGATAGGAAATCTCAATCACGGACTTTTACGATGATCAGGTCATGCTTCGCAAGATCAGACGTGCGCAAGCTGAAAAAGAAAGACGGCAAGGTGACGATGAGGACGAAGACGGAGCGGATATTGAAGGTGACTCGTCGATACTTCCACAAAAGAGTGTCAAGGCTGAGCGCGCCAGAGACCGTGGAAACCAACTACTCGCAAATCTAGGGCTTGACCCGGGGGATGACGAGGTATAGGGATGAGACTAAAGCAAAATTTCGAGGTACACATACAAAAGGTTGCTCCGAATTTGCATACTGCTCTATGGTAATAATACCATAGCCTAGTCTAATAATCTAAACAGGTCTATAGTGACGAATGTCTAAGTCTACCATCCTGCCATCTATCATATCTATTTCTACAAGTGCCCGCGAGAGCATTTCTAAACCTTCGATCCTAGATCCGTCTATGGTCCGTCTATAATTTCGCCTGGGGCTTATCGCTCTTCTTCGGCGCGCTGCGGTATCCCGTCTGCACATTCGCCTCGTTGATAACATTACCCTCAGCGTCCCGCCGGATGCCCAATTCCAAAAGCTTCGCGAAGACCGCCGCGAAATCAGCAAAGAACCGGTCCTTATCCGCAGCATATATCTCGACCCATTGCCGGAACACGGGGTCGGAAAGAAGACTCATATCCGTCGGCAACATCATCAGCCTCTCCTCTTTCTCCACCTCCCCATCACTCTGATCCGCACCCTCCTCCTGCTCCTCCTCGTACACGAACTGCTCAACGCCGTTATCCAGCGTCGTCCGCTTCCATTCCTTTTCGTTAGCCAGCAGCAGCCGGAAGTACTGGTTCGAGAAGCGCGTCGGGTTATGCACCCACTTGCCGTCGAAGCCGGAGCGGTCGGCGTGGCACCGGCCGAGATTATGCGCGCCGCTCAGCGCGACAATCTCCCTATCGTCAAAGCCCATGCGCCCAAACACAACTCGTAAGTGCGCTGCGCCCTGCGCGCCGTCCGGCAGTCTGCCCCGCGGCGGGATGCGCGCTTGCTCGGCCTCGCTCTCGCCGAAGTCTGTGCGGCCTCCAGCCCATGGAATTCGCGGCCCGCCCATCGCCTCGATCGCCACCGTCCCGGCCAGCGTCCAGAGATCTGCGTATGTGATCCACGGGTGCGCGGCCTTGACGGGCTCGAGGAAGGCCCGCGCGTGCTGCAGGCCGGCATTCGCAGGGTCCCCGCCTTCGGCCTCGTAGCGCATCCCCGCGCCGTTTGAGCCGCCTGTTCCGCTCGCGGCGTCGTAGGTTCCCGCGCTGTGCCAGGCTAGACGAACGAGGACGGGCCCGGCGGAGCCGTCGTCGTAGTTGGGTTGGTGTAGGAGGGAGCGGATCGAGGCGCGGACGGCGTCGAGTTGGGCGGGTGATGGCTGAGGCGGCCTTGCGCCCGCTATCGAGGACGGCGCCATTGTTTGGGCTATTTTCTCGTTATTCGGCGGAACGGTATTAGGTTTGGCGCAATACGGACGAGGATGAGGTTTTCTCTAGGGTTTTACAGCAGTAGCAAATCGCGAACCCAGCACGAGCCTTTAGATTTCTTGATAATTACAGAATACTAGACATTAGATAGATGAAAACGATATGAAAACAAATCTTCCGCGACCTCGGCTCGCTGAACCATGACCCAGCGGGAATCCACTGAGTCGTGATTAGTGACGGGGCGGTATCCATTTGTATCACGATTTTTATTACACTATCTAGATAGTACTTAGATAATGGTGTTGGCCCTCTTTCACATAAATCTTACGGCCGACAAGGAGCCCACTTATGAACTGACTAGCCACCATCTTAGGCCAGGCACTCTATTAGTTGCCGGGTCCTTGATACTGTTCTTTTCAAAGCCCTGTAGCGATACACCGCGTAAAGTATGCCTCGTTACTTCATATGATATATGACGCGTATTCGATAGACTTTAAGACACGGTTTCGCCCATATATGCGACCGGCGATGCCCATTCCCCATTATGGGACCTCTCCTTTACCGAGCTCGTTTCCATTAGCTGAGGAGCTATGATGAATAGCACTAGCTGTCACAGTTGGCCATGGCTAGTATACTGTCAGAGGGCGATCTACCGCCAGTTACCTTATATGCCAAAAGCTATAAGCACCGCTGATGATACTATATGAAATTACTATGTTATAAAGCGTGGGCTTCATGGTGAAACTATGCTTCAATATCGACGCGAATCTCAGTGCGATTCGGCTATCGAGAAGTCTCTCAGAGGGTTACCGAAGCGATGATATACGAACAGGGGCAATCACCACAGACACGGCATATGACTACTACAAGCGTATGTAGTCAAGGCACTAGTTAAGAGCGGGTGCATATTCTTTATATGCTCATATCAGATCAGCTCTCTTAACACAACGCGTAATCTACAGTTCCGAGCTGTCCCCAGGCACCCTACGAAACCCACCCTCTATCCGCAGGCACTCTTGCATTCCTGCAGCGTAGGCTGCAGCAACACCGGCTCACTGCCATTCCTGAGCTGATACTCACACAGCCCGTCCGCACCGCACTGGCCCTCCAAGTTCGTGCTAGCCCGGAAGCTCGTGCCGGCAGTCATGAGCTTGTAGCCCTGCGTGGCGTAGATAGTCGCATTGTACGACAGCGAGAACGACACGCTGAAGTAATAGTCGCCCGGCGCGGAGAGATCCGTGTGCAGCTCGTTGAGCGTGATGCCCCAGCGCGCGTTCGAGTAGTCGTCCGCCTGCGCGTCCGAGACGCAGCTGTTGGTGCTGTGCCCGTAGGGCGTCAGGTCGTCGGCCTTCCAGTGGAGTTCGCAGTGCGCCGTGCTCGCTTTGAACACGACGTACCCGCCCCCCGACGCGTGAGGTGCGGGCACGGCGGCGATTTGCTGGGCGTTGGTGATGGTGAGGAAGAGCCCGCTGGCGTTTGTGCCGTAGGGGCTGGCGTGCGGGTTGTACGTGCCGACGGCGCTGATTGCCCATGGCTGGAGAGGATACCAGGGTGGAAGGGGTGGGAGAGGGAGGTCGCTTGCTGATATGATGATGTTGACCGATGAGATGGCGGCGAGCGCCGTACCGAATGAGAAGAATCTCATTTTTTAAGTCGCCTAGATGGGTCAAGTATGTCTATGCTATGCGAGGTTATAGCAGAGATGGTGATCAGCAAGTTGGACGGCGAGAATAATAAGTCAAGTTACGCTGCCTCTGATTCCAATACGATCCTCCTGGTTATATACGAAAGTTGATGGGGAGTGTGACACATCTTTTCATCTTCGAGAGCAAACTGGTGGCGCTGTACTGCATTGTGAACTTCGTGTTTGTATCCCAGCCATAGCCATTGTAGGATTTCGGCTATTAATACATATTAATATTGGGCATCTAGACCTCAGATTCCGTGTTCGTGCTTCAGTCCTAGCAATCCATTAGAAATGTTGAACAAATGAGAAAGATGAGAGTGGAGTATGCATTGTTACATATTGTTGCCACGTTACCGTAAAAACGTGACACATACAAACGCACAGCTGGTCTCTCGTCTGAGCGATGCTACTCACCAATGACAGCATACAGCACGCGTGTGAGACCAATTGCATCAATATCCCTCTTTACGAGTAAGTCTTTGCTTTCATCGCACCACAATGAATTCCCACGAGTTTTCATAGTAACACGATGCCACGCGTGATAAGATCAAAAATTTCTATAATTAGGTGTGTTTTGCAACCTTTGGGACCTAGGAACTATCTAGCTACCATATCTACGCTTCATCGATCTTCATCGGTGCACTCCACCACGATAATGCTCTCCTCGGGGATCGTTACCATCCTTTTCCGATCGCCGCTCGCTTGGATCGTCTTAAGATGGTACCTCAATTTGATCTTACCCACCGTCTTGGTGGTGCGCCCACGGCTCCGGGTGCAGTGTAGAGCTATCGCCTTGCATCAAGCATTCGGCTATGTTGCCGTGCCGTTTGCCCCTTGCATGTCGCCCGGTATGCTTCGGCAGCGACATCATGGGCAAACATAAGCCGATAGTACGTCTTGTGCTCATCGGAGGGCAGCTAACGGGGCGTATCAGCCATCGGAATGATAAGCGCTATTGGCCTAAACAAGGCGTTCTTTTCTCCATGACCTGAAATTACGGCTCAGCAGGTTGGGGCCGAAACAAATTTCCGGTCCATCCTCAATCGAAAAAGGGCGAGGGTGTCGGGTTTCCTATATTCTATTGGTTGTAAATGTGGTAGCCAGGCAGCAGAACCCTAGGCCTGGATCAAGCACCGACTCCTTTTGAGTTTTCGCAGCTTTTAATATTCTGTCTGCACATTGTGAGCGGCTAGCAGTAATTGATTATACATATGACTCTATGTGAGGTTATCAGCGGGACCTCTTCTCATCCAATTACTTTAGATATTGACCTGAGCAGATTGTAAATCCATTCCTTACCTCAGAAGAGTCCACAGAGGAATGAAATCTCAAGTCGCCATCAGCAAAGCCGGAGTTCAATGCCAAGATCTGAAGTCCGGAAAACAATGAGAGGAAGGCTGGAGGGCGCTACTCCTAAGGTCCCCATACGGCAAGTCGTGTCAATTTCAACAGCCAATTGGAGCAGCACGTGGAAGACTTGAGGGAATTTGAGTTTGACCGGTTCAGAAAAGGCCTCAACTCTTTTCGCCTCATTACCGGCGTTTGTTAGCCCTCTCTATTTCTTGGCGTTGCCTAAGGTTAGAGGACAGCACGTGGCCTAGAGTCCATACCATCTGTTTACACTATATCCCTCTTAATACCGTGCTGGCCCATTGCTCACTAGACCTTAATTTAATGGCGTCAAGCTCTTTAGATTTTAAAGCGCTAGCAGGCCGGAAGCGGACGTTGGTATGAAAGACGCGAGTACTGGTAGGTAGCTTAGATTCTACTGTTATCTATCCCAAGCCTAGGGTATGAACGAAGCCAACTGTCTATAAGTCTTCTGGCTCAACTTACCCAAGTCTGTCTCAGGGTTGGAAGACGGCCATTAGGATTTGGAGCTTGAAGAGCGAAGATTATCTCCGAGAACTAAGGATGGCTGGAATGATGCCCGATTAGTTAGCTCGCCTCAGCTAGAGCAACTATGCGGTCACTACGCGGTATAGTCGGCGCTGTGTTCATCTGAACATTCACAGGAGCTTTGAAGAGAGCTAGTCAGTAGCTCTTTTTGATATCCCAACCCTAACCGTCGCTAGGTTGAGTAATTGTGTAGCTAAGTCTACCGATAGAGGCGGCGGAGAATACCTATACATATTTGGCCTATACTAGATGGGATACTCTTCCCAAGAATGCGATATCGCGTAGTCACTCGGACGTAAAGTCATATGAAAAGAAGATTAACCCCGCCGCATGTCGCTGCTCCTATGCTTACCCAATCTTACCACGTCGTGAAGCATAGCCGGAGGGTATAGGTAGGTTCAGGGTTGTTTTGATGCCGTCAGGATAGTGTTAAACTACGGACTCAAGGGACTCAGAGTGACCGATAATGGGGCCGCGCCGAGGCCCCGAGTTAACTGCCTATCGAAGTGACAACATAGGTGTCACGAAAGATAGATGAAGCAGGACTGTGAATGCTAGGGCACGAGGGGCTACCGTGAGAGTAAGCTACACAGAGGCCCTATTGAGATGAGTAATAAACGTCGAGAGATATTACGTCGCTATCGAAGAGAGAATCAGACACGTACCGTTAACTAGCAAGCTAGTTTCGAATTAATACATTAACCTTGATGTATATATTTAAACAACTATTCTTCATTATGGCGTGACCTATGCCATCATGAACACGGCTCGGGGGCTTCGCCTCAAGTTGATATTGTGTCCCCAAAAACCGTCTAAGGCAAAGCGACATGTATTTTATCTACAAGAATGGCCGTACGAGTAAACTTTACATTATCAATGTACTAAGCGAATAGGAAAGTGCTATGGGATGGAGACTATTGGGGACGTTCTAGAGATCCTTGAAGTGAGCTAACCGAGCGTATGAGTGAATTTACGGCTCTCATAGCTGAGAGATGAGAGGCATAGACTGCTTTCTCATTATCAAATGAGGGATATATCTTCGCCAATGTTTGCTGCGTCATTTTAGTCACTCTCTCAGATAGCTAATCATTCTTTCAAGCGTATGCACTCTATAACAAGATCATGTTGAGACATATGTACCCACACCCGACAAGCAACCAACAGACAGTATAATCACGGAGAAAGGGCACTAAAAAGAAGTACAATTTATGAATCTCAATTCAAACAGCTACCCTGAATGATCTGAGTAGAGAAATTTTCTTCTACCATCCCACTGTAAACGTAACTCCATTCCTGCATCCATTTTACAATTTGCCTGCAGCGTCGAAGTCGTTAAGCGCCTCGACAACACGAGCCTTCATGGTTTGCTCGCCAGCGCGAACCCAAACACGGGGATCGTACTTCTTCTTGTTGGGCTTTCCGGGACCCTCAGGGTTGCCAACCTGTGTCTTTAGGTATTCAATGTTGGTTAGAATGAAGTCACGGTGGCCGACCAAGTAGGCCCACTGCAGATCGGTGTCGAGGTTGACCTTGACGACACCGTATGAGATGGCCTTCTTGAACTCGTCCTTGCTGGACCCGGAACCGCCGTGGAAAACGAAGAAGACGGGCTTGGAGTCTTTGGTCTGGCTAAGCTTCTCGGCGACGTATTCTTGGTGCTTTCCTAGGATGTCGGGTCGGAGCTTGACGTTGCCTGGCTGGTAGACACCGTGGACATTGCCGAAGCCGGCGGCAATGCTGAACATCTTGGAAATAGGGCTCAAGGTCTCGTAGATGGCCCAGATATCCTCGGGCTGGGTGTATAGGGAGTTGTTGTCGACATCCTCGTTGTTAACGCCGTCCTCCTCACCTCCAGTGATACCGACCTCCATCTCTAGCCATAGGTTGATGGCAGCAGACCTCTTGAGGTACTTGGCTGTGGTCTCAATGTTGGTCTTTAGGTCTTCCTCGGAACTAGATACTCCTGTGTTAGCGAATTCCTGTCTCTATGGATGATATCAATTGGTTCTGGAAATGCAAAATAGAGCATGCGGCGCATATATAGCACAAAAAGAACATGAATTCCCTTAATAATATTCACAGACAGGGAAAAGCTGCAGGAGATTACACTTACAGATCAATCATGTGACTGCTGAAAAGAGGAGTTCCGTGCTCCTTGAAATGTTTCTCTATTGCGTGTTAGCCGTTCGCCCTTCCACTTATAATAATTGCTAATACGAACCATCGGCGTCGAGCATGCCATCTAGCCAGGGAAGCAGCTTCTTGGCACAGTGATCTGAGTGTAGAATGACGGGGACTCCGTAGAGGGGCGCAACGGAGCGGATGAAGTGAGCGGCGGCTAGACGGTTGGAGTTTTCACGTCAGCGGAGCGAACAACAGGATGAATAGCGAGGAGAGAAAGGCGGTTTAGTTACCAATGGCACCAGCGATGGAAGCCTCTTGGTTGGAGTTGGAAATGGCCTTTCCGGCGAAGAAAGCGGCGCCACCATTGGAGGTCTGGAGTATGATAGGAGACTTGGCCTCTCGGGCAGCCTCCAGAGTAGCGATGGCAGTGGAGGAAGAGGTGACGTTAACGGCGGGCAGGGCGAAACCGTTCTGCTTCGCGTAGCTGAGGAGCTATGACACGAATTTCCCGTTAGCAGCGCTTCATGCCTTACTAGAGGGCCCGTGAGAGATTAACGAGCGGGAACAGGAGGCGTACCTTGTAGACGTCCTCGCCGTAGATGACACCGGGCTTGAGTCCGAGGCTATCCATGTTGGTGGAAGCTAAATGCGACGTTCGGAGATGTGATGGGGTAATAGGGACGGACGGGTACGGCTTCCAGTGCTCGACAGTAAGAAGCGTCTAGGGATGTTGGCAGCAAGAATACTGAGAGTACGGAAGAGGGAGAAGATGAAGATGAAGATGAGGTATTAAGCAGAGGGGAGGAGGGGGTTGTGAGGGAAGTTGGGAAGATGTGGAAGGGCAACAAATTTAGCTTGGTACGGTAGATAACAAGATAGACTGGGTACTTAGGTGAGAGAAGTGTAAAACAGTGGGCAACCGCGCTATAATTCGCCTATAGTTTTGGGTCTATAAACAACCTAAGTATGAGAATTACTATCGCGAGACCTTTTTTTACGTGTAGATATGCGACACAGCAGTCAGGTCAGGGTCACGTTAGGAGGGGGAGGGGCAATTGGACCAGGGAGCATGGGTACCTATGACTGCATTGGGCCACACCAATGGCTGCTGTTGGCCACGGGCTGGTGGTTCGAGACTGCTAGTGCGGCACTGTAGCGTTACCGACAAGCAGCAGCGTGGACCTCCTGCTCCATCTACAGGTACCTCTTACGCCTGCAAATTTATGAGGGCTTCGGTGTACTGAGGGGTAATTCGCATCCGTCCGCGGCCAATTAGTGGCGCAATTCATCATCTGCCCCGCCTCAAAAGAAGTTTTCCGTACATCTACAAGTACATCACCTCTTCCTCTCTCGGTTGTCCGGGCTACACCGGCTGCTGTTGTTGTATGCTGCTGAACCTCAACAGGTTGTCTTCCGCCTAGAATCTCCAGCTCGTGACCGGTCCCGAAATATTCCACGTCTTGTATTCCATATAATGAGTACCCCAATTCGCATTTACCGATCACGAAATTACTAACGATAAATTCTCGGATTCTTCACTCGGAGATGCGACCTTGTTTTAATCGAAACCAATTGTATTCCGCTGTAATGGCATCTTACGGCGCTCAACCGTTGAGGATTGAAATCTAAGGTCAGAGGGGCTGAGTCAGGTTCAACGTCATTTCCGTCTTATATAGATTATTCCCATATTCTAGGGTTTATTTGATAGCTTCATAAAATCCTATCGTACATACGCCCAGGAGCATGCGATGCCTAGGATGAGTTACTCGGTTATCGTCGCCGTCGCTGTCGCTATCACAGCTTCATGGACTAGGCTACTCAATTACGGAATCCGGGGAAGGTCGCCGGTTCTCCCTCCCTTCCACCACATTGAAATGGTACTGCCGAGGATCCATCGCGGCCTGCACCCGAAGTCTTCCGGAGATTCACGATCCCGGCTCAATTGGCCTATGAAGCCAGTTGCATCGCCTTCGCGGCTATTTCAGGACTAAACCCCGTTAAGCTGCAGGCAAACCACGATGCTTCTGCTCTCTTTCTTCTCATCCCGTGTTATCAAGGGGAATTGCTGATCGTATAGCATTACCCAATTCATATTGTGCACTTTCTAGTGAAGCCGGGAAAATAGCTCCGGCTATGGTTTGTGTAGAAATAAGCTCGGCGAAGATGGTTTCTTGGGTCAACATTGAAACCCGCCACGATCGAGATCGTACTGACCTCGTCGCGCACCGCTTCCCCACGAGGAAACGTGGGTCGCTATGTTGACTGTGATTGATACCTAGTCTAACCATAGCAATCCAAGGTTTTGTATTGAGCAAAAGTGGAATAAGAGAAGGTCGTTAATAAAGTAAAGGGACGATGAGGAAAAACTGAGATGTTCAACAGCTTGCTAATATGGGAAAGTGGAAACTAAAATGGAATACAACGAGCCGAAACGGGACGAGAATGGTTGAGTGGATAAGCGTTCTCATCGTTCGCCTAGCCTCAGCCGCATCAATTGTTCACGCTTTTCCACGATTGTGAAGGAAAAGAGAAAACCGCTTCCGCGCAGTAAGATTGGCTTGCCGCACCAGTACTACGCTCTCTTGACCTCATTTTACTCCATTATGACCGCTTATGAAGATGCGCGATACGTCCTCCCTTGCTCTATATCCTTCAAATGCTACGATCGTTTTAGTATCTTAGACGATCTAGAAGGGCTTGAGGATGCGGACGGCCAGGTGCCTTTCTGGCATATCCTTACCGCGCTACTCAGGTCTTCCGTAAAGGCACCGGACCAACTCGCCGAACTCCTAGATACAGTTGCCGTCACCCTCCGCGGCAGCTCCGGACCAGCGGGAGACTATCAACTCCTCAGGTCCGTTATAAGTGACTCGCAGCCCGCATTCTTCGACACGTATTGGCCGCTGATTATTCAGCTTGCCCTTGAGCTTCCACAGCATTTCCCCAGCGGCAGCGTGCAGGTCCTGAGTACCGAAGGCTCACCCTGTACCCTGCAGCTAAGTAGACGTCAGGCTGCTTCTCTCGTCGTCCACCAGTTCCTCTGTACCCTGCGCGCGCCTGTTTGGAGAGAGGATTTCTTCGACTTCAGTATCTGGTATGGCTCGGGCCAGCGACACGAGGAAGCTTGCAGGATATATCTGACGTGTGTATTCGCCTATTTAGAGACCTTTCTCTCTAATCCGATTCAGGCGCAGGAGGATTGGGATATCACTTGTACGCTGGTAACTGCTGAGCCAGACTACATGGCATTAGGCTCATCACCGGTATCCCTTAGCCCCATCGAAATTGTCGTCGTGGATAGTTACCAGACATCCCCTGAGCAGCTGGGCTTGCCCTCCGGCGCAGCCGTGGTCTCGGCAAACAGTTACATAGGCTTCGGGCAGTCCGCAACCCAGGAAGAAGTTCATATCGGAAGCTCGCCAGAAGCTTGTCCAGCTGTATTGATAACCCCACCGCTCGAGACGAATCAGGTTCTCATCGTGAAGGGCGCCCAGGCTATGTTGAATATCACCGGGACGCGACGGGATATCAAGGCTGTAGCTCACGAAGCAGAGGGACCTATTGATTGGCGCCAACGCACCATGTTGTTTATGGATGCCCTGGAACTTGATATCGAAGGTAATGAGGACGGTCTGCCAGACCTAGTGCCCAGAAATCTCGCTAGAGAGGTCAATAAAGCTACCATTGCGTTCTCTTCAAGGCCATACGACGTCGTCTATAGCCCACTCTGGGGATGCGGTGCTTTCGGAGGAGACCCCTTTGTCAAGGTCGCATTGCTATGGTGCGCCGCTTCAGTTGCGCATCTTCATTTGAAGATTATATGCGATCTTGGAGACAAGAAGGCCGCCTCTTCTCTACATAATTTTGTTACGGAAGCGAAAAGGCGTCTAGAGACAGCTCAGGACCTATTTGAACTACTGCAGTCTATTCCTAGAAAGACTGCGCGGCTGAAGACCATCGACAGCATAATTGAACAACTCGCATCATTAGCTAGTGACTTGTGAATATAGTTATATTCCCATGCAATATCACCGCTATGGCATGTATCTTTATCTGTATATAGTCCGTAAGCGCCTTTAGCAGTAAAGTCCCTTCTCAATGTAGTGTAGATTTGCGTGAGGCTTGAAAGCCCCCCCTACACCGTCTTAACTGCTATCATCCCTGTATGAATGTACAATAGGCTAAGTCAAAACCCCGTACCCCCTAGAAATAGGGGTAGCGGAAGCATGAGTTAGGGAACGCGCATGTATGATGAAATCTGCGCTAATTCTTCAGGGTAGCTCTATTCACTGCCCCTAAGATTATTGAGGAGCTTCTGTATAAAATGGGAGTTCGTACATTCACAGTGTTCAATCCCACGACCGACGAGGGAGGTCAGCCCTCATCTCATAAAGCGTGTATAATGTGAATGTGAGTAGAATTACGTTTCTTTACGTTGTATATATGTAGCGTTGGATAGCCACCAACCTAAAGCAATAACATAAAAAACATTTTCCCTGCAGATATGAATGAACCCTTTTTTCTATGCATCTTGTCGCGGCAGTCAAAAGCTACCGGGACCCCAGTTCCGCTATTTTGGCATCAAAGCTTAGGTGAGAAGCCGCTCGCCGTTTTTTTCCTATTTCTGCCATATAGTCATTTCGTCCCATTGGTCCCGAACACCGAATCAACAATCTCCTGAGATCGAACAGCAAGGATGGACAACAATGTATCGCTCAGCTATACGCTCATAGTTAGCTTACACAATCATATAAAACGAGGTGTTTAAAAAACAAGAAGGTAAGGCGCATTAACTTACCCCGTGGGTTCCCTCGCAGCACCCCTGAAGCCAGATGCCAGAGCCCGGCGAAACCTTCCCAGGGGCGAACTGGAGGCTGTAATCGCGAGCAACAGTGACGGGGCGGCCCCCAATTCTCGCATCGTAATTCTTTCCCTGCAACACCTCGGACGCGCCTAGCGCAGGGCCTTCAGGAAGGAGGCCCACGACATCCTCCATCATAGAGAGATGGGCCTGTCGCTGGTATCCCGTGGCGGCGATGACGAGGTCGCAATCGAGGATCTCGTCCGCGTCGCACTTCTGGTAGACGCCGTCTTGGCTGCTGCCGTCGGCCTTGCTGAGCGGGCGCACCACCAACCTTATCCTGTCGGCGTCGGCGTCGGCCCCTACGATCGCGGTCGAGCCCAGGATGCGGTGCGGCCACTTCCTGCTGTCGCTGCCCAGCTCGCGCTGCTGGTCGTACATGCGCTCGTACAAGTGCTCGATCAGCTCCAGACGGACGACGCCGTAGTTGGTGCTGCGGGCGTCCCCTAGCAGGGACCGGCGGAGCTCGCTAGACCGCGAGAACAGCTCGTCGACATAGGAGGGGTTGAATATTGAGTTTACGCTACCGAACGTTAGCACGGATACCACGTGGGTTAATCATAGGTGCTTGTGTCTGCCACGCACAAAGGTGAGTCATCACTGGGCTTGAGGAATTCAGAGCGCATCACCAGCGCCGTCTGCGAGTTGGGGTACAGGTTCTGTATGTTGTTGAATATCTCCGCCGCGCTCTGCCCGGCGCCGACGACGGCCACGCGGTACGGCGCATCCCGCTGGCTCAGGATCTTGGGGACCAGGTGCGCGTACTGCGACGAGTGGATGACTCTGGGGTGGTTGGAGGGCAGGCCCTTGGGGATCGACGGCTGCCCGCCGATGGCGAAAAGTACGTTCTTAGCCCGGTGCGTTACCACGGCTCCTGTTTTCACATTCCTCGACGTGACGGTGAACTGTGAGACAGGCGCGGCAGTGGCTTGCTCCGGCGAGACGGAGATGACCTCACTGCCATAGCGCACCACATCATCGAAGGAGCTGGCACACCAGCGGAGGTAGTCCTCGTACTCGACCCGTGCGGGAAGGAATGTGCTTAGATTGGTGAACTCAACGAGCCGCCCGTTCTGGTGTAAGTAGTTTAAGAATGTGAACTTGGATGTCGGGTCTCTCAGGGTTGCCATGTCTTTGATGAAAGAGATCTGCATCTTGGCCCCTGGTAAGAGCATACCCGCATGCCAGGCGAACCGTTGTTGCTTTTCCAAGAAAAGAACCTTTGGTAATGTCGAGGCATTAGCCCTCGGCAGCTTTCCCGCCTCGACTGAATCGTGAAGCGCAACGGCGATGGCAAGACTGGCAGGTCCGAAACCAACACAGATGAGGTCATGGACTTCGGTAGGAGGGGTAGGTCTTAGATTAGACACGTTGTTTCGCCGCGTGCCGTTCGCAACAGGCTCGTTCACGACACTATGAGCCAAATAGCTATTTCGCTCGCCATTCGTGACGGCATGGGGATCATCGTCTGTAAGGCTGTGAGGTGCCATCGTGCGCAAGCCTAGCTGTTATATGCTGTGCTCTATTACTTATATCGGCTAGGTCGGCAGCTATGTTCCTGTCGTCTGTATCAGCGACTAGGCAATGGAGGGAACGATCCGTATTCCGAGGGATAATGAGCGTTATAATGACGCGCAGGTGTCGAGAAGTTATTGGCAGATTAGATAACTAGTCAGGGTAGGATCATGTGGTATGTGACACAGCAGACAGCGGGAGAAAGCAAGGTGACGTTACTAAGCCGGTGGGCAGGAAACTAATAGAAAGGGGAGATTTGCCGGGACCTCAAGTTTGCTGGTCGGTGAAGGTCAATCTTATACCCAGAAGACCACATGGAAGACCCGTATTCTGGTTCCTGCTGCTACCTACATGTACTCTCGCAGCCCGTGACGCGACCTAGTACCAGGCGGGAAGGCCTCAAAGGGCCAGAATTGGGTCCATGATGAGCGTACTCGGGTGGGGATTGAAAGTCCCTTGTTCTATTACATCTATAGTATGCATCGTGGACCTCGTTCTAGCGCCATGGAACGATCCTCTCAGAAGACGAGAAGGCCAAGAGCGACGACGTTAGCCGGCATGGCGTATCACATTTTTGCAAACGGTGCCCGAAGCTGCGGGATGGATATATGTCTTAGAAATGTAAATCCACACTTCAATAGTAACTAGTCTCCTGCAGTAGGCAAGCAATCCACCCACCCTGGTGAGAAGACGTATATTGGGTAGGTTAGTGCGGGAACCACCGTTTAAGCCACGGGTTTCACCTATGGGTTGATGATGAGATCCGCGGAAGCGCACCGCCTCTAAGATCATCCACTTGCCTGGTTCGTTAAGCGTAAATCTCGTTTATAGATCAAGTGTCTTTCCCTCGTTTCCTATCTTTTAAAAACGAGGATACGAAGAAATTCTTCCTCGTTAGCCGTGTGCCGCGCAGAAACGATCCGGTATAGGCGTTTTTAAGGGTAATGGCCATACTAAGGGGTAAAAAAAGAGTATGTTGATGAAGATGATGCATTCACTATGATGCACCTAAGAGGGTCGCGTCCAGGATTAATGGCGACATCGGAATTATCATCGGATCTGATAAGATGAATCTGCATGGAACTAACTCGGGCTGCCGTAGCCCGGCTATGGCGACGTGGTGGAAGTACCTATTGTTGGCGGCAAGTCGACTTTCGTCACCCCATTCTAGCAGCAAATCGCGCATCTGTCTTCACCCCGCCCTCAATGTTGAAATCCCCTCTACGGGTGGACACTCTCTGTCTCAGGCTAGTGCTAAGAAGAGCTAGATTCAAAAAGTTTGTATTCTGGTTGGGATTTATACCGGTGACATGGCTTTTTAAAAAGTCTCGATATCAATTCAACCATGTTCTCAATCTGACCCTGCTCAACGAGATTTAGAATTGTGTTGATGAAGAAACTGGCAGCTCGAGTTCAAGGTCACATAATGACTTCGGTCGACAAGTGACGGGCACTAGCAATGACATCTCCATTTCGAAAACAAACTTGTAATAGAAATTGACGGCGAGGTGGGACTAGACTATAGGCGGTTTGGCAGACCTGTAGGTGCATATGCTACGAGCAGGCGTTACGTTTCGACGCGCCAGTCATAATTAGCCTCGGGACAAAATGTGAATTCAAAAAGAAGCAGTCATTAGTCCTTTCGTCAGGCAGGTTAGCGGGCCGTTCAATCCCCGAGGAGTTGTTGAAGAACAACTCTTTGACAGGGTTGATGAATGGGTGGGATCAAGCCAGCCCTAGATTTTCAGAAGACGGGCGATCCTTTTTTCTCGAAGCGATCCGGATCCTAGCGAGAACAACAGGGGAGCGAAAGGCGGAAAAGAGAGCTTAATCTCGGCATGGCGCTCGCCTCCGAATAACCCAGTCAACCCAGTGCGTACCAGGGTTTTGGTAGGGGGACTTGTTCGGGAAGTTAACCTTTCCAGGTTATCAGATCTGACCCTGGTCGGGCCGTCCCACATTAATCTGGTGATTGGACGACAAAATTTTTATCTGATCATCAGATAAGATCGCGTCGGACGTAAAATGAAATCATATTTCTTGGCGTTACCGGGGTTTCGCACAACGATCGGAGCAGGTTTGTCAACGAGGAAGGTCGTTTGCAGGCTACGAGCTAGACGAGGCAAACGGGCGAAACAGTTCGTAGGACACATGAGGGCCCCTCGTACTGGATTGCTGAAGCCGATTCGGAGACGATGACAGATATGGTAGCTGTTGGGATAAGTAAGCCTTGAGCCAGCCCTGAACTAAACTTTCTGATCCATTATGTACGATGTGCCGGCCGTGTTATTTTCTTGGTACTATAAAAAACTGGGTATTCTAGGTAGGTATTTACCACGAAAAGGGCTGGGTGGTGCGTAATGCCCTCAGGTGACTAATTAGTTCTGTATACTACAGCAAGCAGCAAGGCACCTAGTCCAGACCTAGGTAGTATTTGCACTCGGTAATCTGCAAGTTCGCAAACTTGTCGATTCTTGGGTAAATTTTAGGTTCATCCAGGTGAGTGGATTGGGACTAAAAGCTAGAGTCGTGTATATCTAGAGGTATTTTTAGCCAGTAAAGGCAAACGTGAGGAAACAAGTGGGCGGAATAAAAAGACAGAACTGCAAGATGTTCTAGAATGACAGTGGTGACCCTGGTGTTCAGCTCTTTATGTCTTTCTACCCTTCCACCTCCTTTACCGAAGCATCAGCTTAATCATTTAGCTAGATCTCTTTTAACTTTAATACCAACCCAATTTCATGGCATGGGTACCTTACTTTAGTAGATCCGAGGGCAACCAAACGAGTACTTAATTCTACACTGCCACATTACATTCTAGTTGGATTAATATATCCCCATAGCCCGGAGGTAACAAACACAGGTGATTCCCCTGCAATTAGTCATAAGCAGGCAGCCTTCCTAATGGCCCTATATTACCCTGATTGGTTCACGAGGCGCTATAGTTTACATCATACATATGCTCGTTTCCGTGTTGAGAAGTCCACTATATGCATTCGCAGACCGGATTTACTAGCTCTTTATTCAGTTACCAATAACACACCCCGTAGGCCTAGAGCATTGTCTACTTCCGAGGTACCTAACCCCTCACCCAAGTAGCGCAAGGTGGCTGTCACTATGTTGAACACCAGTCTTCCATCCGTCTTCTCCAAATGCCTCGATTAAATTGCTCATTAACCGTTCATGCCGTTCCCTATGTGCACTATTATCGGCCCTTGCGTCTAGGCAATATTCCGCGTTTCGGTTATTCCTATAGGATGTTGCATCTACTATGCCCTTTGTTCTGACACCCTCTAGAGAGTATCTTACAGTACCATCAGGCGCGCTATAACGGGCCAAGGTGCGCCACATCTGGGCTTCCGCCCCCCTTACTTCTTTGCTATGCCGCTCGACTACCCGAGACCCCTGCACGTTGATGGCCTTTCCATCCTTAATGCAAAACCCAAAAGGCTCCCTGGACCCTGTTTCCTTCATGAGCTTGTCTCACTGACGAGCCATGATGGTATTTCTGCTGCCGTCGACTTTTTGTCTGAAGATGGGCGGCGTGTCGTTCTCTCCTACACCGAGCTGCGTGCAGCATCCCTCGCACTGGCTTATAAGATATCATGCATCTTGACATCAGTACTATCTCCTTCCACTCTCGCATCCGAGACACAAGATCCTCTCGTTATTCCTATTCTTGCCCCTCAGTCCCCTCAGCTTTACGTTAGCATACTAGCTGCACTCAAGGTTGGTGGCGCTTTTTGCCCATTGAATGCTGATGCCCCACCCGAAAGGGTGAGATTTATACTCCAAGATGTGAAAGCCAAGATTGTATTAGCGAGTCGAGATCTTGCCTCCAAACTGCCCACCGACGATAAAACCTACACAATAATATTCATCGACGATGTTCTGAATTTCCAAGACGTCGAGAGCCATGATTTCACCAGTCATCATGAGCCGCAGCCCGAAGATTTCGCATACGTTATGTACACTTCGGGGTCGACGGGCACACCTAAGGGCGTTGCCGTCTCTCACTTAGCTGCAACCCAGTCTATCCTAGCCCATCAGCAACATATACCGTCCTTCACGAGGTTTCTCCAGTTTGCAGCCCCGACGTTTGATGTGTCCATCTTTGAGGTCTTCTTTCCCCTTTTCCGAGGGGCAACATTAGTAGGATGCAATCGCGCAGAGATGCTGACCGACCTTGTTGGGGTCTTGAAGAGAATGGATGTTGACGCATGTGAATTAACGCCCTCCGTATCCGGCAGCTTATTGAGGCAACGTTCTCGGGCACCGGGCCTCCGACTTCTCCTGACCATCGGGGAAATGCTCACTCAGCCAGTTATTCAAGAATTTGGTGGGGATGAAAATAAGACGAGCATACTATGGGGTATGTATGGTCCTACTGAGGCCGCGATCCACTGGTGAGGCGCTCTTTTCATGAGAATCTATCGAATCTAGCTCACAGTTAGTGCAGCACTGTTCAAACAGCTTTTGCAGCCGCTTCAGAGAGAGGCAAAATAGGCGTACCCTTCGACACAGTTTCGGCGTTTATCATTCGCCTCCCAACCGACAACGGCGATTCAGCTTCTCAGTTCGAAATAATTCCGGTGGGAGAGGTCGGAGAGCTTGTGCTTGGCGGATTACAACTGGCTAGCTGCTATTTGAACAGACCCGATCAGACGGCGGTTTCATTTGTGGACACGCCATGGGGACGAGTATACAGAACCGGCGACAAAGCCAGAATTCTATCAGACGGGACTATCGAATGCCTAGGAAGGATTGACGACAGCCAAGTAAAGCTCAACGGGCAAAGGCTCGAGCTAGGGGAAGTTGAACAGGTCCTTCTACGTACACCTGGCTGCCATAGTGCTGCTGCTGCAGTAGTATCGAACACATTAGTTGCGTTCGTCGCTGTGGAGGGAACGTCCAAATCTAACGTGCAACTAATGGCTCAATGCCGTTCTTGGTTGCCAGCTTTTATGGTACCTACGGACATCGTGGTTATGGAACGGCTTCACCAATTACCATCTGGGAAGGTCGATAGAAAGCGATTGATCAATGAGTACATGGCGCAAACAGCGGATACTGTCAAGCACGAGGAGCCCGCCGATGACCATGAACGTCTTTTGTGCGAAATCGCTACGGTCATTCTCGGTGAACGAGTTGGCCCATTGACAGAATTTTCTGCTGCAAAGTTAGATTCGTTGGCTGCTATTGAGCTCGCGTCTACGTTGAGGGAAAAAGGGATACCCATCAAACCGGTTGATATTTTAAGCACCAAAACACCTCGAGAACTTCGACGAAGGATATCAGATGTTGGTATGAAACCTGACGGTCTAGTCCCAGAAAATCGACCAGAACATCAAAAAGCCTTTGAACATCGTTTGGATAAAGCGAAACTGAAGGCTTCTTTGGGAGATCATGTTGATGAGATCGATCGTATAGAAGAACCTACGCCTTTGCAGCAATCAATGATCGCTGAGACTCTTAAGGATACTGATTTATACATCAACCAGATCGAATTTGAGCTCACTTCGCCAGTGACGCTCGACACACTCCGGTCAAGTCTAATGGAGCTAGCAAAACGCAATGAAATTCTTCGAACCGGATTTGCCTTTGTAGAAACACAGCTATGCCAAGTGATTTGGAGGCGACTGGACGATACTCAACTTCATGAGAATACGAATAGGGAAAGCCTAGTCGACGAGGTGGGGGATATTGAATCATTCCTTCTTCGTCCATTGGATATTCAAATTCGACATCATGATCCGACAGCAAAGCGCTTTAAATTGCTACTTACATTACATCATGCAATCTATGATGGTTGGACTATTGACCTCATGATCGAGGATTTATCAATGCTTCTAAGCGGTAAGCTACCGTCTGAAAGACCCCAGTTCTCGCAAGTTATGAGGCATTTAAACCAAGGTACCGAAGTCGGCAGTCCTGACTCCATGGAGTTTTGGACTGAGCATCTTCGGGGAGTTGGTGCTGCTTCTACAACAAATTTCGGGACAGTAGCCGTTTCTCAACCACAGCGAGTTGCCACTACGAAGAAGATTCCCCTTCATCCAAAAACCTTGCAAGACTTATTGTCAAGGGTTTCGGTTGGGCCTCAAGTTTTGTTTCAAGCATGTCTCGTATGGCTATGGGCTACAGTTCAAGGTACACACGATATTGCGATTGGCTATGTGTCATCAGGGCGGAGTCTTCCGGTAGCTGGAATTGACAAACTCATGGGACCCTGCATGACGACACTACCCCTTCGAATTAACATCTCAAGGTATAGAACGATTACCGAGCTGCTCCAGAATATTCATTTGATCAATCGGGAAACTTTGCGGCATGGCCACATCCCGCTATCCGAAATAAACAAAGCCGCTTGTCTATCTACTTCCTCGAAATTATTCGATGTCATCTTCGCATATCAGGAGTCTCCTATGAGTCGCAAAAAAGGACCGAACATTGTGCGAGAAACTTGGCATCGTGATGCGACAGAAGCAAAGCTAGCTGTTGAGATCGAACCCCGCGAAGACCACTTCATCTGTCAGGCAACGTTCCATACAGGCGCTCTTCCACAGCCTCTAGCTGAAGCATTTATGTCCCACCTAAGCATACTTGTTGAATATTTCCACAGCCATGTCGACGCTCCAGTTGAAACTATTTCTCAGTGCTTTCCTTTCGATAGCCTGTCACATTTCAATGATAACCCGAGGTCGATAGAAACGTATTCCAGTTTACCAGAAATGGTAGAGAATTCGGCATCAAATTTCCCATCATCAACTGCTCTATGTTTTGCAACGTCCATAAGCCTTTCAGCTGTAGACTCACAATTATTGTCATATCATGACCTCAATATTAGAGCAAATCAGATTGCCCGCTGTCTCCAAGAATATAACCCTAGTCCCGGAGGCGTTATTGCTATTATTATGGACAAGTCACCCTTGCTTTACTGCAGTATACTAGGCATACTGAAGACGGGTTGTGCATATCTCCCCATCCTTCCTACCACGCCACTTGAAAGAGTGAAGGTCATCCTCGATCAAGCTGAACCATGCCTATGTGTTGTAGACGTAATGTCATCGTCACTCACACTTGGCCGAGAATCCCCAAAGACAATCAATATTGAGACTGCGGATCTTTCATCTTATTCGACGGCTAATCTCGGTATATATGGAAGCTCATCTGATCTAGCATATGTTATCTACACTAGGTATGAGCTAAAGACCTTTTTCTAAACCTCTCTCTTCATGCTTCCCTGCTGACAACCTATAGTGGCACGACAGGTACTCCTAAGGGCGTCGCGGTTATGAATAAGAACATTTTGAGTAATATCGATGTTCTCTCGGCCATCTATCCACATAGCAATTCTGACAGAATGCTGCAAGCCTGCTCTCAAGCTTTCGATGTCTCCGTTTTTGAAATATTCTTCGCTTGGGCCAATGGCATGTGTTTATGCGCCGCAACCAACGACACCTTATTTGAAGACTTCGAGTATTCAGTTCGAGCACTAGGCATTACCCATCTCAGCCCAACTGTCACAGTGGCATCCCTGCTAGACCCGGAAAATGTTCCAGCTGTCAAGTTTCTGGTTACTTCCGGTGAACCGATGACGGATGAAGTCCTCAACAAATGGGCACAGCATCTTTACCAAGGTACAATTTTCTTTATTAACCCTTTCTAGCTCCTTTTAGTAACTAATGAAAATAAGGTTACGGCCCTTCCGAGACGACTAATATCTGCACGGTTCGTAAAGTTTCTAAGGGCGACTCATCACAATTTCTTGGATGGTCATTCGAAAATACGTCAACGTTTGTTCTCGATCTAAGTTCTATACATCTGGTTCCAGTTGGTTGCATAGGTGAGCTGTGCTTTGGCGGCGATCAAGTAGCATCGGGGTATTTAAAGCTTCCTGAGGAAACTGCTGCCAGATTCATCGAACACCCAGATCACGGTCGCCTTTACCGATCTGGGGATATGGGTTGCATGCTTCCGGATGGTTCTCTTATCATTCGAGGGAGGATAGACACACAAGTGAAACTTCGCGGTCTGAGAATCGAACTTCAGGAGGTACAAGAAATAACCTTGAGAACTGGCTTTGCGCGAACCTGCAAAAGTTCCCTTATCACACATAAAAATGTGAAATCCCAACAGCTTGCACTGTTTTACGCCCCCCTTGGCTGCCAAAACACCAGCTTTCAATTGCTACCTCTCACGGTCAGCACTAAAGAGCAGATAAAAACTCTACGAGACACACTTCAATCTCGTCTCCCAGACTACATGGTGCCCGTTTTCATATTTCCCATTTCTACACTACCCTTGACTTCCTCCGGTAAGGTTGATGAAGGGACGCTACGTAGCTCCGTTGGTGAGCTTTCAGCTAGCGCTTTAAACGCCTATAGCTCTCCCGAAGAACAAACCGATATACGCTCGAACTGGTCTAAAACGGAGACATTGGTTGCCAAAGTGATTACGGATCTATTAAATAAAGATGAGAATGAAATCAGTCGCTGGACCACATTCTCTGCGCTTGGACTAGACTCGATATCTGCCATGCCTGTCGCTCGTAAGCTTCAATCTACTTTAGGAAAACGAATTGCTTTATCGCTACTCCTCCAGAACCCGAACGTCAACCGGCTCGCGTCTGCCATTGACGAAATCAAAGGCTCTGAAACGCCATCATCTTCCGACGGCTCCCTGCTTCCTGAAGAACTTGTCGAAACAATGCGGAAGCGGTTCACAGCTGACGGACAATCGGTCACAAAAGTGCTTCCCTGTACTCCATTGCAGGAATCCATGGTTATGGCATCGTTGAATCCCTCTTCGACAATAGCCGATAATGGAGTAGCCTACTATAACCAAATGCTATTTCATCTCCGCGTACCATACAAAGCCTTAATCAACTTGTGGAACGAGATCATCCGACGCCACGAAATACTTCGCGCAGTTTTCGTTGTATCTGATAATATCAGGTACCCGGCCGTCCAGGTAATTCTAGATAGCTATGCTCCTAAGTGGCAGGTCATAGAAACAGATGATGCTTCGTTACAAGAACAGGCTTCCCACCATGTTGCTTCAACTTCGGCTTCTACAGATTGTGATAGGCCTCCAATGGCGTTGGCTGTCATTCGAACTAAGAAATCTGGGGACTACCTTTCATTTGTCTGCCACCATGCTGCGTATGATGGTATCTCTATGGGAATCATACTGTCGGAGATTGAGTCGTTGTACCATGGCAGACAGCTGGCGGAACCACCTTCTTTAGAGCTATTTCTTAGGGAAATCCAGTTGTTACATCCAAATCAGGACAGTTTCTGGGAACAGCTCCTGCTTGACTTCCAGCCCACTCCCTTGCAGTGCAAGGATTTCACAAAAGACTCAATGCCCAGGAGCATGTCTTCAAAGGCGTCTAAAACGTCGCTGAAACTTATAGAGTCCCAACTGCGAGATCTGGGAATTTCGATGTTAGCGCTGATTCAAACCGCGTGGGCGGTCACACTATCAATATTAGAGCAGACAGGCGATGTATCGTTCGGAAGCGTCATTGCTGGACGCTCTATCCCATTGGATATGGTCGACAACCTTGTAGCGCCGTGCTTCAATACCCTGCCGATCCGAATAGATCTGTCTCTCTCGACGTTCATCATAGATGTTATGAAGGGTTTCCAAAGCCTGAATTCCAGCATGATGCCGTACCAATTCACGAGCTTACGACGCATCCAGAAGGAAATCGTTAAGAAGACAAGCCTATTTGACACTTTGGTTATTCTTCAGCCACCAACGAAGCCACTAGACGATACATTATGGTCCTTGGTCTACGAAGATGGTCACATGGACGTAAGTCTTAACTATCGATTTGAGGACGTAAGATATTGGCTCACAGGTCCACTAGGTTCCAATTGTTTGTGAAGTTATTCCTACCAGCCTAGAGGACACACTCACGATACAGCTCCACCGGGATAAGTGAGTATCTACTTTGCTTAAGTTAGTGCTATGAGATGCAACGTTCGCTAAATAAGTTACAGATCAAAATTCTCTTATGACTCTTTACACCTCATTAGCAATATCTTTAGCCATGTTCTTGATAATTGTTTGAGATACCCATTCTCCCATGTTTCGACTCGTGAAGATTTACCAGACGATTGGCAAAAAGACATCTCAAGATTATTTCATCAACTGGAACCTTCGCAGGCCTCCAACGACCTTCGCGACAAAGCGCCTGATTCCGAAGAAACCTGGTCTCCGTTGGAGTCGGCAATACGCCAAACGCTGGCAAAACTCGCGGAAGTGCCAGAAAACCAAATTAAACGCTTCACTCCAATCTATCGATATGGCCTTGACAGTATAGCTGCCATTCAGTTGGCCACCTTGCTCCGCCAACAGAACGTCTTTGTCTCTGCGATCGACGTAATTCAACATCCCACATGTGCCGGTATAGCAGCTGCCGTAAGGAACTCCGAAGAGTCCGAAGAGGATACGCTCGGAACTTATGATTTTGGTAGTTTCCAAAAACAGGTCGAGGGGGAAATAGCCGGGTATCCGGTCGATCTCAAAGCCATTGAGGCAATACTGCCTTGCACTTCTACACAGCAAGGCCTTCTTTCTCAGTTCTTAGATTCAAAGGGTCGATATTATTTCAACTACGCTTCTTGGGCATTAAACATGACCACGAACTTAGAAAATGCCACTTGGGCATGGTCACAACTAGTGAACTGTCACCAGATCCTGCGAACGGGGTTCGTTCCAGTCAATCATTCAGACAGCTCCTTTGCGATGTTGGTGTACCGCATAAATCACTTCACCGCCCCAGTCGAAATCCATCAAGCAGAAACATTTGATGTTGAGAAATGGCTCTCAGATGCTACTGTCTATGCTCTTGACACCCTAGCACGGCCGACCTGGCGGCTCGCCTTCGTGACCCCTACAACTGACACTAGCGAAACACCACTCACAATTCATCTTGCGATGCACCATGCCTTGTACGACGCATTCACACTACGAAACTTACTGCAGGATTTAGGCGAACTCATCTCTCATGGCAACAGACCCAAAGCTACAGGTATTGACCATGCGTTATCACACTATCTTGGTCTTGTCCAGTCGAGTCAATCAGCAGGGGAATCATTCTGGGAACAGAAAGCAGACGATTTTGCGTTCCATAAATTTCCAGTCATGACGCCCCTTCATGTCGACGCCGCCGATACTTTAACGGCGTCTCGTACGTGTGAAACCTCTTCGTCACTTCTCCGCCAGGCAGCCTCCAGAGCTGGCGTCACCGTTCAGGCAGCGCTGCAAGCCGCCTGGACACGCCTCCTCAGTGCATATATCGGAGAATCTCGAGTTACATTTGGAGTCGTCTTAGATGGGCGGAATACAGAACTCTCACGAAAGTCGACCCTCCCAATGATCACCACTCTGCCCGTGATTGCCGAGAATGTAGCTTCGAGCTCCGAGCTTCTTCAACAGATGATGCAGTATAATAGCCAGCTGCGACGTTTTCAGTTTGTGCCTATGGCTCACATTCAACGCCTTCTTGGAACTGCCGGCCCAATGTTCGACACTATTTTGATCTATCAAGCTGCAGACAAGTGTATGAAACCACCGCCGTTGCGTGTCATCAAAGAGCTCGCATCAGTTGAATATCCTCTCTCCCTAGAGATTGAGGAGTCTTCTTCAGATACAACCAGTCTCAATTTGGTGTTTAGAGCCGATATCCTTCCACAAGAGCAAGCGACCCTGCTACTCAGTCAGTTCGAGGCCATACTCATGGACTTACTTTTACCTACTGGGAATTCTACATCTCGTCTCGTTTCCAGCAGGCTTGAACTATTTTCAATTCTTCCTCCAGATTGCGAATCGCTTCCCGTAGACGCAAATCTCCTTCATGAACTTTTAGAGCATTCTGCTCAGTCAACGCCCTCTTCCGTGGCCCTCGAGTTCGTGGGAGAGGTAGGAGACTTCAACAATCCTCGGATATGGACATACCAAGAACTGGATGGGATTGGAAACCAAGTAGCACATTTCATCACTCACCAGGGCGTCGCGCCTGGAAGCATTATTGCAACATGCTTCGATAAATATCCTATCGCTTATTTTACACTCCTCGGGATACTCAAAGCAGGATGTACATTTCTCTGCCTCGATCCTTCAGCCCCCGCCACGCGCCAAACCTTCATTCTTGAAGACTCAAAGGCGGCCATGTTAATTCTGAGTGAAAACTTTGACTGGGTGAACGAGGCTTCGTTACCAGTTCACATGATAAGCGAGAGCATACTGAAGTCCCTCCCAACTTCACCTCCATTGCTGCAACGCCAGGTCTTGCCGTCTGATTCGTGTTACTGTTTATACACAAGTGGTACCACGGGCACCCCTAAGGGATGCCTGATGAGTCATGAAAATGCTGTCCAGGCCATGGCGGCCTTCAAATATCTCTTTACCGGACGCTGGGATTCCGATTCGAGGTGGCTACAATTTGCCGCATTCCACTTCGACGTGTCGGTTTTAGAACAGTATTGGTCTTGGTACGTCGGGATTGCGGTCATAGCGGCTCCTAAAGACGTCATTCTCAGTGACCTCGCCATGACAATCTCCAGTCTTGGAATCACACACATCGATTTAACCCCTAGTCTAGCGAGGCTCATCAGCCCCGAAGAGTGTCCAAGCTTATGCAGGGGGGTTTTCATCACCGGAGGAGAGAAATTACGCGCTGATATTCTGAAAACGTGGGGATCTAAGCGCGTGATTCACAATGCTTACGGGCCGACAGAAGCCACGATTGGTATAACGATGTACCGAGGTGTGCCCGAAAATGGAAGACCATCGAATATAGGGAACCTTTTCCCTAACGTTGGAGCATACGTAGTTGAGCGCGGTTCCGAGACACCAGTGCTCCGCGGCGGTGTTGGCGAACTCTGCGTGATCGGTAAGCTCGTCGGTCAAGGCTACTTGAATAGAGAAGCGCTCACCAGAGAGCGTTTCCCTGTGTTTGTGGCGTCAGGGGAGCGAGTTTACCGTACAGGGGACCTTGTTAGAGTACTTCATGATGGCTCACTTGATTTCATCGGTCGAGCAGACGATCAGGTGAAGCTTCGAGGCCAAAGGCTGGAGATTGGCGAAATCAATCACGCTGTTCGAGAAGGTCTGGCCAACAAGGTGGGCGATATCACCACTATGGTGACTAGACGACAAGCCCAAGATGTAGATCTCCTTGTGTCGTTCGTTGCTTTGTCTTCCGATTCCGATCCTGCGCCTGAAATACAAGTTTATTACGATCCAGAACATCTAGAATTCGCCAAGCGTGCTCAAGGAGCTTGCAGATCTCGCCTCGCGACGTATATGGTTCCGTCCTTCATTATTTGTATATCACGGATTCCTCTTTCAACCAATAACAAGGTCGACGCCAACCGCTTGAAGAGGATTTTCTCAGAGTTATCGAACGAGCAACTTCAAGCCCTTTCAACGCCCACTCTTCCAACACATCGAGAGCTCAATGGTTTTGAAAGAGAAGTTCTAGAAGCGATTTACCAAGTAGTACAGATCCAGGAAACCGACATGGATCCAGATACTACAATATTCCAGCTTGGCATAGACTCTATCACGGCTACAAGGCTAGCAAAGCAGCTGAGGGCAATAGGCCTTACTTCAGCAACACCGTCGATGATACTACGGCACCCCCGAATCGGCCAGCTCTCCCAGGCCCTAAGACGACCTAACTCTAGTATATCCAGTAGTAATGCCTTGCAGGTCAATCAGTCGATCAAGGCACTTCATCACCGTTATCTCAGCTTGGTCTGCAAGACCCTCGAGATAAAGACGGCCCAAGTCGAGTATATAGCGCCATGTACGCCGCTACAGCAAGGTATCATAGCCAGGTCGAAGACTCGGGAGGCCGAGCTCGCTTATTTCAACCAGTTCGAGCTGCACTTAGGTTCCGATGTGTCTTTAGATCGCTTGAGGGCTGCGTTTGATCGAGTTATCGCCTCTTACTCTATTCTGAGAACGGCGTTTGTGGACACACCGGATGGGTTCCTGCAAGTGGCCATTAAGGATCGGCCCCTACGATGGCTCGAAGCGAAAGCGGATAAAGAATCATTCGAGCAAACATCCGCAGAACGGCGGCGTTGCTGGATAGAAGAGAATCACGATGTCTTAGCGTGGCCTGTGGAGGTTGATCATATTGAGCTTGGCGGACAGCATCGCCTCCTTTTGAGGCTTTTCCATGGCGTATATGATGCCCGTAGTCTCGATGTCATTCTTGAAAGTTTGGAAGCAGAGTATAAAGGGACGGCAAGGGAAGTCGGCCCTGATTTCATATCCGCATTGCCCGAAGGGCTACTTCTTGGCCACCAAGAATCTCACCCGTTTTGGAAGTCCCTGTTAGAAAACCACCGCTCCCAGCCCATGCCGAGTCTAATAGACAAGCCTGCCGCCACAAGCAGTCTTATACACCAACCAGTGAAATTTGAGGGCCTCGAAGATAAGCGCAAGAAACTACAGGTCACCCATCAGACGTTACTGCAGGCAGCATGGTTACACACTCTGCGCCAGTATTTCGTCGACCCCCCTACCATTGGGATTATTCTTTCCGGGAGATCGCTTGGTATCGATGATGTGGACCTTGTCGTTGGCCCGCTGTTCAACACGTTGCCACTTCGAGTAGACTTCACTGATGACACGTCGTGGGCAGCACTGACACAGGAGATTCAGAAGCACAACAATGGTCTTCTTCGATTCGTTCAAACACCTCTTCGTGACATACAGAAACTCTGCGCGCATGGGCAGCCTCTTTTCGACACTCTTTTCACATTTGATCGCGATTATAAGACTACGGCTAAGAGCGAGCGACCATTATGGTCTATTCAAGATTCCCCCGCCCACCCAGATTACCCACTCGCCATTGAGATTATCATGATCGAAGACGGCGTGCTCCGCATCACCCTCGCGGCTCAGGGCGATATTGCCGATGAGTCAGCTCTGGGTTCACTCCTAGGCCAGTTCATTGAGTCGCTCAATTCGATCATTACCTCCAAAAACGACGCCTGCCGGTCGTCCGTAACCCAGACAATCGAGTCTAAGACGAACCAAGACGTTCCGACACCAGTTCCAGAGTCGAGTTCGTCTACAACTAGCGACACAGTTGCGCCGGAAACTCCGTTTTCATGGGATGAGAAATCGAGCGATGTTCGGCGTGAACTTGCGATTATTGCGAGGGTTGAGGAAAGGGAGATCTCAGAGGCAACTAACCTCTTTTCTCTAGGCCTTGACAGTATCGACGTAATAAAGCTTTCTGGGAGGTTAACGAAATTGGGTTATAATGTATCTGTGGGCGCATTGATGAAACAACCTACATTAGAGAGCATCACAGCCAGCCTCGAAAACCAGCACCCTCTCGCAACAAACTCGCCTAGTACCGCCGAGCTAGACAACGCTATCTCGATTCTAGAGAGCTACTATAGCCGAACAGGCCTTGAGCTTCCGGGCGTGGAAGCTATCCTACCGCCAACACCGCTTCAGGATTCTATGGTAGCAGAAATGCTACGCTCGGATTTCCGTACTTACTTCAACCACGACGTACTTGAGCTCCCACTAGACATCGATCTCGGTAGTTTACAATCAGCATTGAGGACGGTATACGCAAACTCTCCTATCTTACGAACCGCGTTCTTTGAGGTCGACGATCCTACGATTAATTCCGCATATTTTCAAGTTATCAGGAAGCACGAGCTCGAATTCGCGCCAATTTCAAATCTCTCCAATGCGAATGAAATATCTGCCCTTACAGAGCAAGCGAGGCTACACGCATTGGAAAGTGGCGGCAAGTCGAATCTATTTCAAGTGCATTTCGCAGAATCCGGAACTAGGAAGCTGATGGTTCTGTCTATTGCCCACGCTTTATATGATGGCTGGTCTCTTCAGATGCTTCACAAAGACATCCAAACCGCATACGAAAGCGATTATATACCTCGGCCATCCTACAAGTCTTACCTCTCGCGTATACTTTTCCGATCCAACTCTCCGTCTCAGCAATTCTGGGCCGATCTTCTAAACGGGTCGAACGCTACTCTGGTCCCAAGATCTATAACAACACCTAAGCACAACACAATTCATCGTCTTGAGAGGCAATCGAAGATTAGCGCAGCTGATATCAGGGCACTATGTAAACGTCTCCGCGTTACGCCGCAGGTCCTCGGCCAAGCATGCTGGGCTGCGGTGCTCGCTTCATTATGCAGGTCCTTAGATGTTGTGTTTGGCGTGGTTTTATCAGGGAGAGATACCGAGGAGGCTCGAGGACTGATGTTCCCTACAATGAATACAGTGCCGCTAAGGCTCGCACTCCATGGGACTGTCGCCGAGTTTCTTGACTATGCCCAAGATATCATGTCTAGCGTCGTCGAGTTTCAACACACCCCACTACGGGACATTCAAAGGCTCTCTAGAGGCCATGGGGACGGGCTTTTCAATACCATCTTCCTTCTGCAGAACTCTGGAGGTGCGAGCGCAAATACCACCCCCTTCTTGAAATCGACCTATTCTGAATCCGCGGTGGACTATCCCCTCTGTGCTGAACTAGGGCTTGAAGGAAATGATGCGACTTGGTGCATTGCTTGCGAAAGCAGTTATATGGACTCACAGGGCGTAGAGGGCATTGGTTCTAGTCTGGAGAGAGTTCTAGACTACTTTTCTCAAGACGTCAACAAACAAGTCTTAAGTTTCAGCTCTGATGATTCTCAGAAAGTGTCTATCTGCAGCCTAGAACCTGTCGCATTCGGCTCCGAGTCGCCGAGACAAAAAAGGAACTCATCGACGAATGAAGACACTTCACAACAGACTAATTCCCCTCTACGGAGGCATGACATGCTACTCGAGGTTTTGTCTACCTTATCGGGAGTCGACCGCCATGAAATTGATACTAGACTCTCGATTTTCCACATTGGCCTTGACTCAATTAGTGCTATCAAAGCAAGCTCGATGCTTCGGAAACGCGGTTTTGAGATTTCTACTAGAGACCTTGTGACTATACCCTCGATCCGTGAGATTTTGGAGAAAGCAAATCAAGCGACCAGCGAAGAACCTGAACGCGGTGCGCGGGGCTCGCTTTGTCTTGACTCTATCATCGATAGAAAAGAGATAGGCGGACTTATCCGACAGTCTGGGCTTGATGCGGACTCGATTGAGACAATACTTCCAGCTTTGCCCATGCAAGTTTATATGCTAAGCGTGTGGCAGAACAGTGGTGGCACCACGTTCTTCCCTAAATTCACGTTTAGAGTTTCGGATCCCATTGATCTCCCAACCGCTTCGAAAGCTTGGGTTGCTCTTGTCGACGAGATCCCAATGCTGAGGACTCATTTGATCAACACTACCTCATCGAGTCCCCCGTTTCTGCAAGTCATTTTGAAGTCGGAGTTCACGAGCAAGCATGCTACGAGCATTACTACCGAGTCGAACAGTCGGTGGGAGTTTATTTACGCGGCCACGCCGTTCGCTGTTGCCCAATTCCTCGGGGGGCAGTCCGGCAAAACCCATCTCAATTTATTCATACATCATGCGTTATATGATGCCATTAGTTTACCCATCATATTGGATCGCTTTGCTAAACTCTGTGCCTCTGCTCCCCCGGTCAGCTCCCCTATTCAGGGGACTACTTGGTACCAATTCTCCCTAGAACACTTCGCTTCTCCAATCCAGACTCAGAGAGAATCATTCTGGACATCATATCTAAGCGGACATACGGCTGTACAGCTATATAAAACACGCCGACTTTCAACAGCAACGCAGGGTAAACGAGTCAATGAGTTCCGACGAACTGCTATCGACAATATGGCTGGACTCAAGCTTAGGGGCTCGACCCACGGTATATCAACTCAGGCGATCTTGTACGCCACCTATGCGAAGGTGCATACGAATTTGTGTCGCCGAGAGAGACATCTAAGCGACAAATTTGATTGTGTTTTCGGAATCTATCTAGCAAACCGTTCCGGATACCCTGCGATTGAAGAGGCGCCATTCCCAACGCTCAATGTCCTCCCACTAAGGGTTAAGGGTCCGTTGACTAGGAGTACCACGGAGATAGCAGCGGAAATTCAAAGAGATATCGCTGAGATCAGCAGATTTGAGAACTCTAGGGCCAGTTTATGGGAGATACAGAAATGGACCGGCGTGTGCATTGACACGACCGTGAACATCCTCTCCCGTCCTGACAATCTACCATCAGCAGAATCAAACTCGATCACTCTAGAAAAGTTCTCGGATAACGGCTCGCCGCCGCTAGAGGGTGCGGATGTATCGGGGTATCTCGCCGCTCCAGACAGTGAACGTCTTTCTCCAAGCGTAGTTAAGGATTCGTACCCGGTTAGTATCAAGCCAACACTGTATCGCCTCCCTATTTGAGCTAACATAGGAACTTATTCACAGGAGGGGGTGGATGTCGAGTTAGCATTACATAACAACGTGCTAGATCTTGGTGTTTTCGGTCCTTCGAGTATCTTATCAGATACGCAAGCGAGCGACATGATCACGGCTATCCTAGCCGAAATAGAGGCGATATAGACTCGTTCCAGTGTGGATACATGATTCTGGGGAAATCTCACTACCTAGCCGGCATCTTATACGGAAGGAAGCAGTCTAGATCCTACCGTCAGGATTTCGTCGAATGGTCAGCTATGGGCATGGTTTATGGCGGTTAGCGACGGGCCCTAGGGCTATGCGTATTGTCTAGTTCTGTTATCTCATCGACTTTCATAGCATTTACTATCATTTACAATCAGATAAACACCTAGCCTATGAAGAATGTATTTGGAAATGTCAAGTCGTCACCTCGACTTCGTGATCACTCGCATTACCTCATATCATTAACAAAATGATAGTGGGGAGGAAGTGGGGGAATCAGATGTACAATCCGGGGTTAGTAGGGATGTAGTGCCGCCTAGAGTGACGAAAACGCACGAATAAAAACGGATATATCATTCGATGGAGAGCTCTGCAGCGCTGCGCAGCCGTATGGAGCATCGCATGTCCCATTCGTCCCTGCGCTGGCTTGGCTTGGCTGAGCTTGTTGCTTAAGGAAGTAGGTAGGTTATGGCAGGGCACAATGGTGATGATGCCAGTTCGCCAAGCCGACTAGGTCTCACTTCCTTTTTGAAATTCATTGATAAGCTCAAGGGGGCAGATGCGCGAGCCGGTTCTATTGGCCCTGTCTAGACGCGCTTGGCCTCATGACTTGCCGTCAACCCGCTCATAAACACCGCCATAACTGTTGAGTTGCCTTTTCCAACATGATGCAAATGAGAGGAGGGCAGCGATGCAGACGCCTTTGATGACATATCGCGTGCTCAGGTATCAATCCAAGGGTTCGACAGCCACACTGATGCGACGGCAATGACCTGCATCCTGTTCCGTCATCCGAGCGGCCTTGCTATCCTTGTCGGCGCGCGCCCGACTCACGACAGCCACCACCGGAGCAGTAAAGATCGACCCAAGTGCCGCATGCGCTCATACGAGAGGCTTAGATTCGCGTGACAATAGGTCGACATTCGAGAGTTGCACTCTGGATGACCGCCGGTGAAAAGCCCTGCTCTGCCTGACTTGAATACGAAGAAATCTACCATGGTTTGATAGAGAAGGCGACGTCCTTCTCTTCTAGGAAGGTCTCTTGAATTTCGCGCCGACCAGAAAAACGGTTCTAGAAATAGCAAATGAAGGGAACAATAGCTACCTTGTGTTATACGCCCAAGCGGCCCCCTTGGGGTTACATCCAAGCTTTCTGGGCTCGAACTACATACACGGGATGGAAAGCTTAAGTCACCGAGTGTCGGTCGTCGGATCCCACAGTAGGACTCACCTGGGTCAATAATATGCTGGTTCTGGGGGGTTCTGAGGGTGGGTGTTGGCCGATGAGCCTGCGATGCTGCCTTGCTATCTTATCCTGGGAGGAGTCGGCAGCTCTCGTGCTCTCCCTTTGCCTGCCATCGCTTCTGTATACGGCTGCCCTCGCCCACGTCCAGGGTGACGGTTTGGGTGAGATCGCCCATTTGCCAAGGCTGAAGACTCGCCTTATCCACCGCGCAGTGCGCAAAGCTAGGCCGTGAGTAGAATGTGCCATGCATCACGACCCTCTCCACTCGCCAAGACCTTCTCGCGAAACCCACGGCAACGGAGATTGTGCACAATGCAAGTGTCCCAAGAATGTTCTCGCAAGCTGCAGGTTGCACGCCCGAAGCTGTCGCCGCATTTCCTCGTTATCAAAAGTACATCGCGCTGGAAATGTCGATCAAAGGCTTCGCTCTATTGTGAGGCTCGAAGTTGCGCCGTTTCGGAGTAACCAGCTCTATTGAAGATACATATATCAGACTTATTGTATATGCCGGCCCGGTCGATGTGGGACCGGAGACAAGGCGACGGTTCGATGCTAGAGTTGTCTTGGTCCGATGTCTTCAACTGCATCCAGGGTACTTGCCGAGTCCTTTAGTCAGGGTTGTGAGAGCCGCTGACCAACTATTATGTTGACCCAACTCACGTAGCGCAACATTCTTATCACGGACATAGTCACTTTCCTTTTGCAGCTCGTATCTGGCGAGGCAGACATACGGCCCATACCCAACAATTCACCTCGTTACCAGGAATCTACTCTGTTTTCTTTGGTAGGTGTCCACGAGCTCTCTCGTGTATTCTCCACCATGCAGCCATCCGTTGAGGAGCCAATAGATCACGAGATAACGACAGGTCCATAATATCGCACAGCTATTCGAAAAAGGAAGTTGGGTTTTCCTTCAAAGGAGATTCCCGAACGTGAGATCTAAGAGGAATTCCTATATAAACCAGCTATCTATCGTCATGGCATCAAGTCAAGTCTCAAGATATCAGGCAGGCTTGCTTGTGCCCACGACAGTTCGCCCTCGATCCAGGACGTCAATTGCTTGTTATCCTTCAATATGCGGTCCATAGTGCTTCTCGGCCTTCTCGGGGCTTCTCTGCCCGCTTCTGCCCACCCCACCAAGGCTGCTAAGCCAGGCGTTCGCCGACGGGCAGTCGATCTGAATGCCTTCAGGATCACACAGTCTCCCGAGTACCACAACGAAGCTGTTGCCAGCTCGAACGCGCAGCTGCTCGCCATCAAGCGTGACACCTATGTCGAGACTGCCGCTGAGCTCCTGAAAAGCGTAGTCCCCGGTGCCGAATTCCGGCTCGTTGGAGACCACTACGTTGGCACCAACGGAATTGCTCACGTCAACTTCAAGCAAACCGTTCACGGGCTTGATATCGACAATGCTGACTTCAATGTCAACGTAAGACGCCCTACACGACTACACACCATGATTTCACCCTCTATCATGAGTCGGAGTGAGCTGACATGGAATGTAGATTGCCCCTGATGGAAGCATCTTCTCTTACGGAAACTCTTTCTTCACAGGCGAGATCCCCGCAGAGAACCCCCTGCACAAGCGGGAGTTCTCTGATGCCACGCAGGCTCTTGAGAAAGCCACCACTATGCTCGATCTCGGTGTCACCGGCCAGGCGACTGCCGAGGCGACCGAAGGCGTGGAGACATTCACTCTCAAGGGGACCTCGGGCGCCCAGAAGGACCCGGAGGCTCGCCTGATGTACCTCGTCAAGCCTAGCGGCGAGCTGGCTCTGACCTGGCGAGTTGAGACTGACATCCTTGACAACTGGCTGCTGTCGTACGTCGACGCCACGACGAATGAAGAAATTCACGGTGTCGTCGACTGGGTCCAGGATGCTAAGCTAAGAGTCTAGTAAGTTTTGCCACAGACAATAAGAATGAGAGAGATCAAAAATCTGACCACTGCAGCCCATGGGGTGTCAATGACCCTGACGTCGGCTCTCGTACCGTCTTGACGGATCCCTGGGACACCGTCAACTCGCCATTCACCTGGTTCAGCGATGGATCCACCTCGTACACCGATACCCGCGGCAGTAAGTAACCGACTCTTTTATGCATATAATTCTATGAGCTAGCCGACTTTCTTTGAACACTGTTAGGACATACGAACATGAGTTGACCTGTAATTCTAGACAATGCGGTTGCTCAGACCAACCCCAGCGGTGGATCAACATGGCAGACCAACTACCGACCGTCGAGCAGCACGCTCGATTTCGAGTACGACTGGAGCGCCAGCTGGTCGCCCCCCTCAGTCTACTCCAACTCGTCGGTTACGCAGCTCTTCTACACTGCTAACGTATACCACGACGTTCTCTATGACCTTGGTTTCACGGAGCCCGCTGGTAACTTCGAGACCAACAACAACGGCAAGGGCGGTGTCGGTAACGATTTCGTCATCCTCAACTCCCAGGATGGCTCGGGAACAAACAACGCGAACTTCGCGACACCTCCTGTAAGTGATGAACCCCCGGCACGAGCTGGACCTCTTGTAGCAGTAACGACTAACACATGACCACTCATAGGATGGACAATCCGGTCGCATGCGCATGTACCGGTGGACATACTCAACCCCGCAGAGGGATTGCGCCTTCGAGGCCGGTGTCATTCTCCACGAATACACCCACGGTGGTAAGTAATTCGCACGCCGACTGAGAGACACTAGCAAAACAGCAGCCTAATCCGGTGTGTGTAGTGTCGAACCGTCTGACCGGCGGACCGGCCAACGTCAACTGTCTCCAGACGACCGAGGCCGGCGGTATGGGTGAGGGCTGGGGTGACTTCATGGCCACTGCCATCCGTCTAAAGTCCACCGACACCCGCAACACGGACTACAGTCTCGGTGCCTGGGTCTACAACAACCCTGCCGGCATCCGCAACTACCTGTACTCGACAAAGCTTAGCGTCAACCCCTACATGTACACCACCGCCAACACGTACAATGAGGTGCACGACATCGGCGAGATCTGGGCCACGATGCTCTACGAGGTCATGTGGAACCTCATTGACAAGCACGGCCTCAGCGTTGCGCAGAAGCCCACCTTCTCCAACGGTGTCCCCACCGACGGAAAGTTCCTGACCATGAAGCTTGTCATCGACGGCATGGCTCTGTAAGTGACCCCTCTCCCCCCTCTCCCTCCTCCCCTTTAAGAGGTTATACTCGCCCGGTTTCTACAACATGATGCTGACTGGTAAACAGTCAACCCTGCAACCCCAACTTCGTCCAGGCCCGTGACGCTATCTTGGACGCCGACACGGCCCTGACTGGCGGCGACAACCTGTGCGAGATCTGGACTGCCTTCGCCAAGCGTGGCCTCGGCCAGGGTGCTGCTTACGGCGCCTCTGCCAACCGCAAGGGAAGCAATGTGATCCCCTCTGGTGTCTGCTAGACGACACAGAGCATGAAGTGGAGAAAATCTAGGATTATCTCGTCAGTATCTAATCCATGATATAGTACCTAGGTATATCTAGGATCACATAATTTTCACATGAATGAAATGAAGTAAAAGAACAACAAAGTAAACGCGTCGGTGACATCGTGTAGTCATGTAGTGTAAAGCCAAGAGCCGAACCCCACAATACAACCCCGGCATGAACATGGATGAAGAGGAGCGAGTTGGCGCGACAGGCCACATCGCGAGGCATGGATTAGGTAGACGGAGCGTATAGACCGGAAACCTCGGCGCTCAGCGATCAACTTACCTCGACTCAGAACATAGATCGGTTTGCTCTCAAGATGGAGTCCAACACCGCTGATCTGAGTAGTACGCTGTATCGAACAGTGACTGCCGATGGTCCAGACAGCATAAGACTGATACATCTGCTTCCCGGCGCACTCACCGATGAGCTTAGATGCACCCTCGCCGGCGCGGGACTTTCCGCTGGCCCGGACTACGAAGCCCTCTCCTACGTCTGGGGCCCGCCGGTCTTCGATGCGACGATCGTTTGCAACGAAGACGTCGCCTTCAAAATCACAAGCAGCCTACACCGCGCCCTCGTGCGCCTGCGCGCTGTCGACAAGCCCCGCGTTCTTTGGGTCGACCAGATCTGCATCAACCAGGCCAGCAAGCCGGACAGGGCCGCGCAGGTAGCCCGCATGACCCGGATCTATAGCCAGTGCCAGAACGCGATTGTGTGGCTGGGCGATGTCCCGCCCAAGTTGCAGATCACGCTCATCGAGCTCATGCAGACGCTGGCCAGCGCACAGAAGCGGCAGCACCGCGACGGGCTGATTCTGAGCGACCTCGATGTGAGCGCGTTGCCGCTTTCCCATATGGATGCCGCGCAGCGGAAGCGATACGGTCTCCCAGCCTCGTACGACCCGCGCTGGAAAGTGTTGCTGTACATCTATGCATCTTTCTGGATGCGGCGGACGTGGATCGTACAGGAGGTAGCGCTCCCGCGCAAAGTGGACGTCCTGATTGGCCCTGTTATCATGGATTGGCAGAGCTTCTCGTCTGTCCTGTATTACGTAGAGTCCTTGAAGGTCCCGGGCCTGAGTTTCGGGTCGCTGAGCTCCTGGAAGGCTTTCCTAGCCCTCGCGGTCAGAAGAGTGCTCACGCAGAAGCGGGACTTCAGTCCTTTGTCCGAACTACTATTCGAGCACCGCCGCGGGAAGGCGACAGATGCGCGAGACCGGATATTCGGGCTGATGGGACTCGCAGCCGAGCGAGAAGAGATGCCCCCAGCTGATTACGAGGCCAGTCTTACGAGGCTATTCACGAACGTAACCGTGAATATGTTCCGCCGATCTGGGAATCTCGACGTGCTCGGTCTCGTCGGGTCCTTCAGGCCAGACCGCCCAGAAGATCTGCCTTCGTGGGTGCCTGATTACGGGAGCCCCCAAGGACCGCACCCCATTACTAAGATAGGCACGCTGTATACTCTGTATACTTCAGAGGGTCCACAAGTCTCAACCAAATTCGCAGCAAGCGGTCATCGTCGACTCTCATTCGGCACCGACGGGCACACGCTTGTACTACCGGCCGTGATTGTTGGCGAGATACGCGAATTAGCTGGGTGTTGCGCAGGTCAACGAGATGACGTGGATGTGCAACATGGAATTGTCCTGGTTATTTTGGTCTACGCCTTCCAGGGACTTCAAGATCAGATCGAAGCGGTCAACACGTCTTTATCGTGGGAGAAGCTCGCGCGCAGAGTTATAGCAAGATCTCCAACCTACGAGCCAACAGGCGAGAGTACGCAAGACGCCTTCCTCATGACGTACTTTGAAGGGCAGATTGAAAGACTCACAGACGAAATCCTCGCTGTACAAGCCCTGGGGAGATTTGTTCCCATGATGTGGAAAATTTTGACTTTGGACAGCGGATGCACATGGCTCCCGGCTGCCATACCTCTCTTTATTGTCTTTAGGTTCATCATGCAAATCAGCAGACTTGTCTGGGACATTCTTGGCTACCCATCAATTTCGGCCCTCGAAAAGCATACGGAGATGATGAAAGACGCGACCGACCGACGACTTTTCACTACCACGGATGGCCTGATTGGGCTCGCACCGCCCGATTCGGTCCCAGGAGACAGGCTCGCCCTCTTGCAGGGTGGCAGGGTTCCAGTGGTTCTACGTCAAGATGTCGATGGTTATCGACTGGTGGGCGAGGCGTATGTGCATGGTGCGATGTACGGCGAGGTGTTCGATGCTCAGAAGGTTGCGGTCATCAAGATCAGGTAATCAAAACCTCGGGGATGCGAGGGTTAATAAATAGGCCGAGTCTTCATCCCTCCTTCAGATTCAGTCTATCATGACGAAGAACCATGATGTCGTAGCATTCCGTAACAGCAAACCAAAACGTACTCCGAAACTATTAAACATCGATACCACGGTGTAATGCTTGTAGGGTAGCATTGATGTTGTAGAGGTTATGGAGAGACCTGGCAATGGCCGTGAGGGGGCATTTGGTACTTACATGCACTGTGGCCCGAAGGAACGGAGGTTTTCGTTTCGAATTTGGTCAGCGTTATATATAGCATAACTTTCCGCGAGGGACAAAGTGTGATTGAGAGGGTACATCCCATTACTCATCTTCAACTTATCCGTTCCTATCCGGCAGAGCTGCAGGACTCGGCTTCGGCCCCGGGGGCGCATGTGGAGAAGAAGCTGGAGGAGTGTTGGCCTGATGACTGGGGCGTTGATTGGTTGGGGTTGAATTGTCTTACCAGTGCTTCGATGAGTCTGTCTTTGGTTTGGTCTTGCTTGGTAGCTTATTACAAGTGTAGGGAAGGTATGGGCTGGTTGCCTTGCATTTACGGTGCTCCCATTTAGCTTCCTCCTGTCCATAGAGACTATCCCTTTAAGTGCCACCTCGGGTTCGTGACTTCTTTTCAATCCCCTGTACCACATCCTCCCTGCGTAGATCGACTACATCGTTCGAGCACACAGAGCAGCATATTTATATATTTAGCAAGCAACTATTGTTCTAAATGCTACATTTTGCAAGTATGTAATTAGGTGATATCCAGGGGGCGGGGGGAGTATCCATAGGATTATCTTCCCGGCCCAGTGCTTATAAAGTTATAGTGAGTACCTACCTTTCACTGCGCCTTCCACCTAACCACCCAACTTTCGTACCTGTCAGGGACTGGCACCCACTATATGTAGCCACTGTACACAGAAGTCACAGTACCTCAGTCCACCATCCTAAATATTAGTACAATACAAACACCATGACATGGCCTACAGTACCCGTGCCCCGTGGGGCAGGACACGGGTACTATTGGAGTTTCCATTGTACCGGTGTCACGGCCCCACAGCGGGAGACCCGTCCCCTACGGCCGTAGCCAGTATCTAACGCACTACCTATTATGCCCCATCACCCGACTTGGACTTCAGTTTGATGTGCTCTTACGACTCACACTACTAGACAAGATTATCCTCGCTCTCTTACCTTTCTAACTCAGGCTCGGAGAACTCCTAGGTTGACCCTCCAGTCTGCCCAACATGCCTATGGAACCAGAGGCGCCTCTCCCGGAAGCAATAACCGGACCACTACCACCTCCACCGCCACCTCGTACAGAACCTCTAGTGCCTTGGAAACCATGCATGGACGATCCACGAGTCCTAAGCAAACAAATGGGATGTGAAGTCCGCATCTTCGACGACGGTATAGTTTGGAAACGAGGAAACCGGGTCAGGCCCAGCGAAGAAGCAGCCCTTCGCATCGTGAGGGAACACACGACCATCCCGGTCCCCGAGGTATATTGGACACGTTATGGTACCAAGAACGGGTATGACTACGGTGAAATATTCATGGAACACATCCTAGGCTCGTCGTTGGATGGGATATGGGACACGTTAGAGCCGTCTACGAAAGAGCGCCTCTGCAACGAAGTCTGGGGCTTTGTCGAGCAGCTACGGAAGATACCCAAGCCACCAGAGTTTGAGACACTTTATCAATGTTGCGCCGACGGCTCTCCCAGTCGAGATATCTTATTACAAGACTTGAAGTCTCCCCCTTCGCCTATCTTGGACGACGAGTCTCTTCGAAGACGTATCAACGAGCGCTATCTAGACCACAACGGAGGCAGCTATGGAGAACACCTTCCTGACTTTCTCCCACACTCCGACATCTCCGTATTCACTCACGCCGATCTAGCTCCACGCAACATCATGGTAGACGAGTCTTGTACCATCACTGGCCTGATAGATTGGGAGTTTTCCGGCTGGTACCCAGACTATTGGGAGTATGCAAAGACACAGGTACAATGGTTACGGAGGGACTGGATACATTGGATGGATAAAACCAAGCCTCAAGACTGGGACATAGCTGGCATATACAAAGCTAAACGGGTTCTCTTCTAAGATATTGAAACGATTCGTGCCATTCAATGCGTACCATACTCTAGAGGCCTGAACACATTCATACTTGAGCACTTCCAGAGATTTGGAGGAGATACAAGGGTAAAAGGATCGTGAATTCTGGGAGGAGACCCCTCTGGGCCAGCCTGCCTCTAAGTTAAGTAGGGGAAATCTGAGGCTAGGGGCTAGCTAAATATAGGAAAGAATTCAACGCGATCTGAATTATCTAATCACTCTATCCCCCCTTGGTCCGTTCTGTCCGCGCTGCCTCAATACCCTTTCCGAAGACCGAAATTCAAAACAAAGGCTCCATCATACCCCGAACCATATCGACAGTACCACTCGGCACAACGTTCTGTGCTTCCAGGTCTCCAAGGACTCTGGCAATCCATCCTTGACAGTTTTCGGTTATCGACGCGGCGTTTTTGGCCCTGGGAGGTGGTTGAGAAGTTGCCGCACGAGCTACCTTAGCTCGGCCGTTATCATCAAGATATGCCAAGCTATAGGAATCGAAGTAGGAATCAGACATGAAGACATTCACATCTGCAGAATGATTATAGCGCATGTATGCAGCGTCTCCCTCCACTTGGTAGAGTTGGCCAGGCCCTCCTTCCTCATCAGCAATAGCAAGCAACCAGTGATAAGGACCCGCGGCCTGGGACCTATATAGTAAAAATAGTATTAGTATTTGCCACAACCAATTATTCGACTTAATGTGTATAAAGAAGTTAATGCAATAGTCTTAAGGGGTATATAACGAAGTGTATACAATAGTCTTAAGGGACGTATAAAGAAGTGGATGCAATAGTATTAAGGAGTGTATAAAGATGTTTATGCAACAGTCTCAAGGAATAAATGGGCAACAGTGTCTGCCATTGAAAAGGCCAGAATGTTTTGCAGCAGCCTACTTACTGACGAACAAGCCAAAGACAAAGTCGAGGGGCTACCTGTGCCACTGAAGGCGTATCAGGTTCACACTGTTTCCATTCCGTTGTAGTCCCATCACTCCGAACCTTGCGGACCCATTCAGTACCATCACTCGCGGTGCAGTATTCCCTGTTCCTGACACGCTGTGGCTGGCCGAAGGTGACTTGTTGGTAAGACATCGATTCCGCTGTTGCTAATTAGTTAGATCACCAAACAACAATGCAGAAGTTCCAATCACATACCAGTATGAAATTGTCGATTGATGGTCATAGATTGCTTCTTTGCTTTGCTCGTGCCCAAGGCGTTGAGAGCATGGAATCAGTCATTCTCATTGCTGAGAGATTCTGCAATTCTTATAATCATCGATGGCTGTGAAACCATACTCGGATATCGCTTTCTCGAACACCGCTCAGCACTGAGAAGAACGGTTTGTAACAACAGAACCACCCGGTTGGGCTCAACGTCATCACGATCATACGAAGGGATTGTAATTGCAGCTAGTCTTGATGTTGGTTACACTCCTTGGACCAGAACCATCACATGATTGATCATTTGTAAACTCCTGGCCAGTTGTTTTTTCAAGATTTAACAGTCCAGATCGCTCTGTTCCACCAACACGTCCTTGTGAGCCCAGCAGTAGGTCGCAATTTCCACTTGCGGAACTTATCAGTACGCGTCTGTAAATTTCAAGATCACCGAAACAACGGGGTTCTTTCCCCCTCTGAAATATGATCCCCTTTTAATGCTGAGGTTGAACTCATCTTGGGCGGTATTTAGGAAGGGTCCGCGTGCTCGTCAACCTCCGCTAGGGTTCACGCCTTACATATACCTTTTAATTTGTTAGAGAAGGTAACCACCAGGAGGACTATTGCAGGGCGTATAGATGAATAAGTCAGTCCCTCTCTATAGCCAGATGGCACACAGGAAGATGGTTTAGAAGGCCTTCGCGCAATAACAATAGTCATCACCTACCCCTAGCATACGGCCCCTGACATATTACCTGTAGCATCAATCATGCTAATTTGAAACGTTGTGCTAGCATTAATATCTCCCTATTGTGTGAGGCGAGTCTTCTTCGGTCAGATTCAAGCCAATCATGAAATTTTAGTCGGAATCATGTTTGTGTATTGTGCAAGTGGCCGAGGCGCCAATAGTAGGCCCGACCCCGAGTAGCAGCCCTGAATAGATAGGCCGACCCCATCGACCAGATCGTCTAGATACCCTATTACAACAAAGGCCGATCCATAGTGTCCGTGCATTGTGATATGTGTAAGGGATTACTCTAACCGTAGACTCGTTTATCTTTCTAGTCCAAGTACGAATCAGCCCGAGTGACGTGCTGCAGTTGGTTTTGAACCGCCAGATCGTCTAAAGTTCTTAGCCTGTTATTCATTTTGAAATTGAAGACATATTGGGGGGTATCGGGAATGACCAACACTTCTGGGTCGATGGTCGATGGAGTTACACAAAGACGTATGTCAACACTTCCGACACGTCATCCGGGATAAAGATACGCCCACGAGATGTAATTAGAATAAGCATACTTCGGATACACATCCTATATCACCAGAATCTAAGGCCTTTGAGGGCTAAATCGGCATATAAAAGGTATTATGCTTCTAGAGTCAGAAGACAAGGAGAATTATGGATATCAAGACCTATTGAGTATCATTTTTGAATCTGGTACTATTGCAAGCCTTTATACAAGCCATTGTTAAATGGGCGACAGGGAGGGGGTACGAGGCTATGGTCAGGCTAGCGGGTGCCTATTTCGATAGTGCAGCATTTCATTACTATCATGTAGTTGAACGCCTGCTACTTCCTCAAGACTTCTACAAACCTTAACAACTTTTTGCGAGGGAATTGGGGTGAGTAGATTACTTCCAACAGCAGTTGCACTTCTAATTATATCTTAGTATAATACAAAGTAAAAAGCTACAGGCCTTTTATAGTTGCAACACAAGTAAGCAAAATTGGTTGTCTTGGGAGAAGGCAAAGGCCTCTCATTGTGACCCTTCACGAGACCCGTGGCTGGCAAACAGACCGGACCCGGCATTGAAGTCTCTTAAACCATCAAAGGAAAATGAGACCTCGAAACGGCCGCATGATGATGCTTCCTGTCAGGATGTGAGCTCAGTAGCTGAGGCTACACCTCAACCCCTACAACCTACGACCAAATCTGCCGGTCGTACAATTTCTTCACCTCTTACACGTAACTCCACGGTCAAACGATTAAAAAAAGGACTCAGCTCTAGGAATTACACCCTTTGGTTCAGGCCCCGCCAACCCTAGACGATTTCCACTTTGATCATTCGACGGAACGTGGAGAACCTGTCGAGGAGCCTCAGAATTGTAGCTGGGATGCCAGTTAAGAAAGAGGCATCAGTGTCGGCACCTGAGCAACTTCTACCCGTCTTCCAGCCTAAAGACTTCGAGATACCCGACCAACTGACGAAATTACTGCAAAACGCTGACTGTTGGACAGTTCAAAGCACTCACCTAGCGGTGGAACGACATCAAAGCCGACCACAAAAAGTGTGATGATTTTGGCCTCGAGTGGGACTGCGAGGGCACACATGAGGGAAGAGGCTTGCCTAACCTTCTCAATTTCGTAGCTTACATGCTGGCCATATTGCGACGCGTTGAAGAGGTAGGCCTTGGGGTATACCCACACCCTGGGCGAGCTAGCGAGGCAATGTACGATGCCGTCCGAATAGGGCATTTGCCTGACCATGAGGTCGAAGAATTTGTGATCGTGAGTTGAGGAATCTCGGATGACCCTGACGACGACCAGGAAAAAGTAATTGTATCGTGTATACAGCACGGCTATCGAGATTAATAGCGTTTTTAGATACTCATACGGTTAGAATTGACTATCCGGCTCGTATCTATTCATTCCGATACCCTCGATTATGGGTGACGCCGTTGATACCATTCCCGAGCTCACTTTCGACTACGGTGCGTCTGTCCGCACTACCCCCGGACAGCATGCGATTGGTTTGAACAATGCAAAGGATGTAGGCGCTGCTGGGATTTACAAGGCCATCCTGGGCAGCCAGACAGTACACGCAGACACATCAGGTCGGAGTCATCACCGCCTTATTCATTAGCAACACTCTGGCACGTAGATACATCTAGTCCAAGCTATCGCGGCCTTTTCTTCATTAGCAACACTCTGACACATAGAGAGTAGGTTCGGCCCAAGAATGGGCTGAGCAGAAGCAGGGAGAGCCAGAAACAATAGACACCCCATCTAACTAGCACCCGAACACTACTATTTCAATAGGATGTCATGTAACGAACAAAATAGCAAAGACATAAGATTTTGAATAAACGTAGAGATAAGGATGGTGATTCTAATAGTATGGATTTTATTGAAAGATGCTTTAGAATTAGTGTTTCATGATATGTTGATCCTCCTACCTCTGGGCTGAGCCAAGCCTAAACACGCTAAGCCCAATTTGTTGCGCACCTCAAACTACCTAATTCGGTAGGTATTCTACAGTACGATACGCACGCGCTGTACCTGTACGTAGGGTCCACTGACATCTGTATGGCGTCAGTGAGATCATCTTTATCTTCCACCAACCAACCCGACGACCGTGACGGGTAAGTACAACCAATGGCACGCTAGGTCATTGCCTAGATAAACTGCTACTTCCTTATATACATATTACTTGACCTTTCTGTCTGCGTTGCCTATTCTGTGATGTGCCATGGCAGGATTGTTCCGCTAGCGCGGCTGAAACGGAGTCACCAAACTCTGTATCGCCTTTGTCCACAACCTGCGATATTACGTTCCGATTATGCACGAGCAATGGCGACCTCAGGGCAATCTACAACCATAAAAAAGCGAGTAGTGGCCGGGTCTTTCCTCTTTAGAATTCCAGATGGGGACGACAAGCAAGCTAGGGTGGCCCTGTTCAGACGGAGTGGCAAAGTCAGCACCTACCAGTAGGCAAATCCAGATCCGACGCATCGTGGTTTTTTCACACCGGATACTCTGACATCTCCACGATAGGCATAAATTAGCCCCGTGTTCTGGCAGTGTGGAGGCATCTGATGCCAGTCCGTTTGCCGCGGCACTACGTGAGATCCTGGAGGAGACGACGCTTCCGGCCTCGTCACTAGATTTACTGCGTGTCGGCAAACCTTATGCATTTACCGACGAGTCCATCGGTCGCGAATGGAACATTAATCCGTTCGCTTTCCGCCTCAAGGATGTAGCCGAGGGTGGGAAGGGGGAGGAGGGTATCAAGCTCGATTGGGAGCACGAGGGCATCGAGTGGTTTGATCCAATGCAAGTCAGCGGATCGGATGAGTTCGGAGGTGTGCCGAGGCTAGTCGACAGTCTACGACGCGTATGGCCGGAGTATGACCTAGGTCATAAGGCAGGCGGGGTTCTGACTGAAGGTTTGCAGAGGCTCCGCGATGACCAGTATGACATACGGGACACTTCCGTCGTGCACAGCAACAGCTAACACCTGGTTACGTAGTGAGCACGGTGCCAGGGAACTTGCAGCAATGGGCGTTTCGACGCTCCGAGACGTAATCCGTCAGATGGATTCCCAGCCCATAGATGAGAGCTGGTGGTCGAAGGTTCGCATGGCGGCGTGGCATATTTGCCAGTCCCGCCCGAGTATGGGCGCTGCCATTACCAGCGCAATTGTAAAAGCCCTTAACGCTGTAAAGGCTGTCTACCTTGCCGATGCGCAAACGGCAGACAAGATCCAACAGATGACCCAGGCACTAGATCAACAATTATCTGACAGAAGTTCTGTGACGGACCGAATTTGCCAATCCTTTACCGAATACGTCCGCCGGGACATATTGCAGGATGGCGAATCAAAGGATACTGTCTCTATTCTCACTCTGTCCTTAAGCTCTACGATCTCCAGCTGTCTCTTACAGGCCGCATCGACCCTCGGCGTTGCGCTTGATCTACGCGTCCTGGAATCGCGCCCGCTCTGCGAAGGTGTGACGCTTGCTTCTAAGATGCTAAAGAATTCGCCAGAGGGGTCAGGGCTAAAAGTTACACTTTATTCCGATGCTTCTGTTGCTCTTGCTGCTCGTGATGTTGATCTCGTCCTTTTTGGTGCTGACCGTATTAGCTCGGCTGGCGATGTGAGCAATGTAAGTATCCCTAATCTTCAGCCATAATCCAGCCGTTCTATTTTACACCCGTTTACCAACTAATGTAGAAAATCGGATCCCTCCCCACGGTGCTGACTGCCCGGTACGTGTCACCGAACATAAAGATTGTTGTTTTAAGCGACACAGAGAAAATCGCAGGCCCTGGCTCCATAGATGAGCATGGCTCTGAGGAGAATTCTCATTCGGAATTAAGCTGGGTTTGGAAAGGGACAGTTGAAGGCGCCCAGGTGGTCGAAGATGCCTTATCCCGTGATGATCCAAGGCTTGCTGTCAAGAATGCCTATTTTGAATGGATTCCCGCCAAGCTTGTAGATGCATATGCAACTGAGGAAGGCCTTTGGAGTACAGAACAGATTCAAGACAAGTCTACATGGATCGGGAATGAGATCGAGGAATGTTTCAAGGACCTGTAAGCACACCATGTTTTCTTGTGTTCTTTTAATAAGTAGGATTAGCAGCCCGCGAGATGGTATAATCATATGATCGAACCAGATCTTGAAACCATTGGCGATTCCATGTCAAGATTTTAAATTAGTTGCGTACTTATTTTAGCTCAACGATATGCAAGGTAGCCTTACGACCAATTCGGCCCAAGAGATTAGAACATGAATTCTACTTCAAATCGTAATCGGGAAAGCTTGAATTTGGTGGCGTGTTCTACACCTCTATCTACGTAGGTATATTATCATGTATGTGAGTATACCGTCATGAGTTCACACGTGGTCAGCCCCTTGACTAAGTACTCAACTGCATTATCTACCAAGTCGCGTAGACCGCGTCGTTTGTGTCTCTCTCTTATTAAACGATAGCTCTCCTGCTGTTGGTACTTGCCTCGAGGATCATTCGATAAGGGACCTACAGGGGTCTGGTAAACATACGTATAGGTCTGTACCTAGGTAGTTCCCGGTCAGCCAATAGCCGCGGTTTTCGACTCGTCAAGATGACAATAGGAACCTCTACAAATATATTATCCTACTTAGTCTATCAACAGATCTTAGGTACTTTGTTTACATAATAAATAAGTAGAGGCGAAAGATGGAAAAACCAAACAAAAAAAGATACATTTTTTATTGGATTTGTAACAAGACTTAGACTATCTACGGCGTCGCCTGCATAGAAACACCTTACGAGGGGCTTATCTTATCGTGAAATTTGATCCCCTAAAACAGCTAAAACTAGAGCTCGAGGCAACCCCACCATGGAACTAATAAATATTTTTTTTTTCTTTCCTAGCTCTCTTCTCCTCTTCCCCTGGTCGTGACCCTGCATCCTCGCTTGGGCAGCCAAATTTCTCTGATCCCTTCATTTCTTTTCCTTTTCCCCTTCTCTTCTTTTTTTTCCTCTTAGCGATCACCCCTGTGTGCCGCCTCTGTGTCTGTCTTTTCAATATCCTCCCAGGCGCTTTCGTGTCTCACTCGAGGGGACGCTGCCCAGATCGTCCATCATGGATCAACAAAAGCTCGTTGCGCTGCTCCAGGCGTGTCAGATCCGTGAGTTCTAACGCATCTACCTTGTCCATCGTCACTTACATATCACCGGCTATCATCTTCAACAGCCTCATCAGATCCGTTACCCTCGCTGACCCTTGCTCTTTTCTTCCCATAGCTGATACCCAGAAGGTCAAGGCTGCCACTGCCGAGCTGCGCAAGAACTTCTACCCCCACCCAGAATCGCTGCTAGGCCTGCTCCATGTCATCGTCTCGCACCCTGAGCCGACGGTTCGCATGTTGGCCGCCGTTCAGGCCCTGCGACTCGTCCCCAAGCACTGGAAGAACATCAACGCTGCCCAGAAGCCCGAGGTCCGCAACCAGCTGCTCCAGACCATCGTCAGCGAGCAAGATGGCAAGTGTCGCCACGGCCAGTCGCGTGTCATCGCCGCCATTGCTACCCTCGACTTCGACAACAGCGAGTGGGCTGACCTGATCCCCAACGTGACCCAACTAGCTACCTCGGACAACGTTGTCCACCGTGAGGTCGGCTCGTACATCATATTCAGTCTCCTCGAGGCCAACCCCACCTATTTTGAGAGTCATTTAGCAACTCTCTTCGAGTTGTTCACCAAGACCATCCGAGATCCCCAGAGCCGCGACGTTCGCGTAAATACAATGCTGTCAATCAGCGCTGCTCTAATGTTGATCGATGTTGACGAGGATGAGCAAGCATTGAATGCTGTGCAAGAATTTATTCCTGCCATGGTTGACGTGCTCAAGGATGCTGTCCAGAATGACGATGACGAGCGTATCCAGCAAGCCTTTGAGGTCTTCCAGTCCTTCCTCGCTTATGAGTCTGCTCTTATTTCTCGCTACTTCAAGGATCTCGTCCAGTTCATGCTCGAACTGGCTTCAAATTCTGCCGCCGACGACGACGTCCGCTGCCAAGCTTTGGCCTTCCTAGCCCAGTGCGTGAGATATCGCCGTATGAAGATCCAGGGCGTTCCAGACATGGCTGCTCAACTCATGAGGAAGAGTCTCATGATCCTCTCAGAAATGGAGGACGATGACGAGGAAGACGACACTACACCCGCGAGAGGGGCCCTAGCCCTCATTGACCAGCTTGCGAGTGATCTGCCTCCTCGCCAAGTCATCGTTCCCCTGTTGGATGACTTCTCAAAATACGCTACTTCCGAGAAGACTGGTCACCGCAGAGCCTGTATTTTGGCGCTCGGTACCTGCGCCGAAGGTGCGCCCGAGTTCGTCTCAACCCAGATTGGTTCGTTGATGCCAGCTGTTCTTCAGCTGTTACAGGACCCGGAGAGAGCCGTCAGGTACTCTGCCCTAGTTGGCCTTATTCGCATTGGCGAAGACCTCGCCGATAGCATGGCCGCGCACCATGATGCCATTATTACAGCTCTACTTCTCAACTTGGACGCCGCTAGCAGCGATCAGAGTGCCAAGCAAAATGTGGAAATCATTCGCTCAGTGTGCGGTGTCATTGATTCGCTTGCTGAAGGGCTTGGATCCGAGGTGATGGCTAAGTACGGCGAGACCATGATCCATCGCGTTGGATCATTTTTATCTCATCCCGACTTCACGGTCAAGGCCGCTGCGGCTGGTGCTCTGGGTGCGATTGCCTCAGCCGTCAAGAGCGCATTTAAACCATTCTTAAAGGAGACAATGGAGGCCATGTCTACCTATATCATGGTTGAGAGCGGTGAGGACGAGTTAGCCTTGCGAAGTGCCGTGTGCGATGCCATGGGACGTATTGCCGTCGGTGTTGGTGCCCAGGAGTTCCACCCATATGTCATGCCACTCTTGTTGGCCAGCGAGAAGGCATTGCATCTCGGCAATGCTCGTCTTCGTGAGACGACTTTCATTCTATGGAGCCAACTAGCCACCGTTTATGAAGACGATCTCGGCGACTCTCTAGCGGGTATCTTCAACGGCCTCTTCGAGAGTCTCGAGCTCGAAGAAGTGGATGACTTTGATTTGTCAGAGGAAGAGCAGGGCCTAGTTGCCGATAAAAAGGACAAGGCTAAGGGCTCGGGTGACATGGATGACGACGAAGAAGATATGGACGATGACGACGACGATGACTGGGACGATCTTGTCGGTGTTTCCGCACAGGCCTTGGAGAAGGAGATTGCCCTTGAAGTGTTGGGTGACGTCATCTACGCTTCCAAAGAAAAGAGCGCTCCATATATCGAAAAAGCTGTCGAACTCATAGCACCTTTTGCTGAGCACTCTTATGAGGGTTGCCGTAAGACTTCTATCGGAACGCTATGGCGGACATACGCCTGCGTCTGGGAAGTCATGGAAAAGCAGACTGGGCAGAAGTGGGCGCCTGGTCTGCCTTTGAACTTTGAGCCCATTCCCAACATTATCAAACTCGGTGAGATCGTAACGACAGCTACGATGCACATTTGGCAAGACGAAGCTGATCGGTAAGTTCTTTATTTCGGTTCTACTCGCAACCTTTCTTCATTCCCTTATCTATTCTTTCCTCCTTCGGGCTACAATGATGATTACTTTACGTTATACCCAGCTCACTCAGACGCTATTGCGGTTGCTGAGAACACGTACATGAACAAAATCTGATCCAGCTCTTCGCTATTATGTTTATATCCAACAAGCATTTACGTTATGTTCGACGCTAATATAATTCAGTGACGTCGTTACGGAGATCAACCGAAGCGTAGCTTCCACCCTCAAAGCCACTGGTCCATCTGTTCTAGGTCAGAAGGCTATGATGGAGCAGATCATCACAGTGCTCGGCACCATCACCACCAGGTGTCATCCTTGCCAACAAGATCTAGGTGACGAGGATGAGAACCAAGACGATGTTCAAGGCAGCTCCGAATGGGACTGGCTTATTATTGACACGGCATTGGACGTTCTGATCGGACTTGCAGCGGCCTTGGGATCCCAGTTTGCCGAAATCTGGAAGGTCTTTCAGAAGCCAATTCTCAAGTTTATCAGCTCAAATGAGCATATCGAACGATCGACTGCTGTAGGTGTCGTAGCCGAGTGCGTCGCCTACATGGGTTCCGCCGTGACACCTTACACAGCAACTCTCCTGCCTCCACTGTTGCACCGCCTGTCAGACGAGGACCAGGAGACCAAGTCAAACACAGCATACGCCATAGGGCAGCTTGTGTTCCACTCTGAAGACGAAGCAACTTACCTGCCTAGTTTCCCTCAGATCCTACGTAGTTTGGAGCCACTGCTGCAAATTCAGGCTCAGCGCCTACAAGACAACGCGGCGGGCTGTTTATGTCGTATGATTCTGTCTAACCCGAATCAAGTCCCCATTCCAGAGGTACTGCCAGCACTTGTTGACTTGCTTCCTCTCAAAGAGGACTATGAGGAAAACAAGCCGGTATACCAATGCTTGCACAAGCTTTGTAAGTGAATATTTATATTCCATATTTAACCCACTATAGCACTAACGCACGAGTTCCAGACGCTGCAGGCAATCCTACCGTGCAAGAATTGACGCCTCGTTTGATCCCTGTCTTCCAACAGGTCCTTAGCCCCCCTGAGGATCAGCTCGAGGATGAGACCAGGCAATTGGTGCTAGAGTTGGTGCGCCTAGTCCAGAAGTAAGACGTTCTAGGTGTTACAAAGAGGCCGCCAAGGGCTGCCCTTCTCATGCGGATTGAAGGTACCGGGTATTTGGTGGCATTGGGTCGGGACTGGAAAAGCAATGAGAGCATGAACTGTATGAATGAACGAGCGGTCGGGCCGTGGGGGGTGGATAAATTTGACTTTGCTGCATAGATGATTCCCCTGTTGATAGAGTTGATATACCTAAACGCGCGAGGTATGCATATGCATTTGGCATCGTTTGATGCTAGACCAATAATTTACTTTTTGTCCTGCCTATTCCTTCATTAACTGTAACAAGACTCTAGATAGTGAGTCCATGATTCACAACACATCCCCAACCTCGTTTCCCGCAAGGGTTATAATCTTGAAGACCACTAGACAGGCGTGGTACTAATGAGTCGAAGGGGCCGAATGTGAGACCGCTACTCAATATCCCTTAAGTTTTCGGCTGTGCGCTGTAAGATCGGATAAAGGAAACTGATATTGCCAAGATAGGTTTTCAATCCGTGTCCAGAATACGTTCTTCTCGACTGAAATGAGGCGTAGTATACAATTAGAAAGGAGTGCGATGAATTATCAATCGGAGATTAGGACACTATAATTTTTTTCGAGAGGTTTCACGGTATTTCGGTATAACTTGCATTGCCTTGCATTGCATCACGCCTTTTTTTTCTCCTTCGCTAATGCTATTTCCCTTGTGCGTTTGTTTTGTTTTGTTTTTGTGTTTGCCCAGCCAAGTGTATTTCAGCTAGGTATATCACCGAGGACATATTGTATGTAATTACGGTTATGTGTGAGGTAGAATGAATGCTAGGAGCCGTACATATGTAAGTACGCAGTAGCATCTCGTATGTAGGTACTGCTGCCAAAGGTGATTTCACCTGCAGCTCTTCCTCTGCCCTGTGTGGTTCGCTTCGCATCTATTGATTGCGATGGACGCCTGGCCCGGCCAATAGGCTGAATTGGTCGACTGCATGCAGCCTTGTAGGTTTGGTTCCGGTTTGTGTGCTGGTGGTGCGGGCTCATATGGGTTGTTCCCGTGGAGGGGTGCATCGAGCTCCAAAGGTCCAGGGCATGGGTTAGTATGTAGCTTGCATTGGTCATTACTTTAGTGTGGGCTCTGCTTTCTCTCTTTTTCCTTGGTTTGTGGTTTGCTTAGACGAGGCCACAGGCTATGGGCGCAGTTGGGTCTGCCTACCTACTTTGTGAGTTGTTCTCATTCCTTCGCTCGTATATGTGCGTATGGAGGTCGGTTTGAGATATGCACACATGAGATGGCCACTTGACTTATAAACCGTCTCACCTTTTTCTCCTTTTCTCGTCTTAGTCGAGGAGCACGATGAAAGCAAGGAATAGGTAGGGGAATATCCAAGTGTAAGCTTGTTCCAGGAGGTCACGTCGGGCAATTGAGTGTCCCTGCGTTATCGGAATGTTTGAGGCCAATTTTTTTTCCTTTCGTCGGCTGAATCTCAGTTTAGAGCGACAGGGCGATTTTAAATTCTTAGTATCTATCCGACATACAGTAGTCCTGCAATCTAAGGGAGTTTATCTACTTGTAAGGTCCATACCGATTTGACTATGGTTCTAACCGTGGACTAATGCGCATGTACCTATAGTTACTGGCGCGACCAGAAACCTGACTTATCTATGACGCCAAGTAGGTGATCAACAGAACCAGGGGGAGCTGTATCTCCGATCCAGCAATCCAGAAACCACCAGTGGCTCGATTGCCGCCCACTTTCCGAGGAGCGTCACAGCACGAGAGCAGCAATGATCTGCTCAATTAAGAGTAGCGCTGTAAAAAATCAACGGATGCGGTTTTGTTATCGAGTTGCTTTGCTTTGCTTTGCTTATTCCACAATGAACACCGTTGTGGTACACTGTGACCTCCTTCCTCGCCGGAATCCCGTTTGTTAGTCCTAATCCTAGATGTTTGTTAGGTAATGAGCAGATTTCGCTGTGGCTGTCATTTGGCCACGCCGCTCTTCTGCCTACCTACCTATCTACAAAGAACCTGCTCAGCTCTAGACCAGTGGTTTGGAATGCCAGAGCCAATCGGTAGTCCGTGAGACAACGGATCGGCCGCGAGGCAAGGAGGAGGGCCTAACTACTTACCTGCTTGAACAAGAAAGTGCGTAGGTCAGATAGGTGCAAAAGAACATTCCCCATCCAGTGAGGTAGCTAAAATAAGATAGCGAGGGCAGCACAAAAGTAATGCCGTACACCCACAATAAGCTTTTTCTCATACAGTAGCCACATTTCCCGGCCATTGCCGTACGACTAGGTAACTGCACATTGCACATGTCTATGCCTCTTCGGTCCGTGTCACCAGCCTCTCTCGTCAACGTGCGACGATGCGAGATGCAGTTGGTAGGCGAAGGATGGCGGCACAGGTTGCTGTTGGTCTTACTCTCAAACGTGAAGGATAGACATGTCCATCCTTCCGGGAAAAGCATGTGGCGGGTAAGTACAGGATACAGAATACGGGATACAGTGTTCTCGAGAAAATAAGATTCCGCGCGGTCTTCCCGTTTTCATCGATGGACGGGATAGACAATATGTATCTGGGTTTAAGTCTGTCACAGCTAGTGACTAGTGACTAGTGACATATAGGTTATCTTCCAGCTATATAGATGATCGAGATGGACTAGGGAGCAACACGAGTAAGCGAGATAGATAGGTGTGCAAGTCCTTGTCTATCTAGTGCGCACAGTCGTAGTCGGTATATGGATTTCTATCCTTGTTCTTGCTAGGTATGTATAGTTATACATAGTGTACTATCTACTAAATACAGCCTATCAAGGGCCAATCCTGCGCAATGGAGGGGTTGGAGAACTGAAACACAAGATAGAGAGAACAAGCTTGTGGCTTGGACGCTTGGAGCTGCAGTTGGCTCGAGGGGTACAGAGATCAAGGCCGGCAGCCGAGCGCGGGATGTGTGGGTTCGCTCCGCAATCGTACATGGGGCGACGACTGGGAAAAGGAAAGTGGGTAGATGCGAATCATCGATCAGCTCACAACAAGGAGATTTGTCTGATACCAGCTATCAATGTAAGTACTGTACCTACTCCGCTATGATCTGTGGGAAAACAAAAAGACTAACTATGTGTAAGTGATCTGCCCTTTCGGCCGATCTTTTCCCACGTAGTTTACCTGGCCTCCTCTGTGCCGCATTGGTAACAGGTCTCTATCCCTCGACTCGCCTAGCCTGGTTACGTATGGCAGCTTTTAGCTAAGGAGTGTTTCCTTTAGTCGTTGCCATGTCATGGATACATCACAACAGAACATATGATCTGTAACGATATACCGTAGGACCGTCATCGCGTGCCATGGTGTCGTCGTGCCTCAATAGCGGTGGGCGGGCCTGCGGGAATAAAGAATTTTTTCCCGCCCAACATGTTTATGTTTATGATGTCAGGTTGTGCAGACGTCAAAAATAAACTCCTGTCACCCATGCGAGAAATGCCTGATATGTCTTACTTCGCTAGGTGTACCCGTGATTTGTACCTCAGATTATAAGTCAGGCATATCCTAGCCTGGTCCTGTTAGTAAAAGAAAACTGGAATCAAAGAACAGGATTAGGAGTACATCCGGTCGCTAGAGGAGCGATGCGATCTTGCCATGTGTTGGGACTGCTTTTGCTCGTAAGGGTGCAACGTCACAGTCCAGAAGAGCTGGCAATAGTCCCGCCAGAGGTCCCGCCTTGGATGTAGGTATGTACCTACTTACGGGTTGGTCGCCCATGCAGCCCGCAGCCAACCAACTGGCCAGAAAGGCGAACCGGGATGTACACTTGTGCTCCGTCGCCTGGTTGTTTCGATGTGGCGGACGGCAGTGATCCAGCATGTATGCGGCATAACCGCCGAATAAGGAACAACACAACAGGCAAGGAATCCTGGTTGGGTGGTGGTGGACTAACACGCGGTACCTACTAAGGCGTGTGTATATGTACTGCGACTGTCATAAACGCCATTGTCTCTCGAGTTCTCTCCCTTTCCCCCCTCTCCAGCTCGCTCGCTACTAGCCAATTTTCGATATAGAATTCGAATTTGCATTCGTCTGAAGAGAGAAACAGTCGGGGTGGACTGTCATTCGCTTTATCACACACTTATATAGTGACTTACCACTCACTTCTCTGTTCATCGAACGCCTGGTCACTACAGTCCCCTCGCTTTATACAACAGCAGTATCCACGATGCAGCTCTCTCTCGCTCTCGTCTCGGCGCTCCTAGGCCTCGTCGTGGCCGTACCACAAGGCGTGACTGAAGTGTTAACGCCGACCGGTGCCGCTCCTGCTGGCTGCACAGGGACTTTCGATGGCAAATTCGAGATCTCGGTCGCTAAAGTAACAAAGGAGAAGCGAAGCCTCCCCGAAGTAAGCCGTCGCCACACGCAAGAGCCTCTCTCTAGACATAGGAACCCAACTGACAATATGATGTAGAAAAGGGCGGAATGCGGCTCCGAGGGTATTCTCGTCGCTACGCTGCAGGATGGTTCGATTAAGGACGCGCAGAGCCGCACTGGATACATCGCGTCCAACTACCAGTTCCAGTTCGATGGCCCGCCTCAAGCTGGTGCCCTCTTCACGAGCGGCTTCTCTCTCTGTGAGGACAACATCATGGCGCTAGGTTCATCTAAGACCTTCTACCAGTGTCTGTCGGGCAACTTCTACAACCTGTACGACCGAACATGGGCGGCGCAATGCGAACCCGTCTCCATCCTCGCTGTCCCCTGCGGCTCAAAGGACTCAGCGGGACAGATCCCCGACGGCCAGGTTATCGGCACGACAGTTGTGCAGACAACCATTGTTACGGCGCTGCCGGATGGGCAGCCCCAGGTCGTCACGACATCGGTGCCCGTCCCTATCTACAGCACCTACGTGCCCGTGAGCCAGTACACCGACGGACAGATCCAAGTCACTCCCCCTGGCACTGCACCAGCGACATCGGCGACATCAGCGAGTGAAACGCCTGCTCCGCCGCCAGAGACGTCCTCAGCCAGCTCGGTCCCAACCTCGGCGCCTGCTCCCACTCCCACTCCCACCAGCTCATCGCCAGTATCGAGCAGCAGCAGCGCAGTCCCAACGACCACCAGCGCCCCCGTGAGCAGCTCCAGCGCTTCGGCTCCGTCTTCCTCGGCACCCGCCACGACGTCAGCCCCAGGCACCAACGGATCAGCGAACGTTGCCGCAGGCTCTATGGGCGCTCTTATCGTCGGCATGCTCGTCGCATTTCTTTGCTTGTAAGCAAGTCACGTGGATGATGTAATGTCAATGGAATGAAGAGAATGATGAATCCGATTTCCTCGGCAATAGCTCGGAGGGTAATTAGGATGACACGAAGACTATTAGGACCTCGACTTAGGACGAGTCATGATCGGGATGAGATATGACGGTCTAGGAATTAATAGGGCAAGAGGAGGAAGTAATATCACACCGTAGTGGCGATGTTGAATGGTGGTGCGGCGGGACTCAGGCCTTGATAATGAGGGATGAACAGGGTGAGGCTGCGTCCGCGTCGTTTTTCATTGTGAGCCCCATGTGTAATACTTCATTCGTACACAAAAATACATAGTATTGAAGCCGACATGATTGACGAAGTCCTTGCGCTGAAGTGAGATGAAATTATGAGGGCATATCTGCCGACTGCTTGGCGCCTACAGTAAAATTTGGCCGATACAACTAAGGAGGTATTTAGACCGAAGCATAGCGACGACCAGAAGCCAATCAGAGTAAATAAGCGATACTATTGACTATTAGGATGGGATAGTCGAGATGAGGAATGAGGCAGAGCTGACGAGACAGAGAGCTCATGAAGACGGAATATGAAATAGGAGGGAGAGGTTTCAGCGAAGTTATCAACTAACGCCTTAGCCCCAGTGCCCAGCCTCAGCGCCTGTCAGCCCACTGCAACCCACATGCGCCCGCCCGCCGGTACCCATCTGCACCTACCGTGTAGGTAATAACTTTAATTCTTCCAGCATCGTTGCCGCTCAAGTCAGCAATCGCATTCCACCGTATTTCTACCTCTCCTACCTCCTTACTTACTCTCAATACGCTGAGTCCGAGTCCCTAATCTGGCAGTTTGCGCACTGCTACGGTCACTACGCGCACAAACAATCGTTGATAGTTTGGGCGACAGCACCGGTGGCGACCATGTCGGAGTATTGGAAGTCGACACCCAAATACTGGTGCAAGCACTGCAGCACCTACGTTCGCGATACCAAGCTCGAGCGTACCAACCACGAAGCCACCGGGAAGCACCAGACCGCCCTAAAGCGCTTCCTACGCGATCTCCACCGCGGCCATGAGAACGAGCTGCGCGAAAAGGACAGGGCGAAGCGGGAAATAGACCGTCTCAATGGCGTTACCACGAAACCCTCCATCGCTTCTACCTCCTCCTCGTCCAACACAGCCACCGGCACAGCTACAGTCGCTCAGCGCCAACAGCAATGGGAGCAGCTCGCGGAGATGGGCATCAATGTCCCGACCGAGCTGCGTCGGGATATGGCCTTAGCAGGCGAGTGGACCGTTACCAACACGCGCGTCATCGACGATGCTCCGAATCCCGATGAGAACGATGCCGACTCAAAGCCCGCGAGCACTGATTCTGTCGCTACGGGCGTGCGGAAAAGGCCCAAGGATGAGGACGAGGAAGACAAAGACGAAGAAGAAGCAAATATACAAGGTCTATTCAAAAAGCCCAGGAAATGGGGTCGCGATACCAAACACACCGTCGGAGATGACGCCGCACTCGATGCGCTACTCAGCACACCACTCATAAAACCCCCCAAGAAGGAGGAAGAGGAAGAGGTTAAACAGCCGGATGCCAAAGAAGACCCACTGTCCAACATCAAAAAGGAAGAGCCCGAGACAGATGGACTACTCTCTACCATCACCGAACCAACAGCCGACGAACAATCTATAAAAACAGCTGTAAAAGAAGAGGGCGACAGCAAACCCGCGGAACCCGTCGTAGTATTCAAAAAGAGGAAACCGAAGAATATTCGTCAGAAATAGATATGTTCACACGTTCAAGCACTCCTCGGCTCCGTGAAACTACAGTGATCACCTAAATACTGCCCCTAAAGAAGCCATAAGGTCAATAACCACCCCCCAAAGTCTTGTCACCGGAATATTAAAGACATCTTGATGATGGTGATGAAAAATAGTAACGGTGCTATTTAATCTAATTTTAGAGTTATTTGAGAGCTCCATGATCCTTGGAGGCCAACAGTAAGAAAAGCACCGCCACTTCGCATAGCCTTATCTGACAATGAATCCTAGTTCGTGCCTAGATTTAATACTTATAGCTGCCTTGTTGACCAGATCGACTTTCCGTCCGCAAACCCGAGCGGTCTTACACGTTCCCCAATTTACAGGGCGACAAGATGGGTGATAAAAGACCCCGGAAACGCCTACGTATTAGGTCTAGTACTTCCCCCAATGGCGGTCTTTCTATAGCCCCGTATCATCGTCACCTCTGCCAGTCCTGCATGAATCTTGGCTTAGAAGAAATGTTCGTCAAGGAGGTTGATGAGCGTTGCATTGGCACGCTCGCGGACTGGAGTGCGCACCAATGCCCTTTCGCCGAAGTCGTCTTGAAGTCAATCAGTTTAGCCCGGGGACCGGCATCAAAACACTCCAATATCCGCTCGTTAATGCCCCTGAATCCATTAATTTATATTCAGAGCAAGGGCTGGATATTGAAGCAAGGTCGGAATCGTCAAAAACTTTGTTGCCCAAGAATCCTTCTGGCAATTTCCGAACGACCGTCTCATGCAGCTATCCCACGGACCGGAAAAGCGCTCATTGACAAAACTACTGACCGCTATATTATATCCGAACTCGAACTGCTCGAGCGTGGATCATTGCATATGCCCTCCTCGGGCGAGCAAAACGCGGTCGTATCACCACCGCCTCGGCGGCCCATCGCCCCTGACTTCGATTGTTCAATAGCCAAGGATTGGCTCGAACACACCCCCATAAGGACGACACGGAATCCCAAACCAACAAAGGGGCCCTTGAGAAAAAGCTTCTGGACAGCAGCGGGCTTTCGACTGATCGACGTCGTGGAGCAATGTTTGGTGGTGAAGACTGAGTTTTGCGAATACACCGCGCTGTCTTACGTCTGGGGCGCGACGGCTGACTCTTGCCTGGCACTGACAAGCTTGAACGTTTCTCAGCTTAGTCGACCACGGGCCTTCGCTACAGAGTCGATGACAAGTTCGAGTAAGCCAGTGGCCCGGACAATCGTGGACGCTATGGAACTTCTTAGGAAAGTAGGGCAACGTTACTTGTGGGTAGATGTACTTTGCATATTGCAAGATGACCCGGAAGAAAAACAACGGCTCATTCACGGCATGGATCAGGTGTACGAGAATGCAAACCTCACTATCATTGCCGTTGCGGGTGAGGACGCAAATGCAGGGCTTCCAGGAATCACGAGGCGCGATTATCTCCCATACGAACAACATTTCGGGTGGATTACGCGTGATAATACGCCTCTGAAGCTGGCAATATGCCCTCCGTCGCTGAGTGAGCAGGTTAAAAACAGTAAGTGGGACAGTCGAGGCTGGACTTACCAGGAGCAGTGCTTGTCGCATCGCTGCATCTACTTCACGCCAGACGAAGTCTTTTTCCTGACTCGGAAGCACCACTGGAGAGAAAGTTACGCGTGTGAAGAGCATAAACGGAAGTCAAACGGTCTGCGACTACGTACTGGGGCCCCTTGGTGGACCAGAAGAATCATACGTGACCCTGAACCCTCGCCGTATCGACCAGTCGTTGGTGCCAACCCTGCCCTCGGTTACAACAAGTACGAAAAAATAGTCAAAGATTACTGTCAAAAGAATTTACGCTACTCGAGCGACGTATTCAACGCATTCCAAGGAATTCTCAACCGATTCTGCAGTTCAGGCGACAAGGACAGCATTCAACACTGCCAGAACATCCCATTGGATTTTCTCCCTCCAGCTTTGTTATGGTATCCACTAGATGGCAGCCAAAAACGCGGAAGCTGCACGATTGCACCTTTTCAACGATTCTCATCATGGTCATGGGTGTCTTGGGAAGGGCCTATCGATTTCTTATATTCGGATAGATCTGGCCTCGATAAAGGTATTACAACAGCTGCTATAGCTTTCGAGATGTGGAACTCGGATTCATTCTTTATTAAAGGCTGGGGACCGCTTACTGCTCACGAGCGAGACCGGAAACCTAAGAAAACTGGTCCCTTTTCACAGGCCCGTTTGAATGAGGAGGAGGCGACCAATTCCGCGCACTATTACGAGAAGGGCTTGATAGACCTCAAGCACGGAGTCCTCTCATTTCAAGCGCCGTGCTTGTTAACAAACACAGCCATCCCTAGAGTGAGTGAATCGAACAATCGGCTTTGGCACTTCTCACTGGCCAATCACTCAGACGACTCAACTTTAAAGGTTAATTTCAGGCCTGATGAGAATATAGAGCTGCATGAAGCACTGGGATTAGTAGCCCTACTGCAAGGGCAAGGACCTGCATGTATGGTGGTCGTACTAGGAATTAGGCTTCTAGATAACAATACGTATGAGAGGGTCGGTATAGGAACGACCTATCGTTCTCCAAGTTCCCTAGACTCGACTTCATTAGCAGACTTTGGGTTTGAACAAAGGGGGATAAGAATGAGTTGATTCACGAGAACAAAATGTTCAAAGTCGAGACTCTGGTAGTGCATTTCAATTTGTTTTCCATATATCACCCGCCAAGGTATCAAATTACTCGCCGCGCCGAGATAGTCCAGCTTGACCAAGCGCGTAAGAATATCTAGCATGACATTAGGGGTAAAGCAAGCCGACGACATGTCAAGGCATCAGTAGGAATAGAATATATGCACGTCGTCCGTGGCATGCTAGCCGGATATATACATTTAACCGCAACCGTAGCTGGCATGCCCAAGGACCTCAAGTATGTCAGTGTTAGCCTAGCATCACAGGTATTCGTTTACCAGCACCAACTCTAGCTCGTCCCCTATGGTCGCCGTCCGTCTCTTCATTTACAGTAAAGCCATCATAAAAAGTAAAAAAATGCGCATTCCGGTCCTCTTTTCTCCCCTTGCTCTCGTCCTTCTCCCGGTCGCGACGGTAGCACAGCCGCCCTTCCCAACTGAATGCCGGCCCGGGTGCAACAACTGCGTCTACGCTTGCTGGACACTGCACTATTGGACACCCGTGGGCATCGACTGCTCTGTGTGCCAAGATTGCGTTTTAGCTAGCCCGCCGGGCTGCGTGGCGAGAAACAAAGATCCGCCGGTGGATAACCCGTTGTGTACCGCCCCGTGCGGCGATGGCGGCTTAAGCGCCAACTGTCTGGGCTACGTTGTTTGTGCGGATGATGAATGGATACCGCCGGCAACTCCGACAGCGGCTTGGACACGGAGCCCGACGGGGCGCCCGACGGGAGGGCGAAAGTTGGCCATAGAGTGGGATGGGATGGCCACTCTCGTGAAGTAGTGGAGCATCAGATACCTTTCTCCTCTTTAATAAGCATTTCTGTCTTTATCCTGATACGTGAACGATTGTCTATTACACTAGTGAGATTATAGGCTAGGAGTCCAAAATTGCTAGTGCGTCCTGTTACTCAAAAATATCGACTCTGGTGAGATGTTGACTTGGTCTACTAGGCCGGAGGGTGGTATGTTTCTAAGTGGGCCGAGATGATCTAGATAGATTCCCTTTGCAATTTTACATAATGCTCTACGAGTCGTCCGGAAGAAGCAATGACCGTTTCCAGCCCTTATTCGATCTCCAAGACTTGCTGTTCCGCATTCTGAAATTGATCTCTCATATACGGGAAAACCCGTTCGCTACTCCAATACGGCGTGTCTCTCAAATGCGACAAATCGTCGCCGTCCCGAACACGAAAAATACAGATGCCCAAGCGATAGTATCGGTGACTTTCGCTATTTCTATGCAGAGCCAGTGCCCCTAGCATATCGTCAGAAACCAAAGTCTGTAACAAGCACACGCCTACTTCATTAGCAGATGCCTTGTTCATAAGTGGTTGGTGTCCGGGCTTGTAATCTGGCCAGAGCTTGAATATTGGGCCTTTCAAATCTTTCATCAATCTCAAACCCCAGTGCTCGAGGACATTGGGTATTTTCCGTTTGACTAAGGCACAGTCTATAACAGGGCCCTGGAGGGCAATGTAGCCCCCCAGAACCCGACCAAAGCGGCCAGCCTCGGTAAACTCCAATCTTTCATCTTTGATTGTAATAGTAGACTTTCCTATCCCTTTCTGTGCTGCTTCCTTGACTGGAATCTCGTATCGTGCCGGCGTGGGTAATGATGCCCAAGACCAGGATGGGGCGAGGTAAGCACTGGAGAGGCCACCGCCAGCTCCTGGAACAAAAGTCCAAGTCCACAGTAGGTCGGAATGAATGTGACTCTTCCGTAGTCCACACAGATATTCATCATCTGCCGTACGTAGAAGTATCTGGTGCGATAAATACTGCTGCGCAATGGCTGCAAATGCTGGCAGCCTATCTTCAGCAAACGATATTTGAAGATTGGTAAACGAATTCACAAGATCCTTCCATGATATGCTAGAGGACTTTTGCTTTTCGTCCCCCAAACTGAGCTTAAAGGCTCTCTTGAGAGTGGGATATGTTCCCAAGCCTGGCCCTTGAAACTTTATACCATTATAACATTCGAACGACAACTGATTTTTAGTGAAAAACAGCAGCCGCGGTGACACCATGCGCTCTTGGTAGGTCCAACCTCGTTGAAAGAGATAGTAAGGATTGTTAAGCGAGTCGATCGTGGTCTTGTTTTTGAGAATTCCTAGAATGTAACCCTCGTCGCAAAGTCGAAGGCCATAAACGGCAAATTTTGTATCTTTGAAGATTACATCAAATAGGTAAAGCCTCGATACTCGTATACGCCGCTCATCGAAGAATCCTCCGTCACAATCGACGGCAAAGGTAGAACCAAGGGTGATGTATGCATTCGAATAGTAATCGAACATACGGGTCGACTCTTTTTCCCAATCAACTGGCTTATCCTGCTTCTGGATAATGCACAATGAATCGATCCAAATATATTCGAGGCCTAGCCTTTGGGTGTATTGCATCGCGTCCCTGAACGTTGGAGGAATACTCGCCCAGGAAATCCCTTTCGTCGAATACTCGTCGATAATCTCGTCCGTTGTAAGACATGGTGAGTCCTTCTTGCCCCAACAGTGGGTGAGAGCAGAATAACGAGTGCCCTGTGGTAAATTTGTGGTATCTCGAATCAAGCGGATGTCGCAAGCGTCTAGGTTCTTCGTAATGTGTATCAATCTTGTTGGGAGACCCTTATAGCTCGACCGGATAGTAGAGCAGTCATGGTTGAGGACGCAGTTCTCAATCTGGCTAGTCGCCCATGCCAAACCCTCTTCAGATCTTGGGTCAATAGAGGGATACCGTCCGTGTAGGTACGCCTTCACCCCTGGCGGTGCGTGGACTTCCTCGCTCTCATAGGACAAATAGATATCCTCTACCCAAGTCCTCGTACCATTTACCGTCAACATAGAGGGCGGTTTCCAAATCTCAATTCTGCTAAGCCCTTTCGCAATGTCGCTAAATTTCCGCGCTAGCGCAAGTAGCACGGCGCAACAGAAGTTACCATCAGAAGCGGACCGCTCAAGGTCAACTGCGTGGATATCCCAGGCGGATAACAACGGTCGTCTCCTTATTAGGTCATCCCAATGGCCATTCCAAAAGCAGGTTCTACAATACCTCATGGAGTCCTTAACCTGGTCTGCCCGCCAAGTATCCGGAAGCAGGAAAGGCTCCAGCTCCGGAATAGTTGCTCTTGTAGCAAGAATGTCTACCTCTTCGTCCGAAAGATCCATGACGTCCGTTTATGATAGCGGCCGATACGCGTCTGCGGAAGATCGTCCTAGATGCTAGGTCGCGGGCAAAGATTGAGGCACACGATGTTAAAGATGTACACGACGGTAGGACCATCCATGAAGAAACTTTTAGACAGATAAGGGGAAGGTAACACTTTATATACGATGCCCTATCAAATGCATCACAGATATCTTCCCATGGGGAGTCAAAGCCTCGGAGGACGCGTAATTGTGCAACATTCCAAGGGCCGGGAATCAATAGACGAAGAACCAACTAATCATAACTCGATGATAGCGAGGCACCTTGGTTGGGCTTATAGAAAGGGGCTTCTGCCTAAAGAGGCGGCGCACCTGAATATCCTGTTGCGTTTGTTAGCCATCGTCATCTCTCGCGGGATAGTGAGACTCCTAGCTCCCCTAGGACAATTTGTCCAATAAGGCTCAGGCCCATCGACTGCTCACCTACTCCTTAAGAGGTCTAACTATCCCGTGCTCCCGGCAATAGCCGTAGCTTAGGACCCTCAGTTAGACGAGACCGAGTGAGATAAACACGCGATATCAAGTTCGTGAGCTGTTGTATTTCTATAACACCTTAGAGCTCTAGTGTCCTTGCTCAATGGTGCCTCTTCAGTCCCAAGCATTACCAAACACGTATATAGGACGCTCACGAAGGTGATAATGGCCAATATGCTTATTATAACGTCTTGTATTGTACATAAATGCAGGTAGACCTTTTCGTCTCTCCATTCAAGAACGGAATGACGAATGCAACTGTGACAAGGGCTTAATAATAGAGGGCTTGGAACAGTATATCGTATTCAACTAATAATACTCTAGGGGTCTCAAGATCCATGGTTTCACTTCCTTTCAGTCAGGAATTCCTTCCCTACTTATAGACCTCTATTCCAGTCTAATTCTTCCCAAGGGATAACTTCTATTGCCTCCCTGAAACGCTGTGAGCGGGGCCTCCGCCAATAGGCTTCATACAACTCAATATGTCTCGGACCGGAGGCTGGGGGAGAGGCTCAGCCGTGTCCGAGGTCGGGAGTCCTATGGAGTGGCGTTGTGGCGTGTGACAGCAACCGAGCCATGTTATATGTTCGCTTTTAACCACTCCGCCGTGACATTCAACTCCTGAAACTCAAAATAATTCGCTCTGTATCGCCAGAGGGGTGAAAAATCAACGAAAATCAACGCCGTAGACAATAGATCCCTTGGTTGACCACTAGCACACTCCCCTCTGATTAAGTACCTAATCAACCCCATGGGTGCCAACCGTACAACTTCACTAAATAGATAGCTTAGCTCCTCAGCGCGTAGGACCTTTTCGAAAGGAAATCTTATTCTAACATAATCTCCTCTGAGCTCTTATACCGAAGAGCTACTGCCCTATCTTCTTCGTTGAGCAATTCAATATCTGCTCCATGGGACACAAGCAATTTGATGGTATATGGGGCCTGATGGGACTGTTCACAATGTATAGCTGCACCTAAAGGCGACCCATATTTGCCTCCCTTAGCGTTAATGTCTGCTTGATGATCCAGGAGAATAGCTATCATTTCCCGCTGCCAATAATATGCGGCTGCGCCAAGGGCGGTACCATGGTCTCCTCCCTGAGCGTTAACGTGTGCTCCCGCATCAATCAGCATTTCGACTATTTCAGGTTTACCATCAACTGCTGCCGCAATCAGAGCGGTACCGTACTTCCCTCCCTTGGCGTTAATTTCCGCCCCTTTCTCGAGCAGACATTCTATCATAGCTTCGTGACTGTTGTATGCTGCTGCTATAAGGGCGGTGCCGTAGTTATTTCCCACAGTATTAATTTCCGCTCCTTTTTCGAGCAGGAATTTTGCAATTTCAACATCGCCTTTATATGCTGCTGTCCCGAGAGGGTTATCGTATTTCCCTCCCTGAGCATTCGGATCTGCCATCGCATCGAGCAGGAGTTCCACAATTTCGACACCGCGCTCAGGCACTGCCGTCCTGACATTATACACTGCCGCCCCGAGAGCGGTACCGTACTCCCCCCCCTCGGCGTTAATTTCCGCCCCTTTTTCCAGCAGAAGTTCTATCATATATTTGTTATTGGTTTGTGCTGCTGCTATAAGGGCAGTGCCGTAGTTATTTCCCACGGTATCAATTTTCGCTCCTTTTTCGAGCAGGAGTTTTGCAATTTCAACATTGCCTCTAAATATTGCCGCACCAAGAGGATTGTCGTATTCCCCTCCCTGAACATTAGGATCCGCTCCTTCGTTAACTAAAGCATTTAACGTCAGTTTTTCTTTATCCAAACTTCTCTTTTCAAGGGTCCAAGAAGCTTCAAAACACAGCTTTGACCCAAAGGGAAATGTCCATGCTCCCGGAAGTGCCATAATAAGTGAGAGATTGGGCTGAGCCATACTCACGCAAAAATTGTACCATTTCGATTCGGTGTACCGCCCAAGAACATATTGCCACTGTAAGAGGTGTACCTAAGCTCCCTTCAGCATTGATATCATTCGTCCTTCCGCTTCTTCGTATGATTCGTGCGAGTTTAACAATGCCGCTTCTTGCCGCTCCGTGTAGAGGTGTGTTGAGATGCGTCCCGCAAAAATCGAGTCTAGCCCCCTGACTCACAAGATACTCAGCCGCTTCTACATGTCCGTTGCATATAGCATAGTCAAGAGCACACCCATCATCTCCATCTCTGCCATCAATTGAGGCTCCTTCATCAAGGAGAAGTTCCAGCATTCGCACATTGTTGTAGGACGCGGCTATCACCAAAGCGGGTCCCCTAACAACGCTGTAATCGTCGAGATTTGCTCCGTTTTTAACGAGGAATTTGACTGCTTTCTCTTTACCGTACTCAACAGCTTCCCAGAGTATAGCGTTTTGCGAATTGTTAGGTCCTAGGGAATACTTGTTGAAAAGTTGTGCTAGGTAGTCATCGCTGCAAGTTCCAACTAACTGGATTATGGGAGTCATTTCCGATGAGTCCTCACTGTCGAGTTGACTGATGGAGGTATTTTCATCAACGCACCAGGTTGGCATCTCGTACTCTATTAAGGTTTTGAAAATATCCTCAGTGCATGTGTATTGCATGGGAATTCGACCACGGCCGTCCTTGGCCATTAAAAGAGTCATGCAGGAGCCTTGCTCTGCCCGCTGAAACTCTAGAAGGTCTGTCACCATAGTATTGTTCCCATAGGCGCAGGCAATATGCAACGATGTCTGCTTGTATATGTTTGGGAGTAGTATATCATTCCTAACGCCTTCTTGAAGGACGAGTCTCCCCGCAGTATGTTGAGTAAAAGGCGAAAAACCGAGGGCCACTAACAATAAGAAAAGGTTTAAACTGAGGCCTTGTTCTGATTGCACCAAGGCGTTAGAAGCACGCAGCGCCGGTGCCGTAAACGAGGGAGTTAATGGGCCGGTGTCGCCATCCATGTATGCTGTAAGGAGCACCAAATACTCCAACCGAGACTGTCCGTTGAAAAGATCGATCATGTGACAGACAGACTGACTCTCTTCCCAGCGGCTGTTGCAATGCGAGATCCAATTATGAAAAATATACTTGACGAAATGAGCTGTATCGACCGCGTTTCTTATCCTTGACTCGTTTGCGGATTTGAGTGGTGCCCTTCGTAAATGCCGACTCCAAAAAAGGGGCTCTTTCCGCTTCAACCTAGATTTTTCTTTTAATTTCGCAATTGCAAGTCCAGGCCAGGTGCTTAGTCCAATCTCAAAATCTCTCCAAATCAAATGACTGGGTTCCTTTATAGCCTTTATGACGATGTCTGTGAGTTTATGCTGGCACTCTTCCTTGGGAAATCTCAAGTTCTTCCTCTCTTTCTTCATCTCTTCCTCCGTCTCCTCCCCCGTCTCTTTCTTCATCTCAGATACGAATACTTTAGCTGAAAGATGTTCGAAGTCAAGGTAACCCCGCTCATTTACTTTGAGAAAATTATGATATAGGCCTTCGAGCTGGTTGAGACTGAGAGGGGTATCCTTGCCGGGAATGATTTGATCGAGACAGACAGCTTCGAGAAGCTGCCGAGGCGTCAGGCTTTCTAGTGCGCCTATAACAATTCGAAAGGCGCTCCGCTGGAATTTTTCGTATTGCTCGTCGCCGTTGATGATCCAAAGCCGGCTGTAGGCTTTGCCTAGTTCATTTTTCCAACTATCCGCGGATTCGTCTCCACAATCATCATGGGATTTATCCATTCTATCTAGTGACTTTGGCTGTTCTAATTCATCTAGTAAGCCTACTGCGTATGGGCGCCGCTCTATAGGCTTTTGGTTTTTCGGGAAGAATATGCCGAGCCAAATTTCCACCCAACGAAACCTGTGTCAATGGGTCAGTATGAAGTGATATAAAGCGACTGGTTATTGTAATAGGCACTACGCACATGCCACGAGCACTTTTGTAGAGTGCATCTTCTAAGCGCTGGCGAAGTTCGATGTCTTCAACTGTTTAGGTTTTAGCATCTCTCCCGCCCCTAGATCATACTTGAGCCACTTACAGAAGAGGCTTTTTTCCCAAGTCGCGTTATTTTTGGAATCAATCTCAGATGTGATGAACTTCCGCATGTCCGAATCTGCATCTGCATGGATAGCTTCAAACTGTAAAGAGCTATTGAAATAGGTTCCTACTGGAACATGCGGGCGTGACGAGATTAAACAGTATGGGCCTTCCGGCTTCTTTGACAGACCTCCTAAGAATCTAAGGAACCCTCTATATTGTCCAGCGTTCATGCATTCGTCTAGAGCGTCAATCATAAAAATAATTTTGGACTTACTAGAGTCAACTAATTTTTCGAGAAGCGGTCCCCACGTTTTTTTCACTGACAACGATTCTTCTGCGTCCATGGTCTTCATATCATAGACCTCCCTGGCATGCTCTGCCACATTTCCGTCGCTGTTCCAGGCTAGCCGACGGCACAGCGCTCGAACAATGGTCTCATGCTTGGGCGCTTTCGATTCTTTGCTAGTTCCGCTGGCGTAGCAATAATAAGGTACGAGCCTGACTCCCGGAATGGGCTGCTTCTCAAAGTGAGACATAGCCCGGCACCTGAGGAGTTGGGAGTTAATAGGTGGATGTCTTGAATATCAATTATAGGGTTTATGTATACTTACATTAGAGTTGTTTTTCCCGTACCCACTGTGATTAGTTAGCAACTCCACCAAAGAACGAAAATATGATTACCTACTCGATCCCTTCAGCCAGAATAAACGCTTCGTTGTCTCGCCATTTGAGAGACTGCCGATCCAAGAGGTAAACTCGGGTGTCTTCACAAACCAATCTCCGGCAGTTGATTCAGAGATGTCGACCCCTGTTCGTTCCAGGATGGACTGATGGCTGGGCTCAGGATCCTCGCCCCGGATCCTGATGAAATCGAGTATCTTAATGTTGTCTTCCCTCCTCTTTACTACCAATTCCACCTTTCTCTTCCTGTCGCTGCAATCTTTGTCTTTGTTGTTAAGGTCGTCTTGTAAGTGCTTCCACTGTGCAGGAGTTTGGGGTAATGCTGCAACTGGTTTACTATCAGCAGGATGCTAATTAACGATGAATGACGGAACAATACCGGCACGGCCTAGCCTGTTTTTCCCTGATTCATAAACGGTGTATATGAGCTCTAGGCATTTTATATACAACTCCTCAAGGTCTTTCTCAACCCCAACTATTGTCTCGAAGTTTATATTTGACTCGGAAAACTTCGTTTTTAGCGATTGAAGATCCTTTTCGCTTTCGCACCACTTGCTAACGAGTTCCTTCGCGTTCAACATTGCGCTTATCGCACTGTCGCGGACCGCGGGGTCGAACGAATCAAGACACAACTGCGGTCGTTAAACCGGCTCACATATTAAAGCTATCGGGACCAGGTTGAGTTTGTAACATACCTCGAGAACGACAAAAACTCCAGCAACGATCAAGGGGGCAATTTTATTGTGGTCTAGGTTAGCGAGACTGGCGGCAAGGCTTTTCGTTGTCCTCAACGACGGCAGATAGGATTTCCACTGGCGGAACAATTTGTGTCTTGACTCCTGCGAAGGACTATTCAGCCACGTGCCCCATTTGAAAACAGATTCATGTGCAACGTTTTCGATGATGTGTTCGATCAATTTGTAGCACTCTGGGTGCTGCGTTGCAAAGCAATGTAATGATTGAGTCCATATCGGACTCTCGTCATGAGTCTCTTGGAAGGCTGGGGGCGGGCTCTGCTGTTCTTGGGTTGCCTGCTGTCCCAGTGCTTCTTGCCTCGTTTGATCGACGACGCCCGCCACTTCGACGCTTCCAGTGGGCTCCGTTTCGACCGTAGTAGAACGGGTGTCGGTAGGTGCCGCGCGTGTCGAGAACTCTCGGGGATTATCGGCCGCTTCAGGTTGCGGAGTCGAAAGCTGAGGAATTTTGTCGGGACCGCTGGGGGGTGCTGTTGTATCAGATCTGTGCCTACGCCTGCGGTGATCCGTAAACCACTGGCGAGCGGAACGATGGGACGACGGCATGTTGTCAACTAAATGCAAAATTTGGGCATTCCCCTATTGTTGATCATTCATGACAAGAGTAAGTCGAGGCACCAGCCTCGAAGTTGCTAAAGTAAGCAGCATATTATTTCCGCCGCCGGCGAATCACAGTGAAGCAGCGCTATGAGAGTGCAGCTACACATATGCAGTAATTTAAATGTGAGCGCTATAGCCAAAGGTTCTTCTATATTGAGTTAAGTATATGAAAAAGTTAGTCAATGTTACAATGAAAAGGATGTGAACATAGCTGCTATAATGAATCATTTTCATTTTTTTCAGCTAAAACCTTAAATTATATAGCTTGCGCAGCTGCGTTAAAAAAAAAACCCCAACATTTAAACCCCATGTTATATGTTCGCTCTTACCCTTTCTGCTATAAACTTTTAACTCCCCAAAATCAAAAAATAATTCGCGTTGTAAATGCAGACCAGTTTAAAAACACGCCACCGTATTTATGCTTTGCTTTTCCATTTCGACTGATGTACATGCTTCTCCGTCCATGGCCGAGTTCGTGTTAGACATTCTCGGGGCCGCTCCTAGTACTAGGCGCCTGCTGCTTCTCGTAAGAAGCATTCGGCCTATTCTTCAGCGCGTTGCGAATAGCGCCCTCAGGCTGCGAGGCCCAGACGTAGTAGCTGCTGTGGCTGTAGGGGTACATGATCTTGTTCCTGGCGTTCTGTACTAGCTGCTTGGTGGAGATCTTGGGGCGCGACGAGATGGTCTCCATGTCCTGCACGATCTGCTGGCAGAAGAGATCGAGCGGGAGATCGTTGACGTCGTTGCCGAAGGGGTTCTCGATCTCGTGGCCGATGAAGAAGATGCCGAGGATGATGTAGGACGCGAAGATAGTCGCGGGGATCGTGATCCACTTGAGGGCGGAGTAGAGCTGGAAGGGAAGCAGGACCACGTAGAGCCAGGTGATTTGCGAGATGACGATGGCGTAGGCGACGGGGAGGGGGGTGTTTAGGACGCGCTCTGCGTTCACTAAGACGTCGTTTAGGAGGCCCAGGTTGTTGTCTGGAAGCGGGAATTAGCCATTGAAGATCTTAACGCAGAAGAGATTCCGGGACTAAGACTTACAGATAGTTGTCTGTTGCATTCCCACGGGAAGCTGACCGTTGGCAACGAGCTCATCTGCGTAGGCCGTCAGGTAGCAGAGGATTTCCAGAGGAAGGTTACCCAGGGGCTTTTCGGAGCGCTTGAGCAATTTGCGGGGATTTGAGGTCGCGAAAGACAGACCGAGATTCTCCCCCACGGCCTTGAAGATGGTATACTTCTTGGGCTTTGTCACTTCTTGCTCTTCCGTGGCTGTCCTGGCGAGAGTGTCGATATGGCCAACGAGATCGGTCAGGTCATCGTAGTACGTATACGGTTCGAATCGTAGCTTGTGCTTGAGGGCCACAGCATATGCGATGACGAGGTTCAGAGCAGTCCTAGTGATGACATATTAGCCCACTAGTTGCCTTGTGATATGCAATAGACTTACAGTTTCCCAAGTATATCCTCCTTTGCTGTATCAGGGCGCTCAATGGTGTGGACCCAGAAAACTCGACCGAGACTTTGCGACGCCAGGATGAGCTGACCCCAGCACCTCCGCCCCTCGGCGTAACGCTCGTATGCGGAGGAGCTACGGAACGACAAACCCATACTGACGACAAAACCGGTGATGGTCAAAAGGACAGGCTCGATAGACAGTTCAATGTGTTCGTATCGAGCGGAGAGGGCTGTGATTAAACTGGCCCAACCCCCTATGACAATGAGCGGCACGATCATCTTGGGGGTTATGCTTCCGTGTAGCTGGAGGAATAGGGGCCATTTTGAATGTTTGGCGATATCTCGAGGGCCAGACTGTATAGAGCGTCAAAGTTAGCAACATCCCAGTCTCCCGAAGCTGGCTAGGTACGAACATACGAAATAATCGTCTAGATCTAGGCTTGTGTTCATCCGGCTGAACGGGTTCGGGGTCGAGTTGTGTCGACTCGGAGTAGATGGGATCTCAACTGTTTGTACAAAGTTCGCATCGCCATTGTGGTTGCCGTTGCCGTTGCCTTTCCCTCCATGACCGTGATCAGTTTGGGCGTGCGGAGCGCCAACTTCACCACCACCGGCATGGACTGCTGCTCCTCCTCCTCCTCCTGCACCTCCGTGTCCTCCTGAATTGGAATTGCCACCGTCTTCGGCCATTGTGAATTAGATATCGTCGGGATTGTGAGTAGAAATCAAGGCGTGTAAAAAGTAAGGGGGGAAAGAGGCCCTTGGAGAGAAGAAATAATGTTGTCTGAATACTGTACTTCGTTAATTGGAAAATTCGCTCAGGGCAAGATGAGGTTTGCCACTCACATACTAGATACAGTAGGTAATACAAGTACGAACAAAGGAACCGGCCTAATTGTCTACTTATATTAATCGAATGGAGGCCACTGGGAACACAGCGCGTGTAAATACGACTCGTCCTCATCTTATACTAGAAATGGTGTCCAACAGCCCCATCTGCCTTACGAAAGCATCCCTCTGCATCCTGTTGTCCACCGGATTTACCACCCAAAGCAGGTCTAGTGTCTGTAGGACAGTTTCCCTGCAGCGGCTTCTCGTCCCAAATCGTGTTCGGGGGCCAGCAAAACCCCTGATGCTGCTCGATCACTTTTTTCCAGGGGGATTTCGGGGCCAAAGCACGAAGTTGCGTGCTGCGGCTTATACTTACACTACTACATACGCTAAGGGCAGCAGCTAAGGGAAACAGGCGCGCGCTGACCCGGTCAAACCAGTGAGACGAAGGGTATAAGGCTAGGTAGTGGATGAAACGCCAAGGCAGCTCGGCGGGTCGTTCCGGGGTAGAGCGAATAGCATGGCGCCAACAGTGTTGTTCTAGGCTTTGCCAGCTGCTGGAAATAGCATGTGGGACACGCATGGGGGATATTCTCGGTATTGTTGGCGTCGCACCATACTGTACCTAGCGTAACGTTGAAGATTGATCTCCCGATTTGCTTTTTTTTTTGGAGGGTTTTGTGACTCAGCCGCTGGATGGACCAGAACGCGGGGTTGTAGGCGAGAAAAATTATACCTGTCTTGAAGGGTCGAATACAACCGACAAAGCTACACAACTTGTTCTACAAACATGGCCCCAATGTTGTATGTCGACTGTTGTGTACAAAACGGGAATGCCCTCGTCCTACCACAAGTATGTTCTTACAGTGTTATACTAACCTACGCACGGTCAGGTAACGCGTCAGTTTACGAGGTAATCTTACTTACTTATTACGGTAAAACCCTAGGTTACTCGTAGCCTGTAGGTAATCAATCGTAGACCTACCTGCCCGAATTCCTACTGTGAAGCATGCAAGCGCCCCTTGCCGGTCTGACAGCTGCAGGGGTAAGGAGAACATGTGGCGTTGATGGCCGGCAGAAGTCGCAACTTGAAACAGAGATCGTATTAATTCATCACAATTAATCAAGTATTGCATACGACGCTGGGATGATGTGATTACCTTAAAACTCCTATAAGATCTTGAAAGTCCACGTGCTACGTTCAGCTCGAGGAAGAGGAAGAACATTTGCTTACTTCACTACCGAGCTATCTAACTATAACTACAGTAAACTAGACAATAAGGCTTCCCTCTTAGCGCAAAGTTCTACACTAGCACAATAATTGCCTAGATTGCATGCATGTGTCTATTCTTATTCATGAATAAGCTAGTCGATGCGAAGATGCGAAGCCCCCATATGGTTTCTTGCGTACGTAATTGGCGAGTAGAGCGATGGGGGCCAAGATATTAGGTGCAAATGGATAGTTGATGACTGTGTATATTACCCCTGTTCGCCTAAGTGCTTCGTCGCCAAGTATGCAATAGGCTATTCGAATCAAGTCCTGCATCAAGCATCAAGGGAAGCGTTGATAGACTGTATCATGTGGTGTCATAATAAGTGTGTATATCATATGCATGCACGGTTCCTACCAACTCCTATTTACAGAATGCCCCGGAATAGCCTCTATCCATACCCAAAGTCGGAAGTCAATTTCAATGACGCGAAAAATAGCGGCGATGAGCCCTTCGATATGTGAATCCGAATTTAGATCATTACACTAACTGACTTGCTGCGTTTCTGCTCCTCTTCCGACTTCTTTTTCTTGAACAACGACTTGAGCATGTTGTCTTTCTTAGGCCTGATGACCGCCTCGATCGAGTACGCCTTGTCCTTGCTTCCGTCTTCAATGGCCTTCAGGTTTGTCCTGCTAGACCGCTTGGTTTTTGATGACCGTTCTGACCGCTCTGACTTCTCGCTCCTGTGACTGTGGTGACTCCTATGACTCCGGTGGCTGCGATGGCTACCTGCTTCACTAACGTCATCGCCGCCCTCGTCGTGTCGACGACTACTCTTCCGCTCGGGTATGTCGCTGTCGTCGTGGGCGCGACGATGTGATCTGTGTGACTTGTGCGACTTGCTTGTTTTATGCGTCCTCGTCGTGCGGACACTCCGCTCCGTCCGGGCATCATCGCCCCCGTACTGGCTGCGAAACGCCTCCGGGCTGATTAATTCGAGATCGGCCGTCTCGTCTTCGCCGAACGGCGTGATGCCCCGTCGCCACGTCTCAATCGTGCTCAACTCTTCCTCTACGACCAGAGCCTCGTCGAAGCCCTGGCTTCCCTCGGACACGGGATATGGAGGGTTGACCGGCTGCTGCTGCTGCTGCGGCTGGGCGGGATCCGCCTCGAAGGCGGCCGCGGGCATGCGGGTGACTTCGGCCTCTTGCGCCTCCTTAATGCGCTTGATGATCTTCCATCCTCCGAACATGACCACGGTCACGCCGACCGTCAAACCTGCTGCAATCAAGAACTGCGGGCTTGCAAGCAGCGCAAATATGGCCGGACTTCCTCCCTTGATGACGCCTAGGAATGCAGGTGACATCTTGCCCAAGAGCGCCGATAGCTCGGCGAGCGTGAGTGCCACGGCGGCGGCGGCTTCCGGTCTACCCTGTAGGTGTTCTATGATGTGCTGTGCCGTGTGATGCAGGCATTGTGCCTCGACCAGAAGATCTTCAATCTTCTCCATCAAGCTGCGCGCCTTGTGCTCTTTCTCGATTGATTTGTAGGCGGGGTCTAGGTCGACTCGGTCCGCTAGATCTGGGGGGATGTTTCCGTATGCCAGATTCATATCTATCTCCTTTTTCTTGCCCGTTTCTGGGAGAAGGGCGGGCTGTGATCTTGACCGGTGGATGAGTGGGTTTTCCATCGGCATCGGCTCCGGCGCCATTACCTCGGTCGTCGCAGGCATCGTGGGGGCGCGGGCGAGGGTGGGGCGGCTCAGCACCATATCTCTGGGGGCGGTCTCTGCATAGGGAGAGCGGTAGGCGACGGGCGGTCGCGAGGGAGTGACGGAAGACACTTCGGAATGTGTTCGCAGGTTTCCCTCTGTCAGCGCCGGTCGGGATTGTGAAGCGGACCGGTGGCGGGAAGCCCGGCTATGCTTCGAGCGGTGGCTTCTGCGCGACGAAGTCTGTGAGACGCCATCGTCGTTGCCGCCTTGGCCGTGTTCGTAGCCGTAGTTAGGATCTTGATCGTAACGGGGTGCGACCGGTATATCGTATGTCTGGGCTCGTCGCACTGCGCGTTCTGCCCTCACGGCCGCCTTCTTTTCGTCGTAGGCAGCTTTCGCCTCTTTGAAGGCGCTGATTAGGTGCTTGCCCTGTATACCAGTTGAGTAAGATTAGATCAATCCCAGCTTGTGCAACATTAAGCCAGCCAGGTAGGCGTAAGCACTGTAAAATAAAACGCGCCCGAGTAATGGGTAGGAAGGGAGATCCTCAGGGGCGGGGCGAACCAAACAGGGGAGGCCGCTCGTATCACTAATACCAAGCTCCTCAAAAGAGGAGTCTAAAGTTTAATGAGACCATAGGTAGTCGGAAACTTACATTGCTAATAATTTTACCGGACGAGTTGACTATGGTCACAATTTCGACAGCCATTTCTCGTCAGTTCTGCAAAGTCCTGCAGATGTCGCGATGACTGGATGGGAGCGACGGGAGGGAAGTTAAAAAGGATGGCCGTTTCGCTGACCGCCTTGATGCAAAGACCCTCCTACGTTAAAGATGCCCCGCGGGAACTGGCTCCAAGACTAGGGCTCCTGGCTCAGGGGGGTTGGGCGAGGGGAGTCGGAATGGTTGGCTATTCGGCGGTGAGCAAGCCAATGTGTGTACTGTATTAGATAGGCACTACTGGGCACTTTTCACGGACAGCAGAGAATGGCACCAAGGTGAGATGATGGTCTCCTGTTTCGAGATATATGATACGGGGCTGGAAAGCGTCCGCAGAGGGATCTTAAAGCGTGTGCGCAAGCCAGCTGCGTGCCGAGGCGAGAGAAGTTATGTCGTGTACGGTTACTACGTAACTAATGCAGACTGCAGGTCCTTGGGACCAAGATATATTCATCGGTGAGGCCAGGCATTGGTCAAATAGGAAACACTCTGAGCTGGTTCAGGGGGTGTGTTAATGATTGGCTGCCCCAATGACGAAGATCAGGCCCTGCTGCATCGGCTTGATTGCTCCAATTCGTCGGTGGCCGTCGAATTGGAAGCGCTGGATATCATCGTGAGTGACCTAGGGCCCGGAAAGCCGGCCACAGCTTGAATAAGGCGAACATCTGGCCTGCGCAGCCGTGGTTCGGTTTGACACCTTCATCCCTTCTCACACTCTACAGGCCTATTTGACTACGTATACCTTGTAGTTGTAATTCTCGTAGAAGCGCTAACAACTCATCTCTGGTGGTGGAATAGGTACACAGTAAAATGATAGTATATCAATGCGGATAAGTGCGCGCTGTGTCACTCAAAACCCCACTGCGGGCATTTGGACATTGACCGCCAAGTGTCCTTCAATGCGTTAAAGAGCGGAGGGAGCCGTTCCTGTGAGTATAAAAAATGTCATCATCATCATACTACTATCCGATGACTGACTTTGGTAGGAGTATAGGTGTTCCGGCCGAAGTTATTAATAACAGGTCGAAGTATTGCGTTGGGCACAATTGACAACCAGCTTTCGGAAGCAGAACCAACTCCGGGAGGCCACCCCAGCAGTTCAGGCGTGACAGAAAAGTTTCTCTCTCCTCCTACTGTACTAACTAGTGATAGGCGCAGGGTTCTGAATGGAGACAAGTGGCGCTTATGAGGACGACCCGATACGGTTACACGTAGACAGCTACTAAGTACATCCCGGTGGAGATCGTCATCACTAATTGGGTTGGCTGCAGCAGCGCCAACATCCCCGGTTGGCGGCGTTCACCTGAGTGGGAATTGTACATCCGCTTTTCACACGTTCAAATGTCGAGCATGAACACAATGGGAGGCCTAACATTGGTAGAATGTGTACGAAGACTTGGAAGCGTAGGTGGTCTTGCATTCAAAGGGGATTGCCCAATAGTTAGTTATCCTGTGACTTATGTTTATTAAGAGAGGTAGTCATTTTCTCCTCCTAAGCTGTGCCCTTTCCGCCGACTGCAAACGTATAATACCTAGATGATTGGTGTATGGTAATGTCCAGATGACCGCGAGGCTCATTCTCGTCTTCGTCCTCAATTTCATCATCGTCATCAAACTCATCCCCCTCGTACCAACTTTTATGTTCCCGAATCATGTGCATGTATATTAGCGCTGGGTCAACCGCCAGCCCGCAAACAAAGCACCAGTGGGTTTCACAGCCCGGGATGCCACACATGATATGACTACATCCCGCCGTTCGCTCAGTCGGTACCCTACACCCGGGACAGCAGCGAACGTCTTCATCATGGCCCCGGCATTCCTCGCACCACCAGTGCTGCAGCTCAAGCGGAGAACCTTGGCCACATGCGCGCTCCATGAGCCGTTTAGCGGTGCTGCAGGAACGACACCAGGCATAGATCCACGATGCCGCTTCATCAATGGCGCTACGTGTATTCCCCAGTGACGAAATGCCCCCAGCAGCGCAGGAGATCGCCCAAGGCACCGGCTGGCGTCGACAGAAGGGACAGCAAAGGGCGGCGACGTTGATGACGTGCCCCGGTCTATTTATGCTGTACCATTGCTGTAGGCACCCCTTGCATATGGGCTGCCGACATCCGGAGTGACCACAGGCCGAATGCAGCTGCCGCTGTTTGAAGGTGTGGCAGCAAACATTACAGGCTCTATCTTCGGCCTGACGGGCACAGAAGGTAGCAAAATCCTCTGCTTTAGATGCTACCGCCGTCTTGAATGGCGACGACCTGATGAGAGGCTGAGGCCAAATAACCAGACTCAGATATACTGAACACCCGATCCATGGTGCTGCTAGAGAAGCAAACAAGGGATCCGTAAGCTGCACTCCTAGCGTTTGGCAATAATTACGGGTTATGCGTACTTTTGGTTTTTCGAGATTGTAAACGATATATTGCGCGCGCCAGATCGGGGCAGTGCATTTGTCTTCCATTCCTCCCTCAGCTACGTTCGATCGGACAGACCCATCCTCAGGCTTTTCTAGAAGTGGCGTTGAGCACTCAGTATAGAGGTTATAGGTGCCTCTTCTAGTTGTCACCGTGGCGGAGCAATGATATCCATGTACTCGGTAGGCTAGTTGTGTTCCTATGCCGATATCAGTCTTCTCTAGCCGCCAATCTATCTGTCCCTGCGATATGTAGTCGACGAAGCGCTGGAATAGTTGATGAGTGTTACTGCTATTAAACAGCTTAGGGTCATCAGATAGCTCCTAGCCAGTGGACCGCTGTAGCCTCTGAATAGATGCTTCCCTCTCTTTGTCTACCCCTTCTCCCTTGGGAGCGGACCAATTTCGCGTTGGGCCCAAATGGATGCAAGGATAACGGCCCTCGGAAGGATTTTGCTCGGGTATCGACACGATCGTCATTTCATGCTTTTGGTGCTCTTCCGCCATACGCTCGAAGCTAGTTCGGGACTTCTGAATGAAACAATCGCGCGCGCCGCCTATCCGGTCGCTGCGCGTGGCCTGCCACAAACTGCCGGGAACAGGGTTCATAAGCGCTGAGGTGACATACTCGATAACCTTGATTGAATGTTCCATTGCCCCGACACTCCGGATCTCTTCGTCATTCATCTTACGACCGTCAAGTTCGCTATGGGTCACCTCCGAGGTTTTCATTAGATCTCATGTTGAATGTAAGCCCTTTGCGCGTTGTCATTGTATGTGTGTGATTCCGTATACAAATTGAAATGCGTTAAGACACCAAGCCAGAGTAGGAGAACGCTCACCATCAAAACACTAAGAGTGTCGGCGTCAACATTCTTCAAGGCAGAAACGCCTAACGTGTTGTGATCGAGACGTATGGGGTAGAATTTGTAGGCTTGTTTTTATTAATAGTGAGGACCCGCGTCTTCATACGGTATGCTCAGTATGTAAAGACAATAAAGTGACTATACCTAGTGACGTTGGGTATCCGCAAAGAGAGCTCCTATCTACTCTTAAAGCTGTGTATGTATCTGTGCATTCGATTAGCTTAACGCAACAATAGCCTCAGTATGCTAAGAATCTAATTTAGGAAAAAGAAGTAATAAGGGCTGGTACAGCGATTTTAGTAAGGGAATCGCTCGTTATGTTGGAAAACTGTCATGCGGTCGGGGTTTTAGATATCATTAAGGTTGATGTTGTCAATCGAGTCTGCTTCGAATCGCTCATTATCAACATAACGGAATTCGAGGAGAAATGCATACTGTTAAAGATGACCTAGCTTATCCATGGACAGAAGGAGCACCTACTCTAAGTTAATAGAAGCAACTGCGGTCTATACTGATACAACAAAGCAGACTCACGTCATCGCCGCTGCTATAACAACCCGGAAGTTGGTAAGTGTGTAATACTCACCTTGCCTCGTAACATGGCATTTTTTACCGAATCAAACGTGTTTATTTACCTTCTATTTTAACAAGGCTATTCGCATCGCGGAAGGGGGTCATTAGTACTCAAATGGTAATTGTAGTTCCAATTCATCGATGCTCCTCATGTAACATGGGTGCCATGCCCCGAAATTTGACTTTAGGTGTGTGGGCTGTGAGTTCTGTGAATACTCGGGCAGTGGCGGTACCGGCTACCACCAGTAAGACATCGTGACATCGACAAGAGGAAAGATAGTTTCTCTGAGGCTCATGGGATTCGATAATTTTGCCGGCCTAACCGTCTAGATGCCTGATATGATACAGCAGCCGGTCGTATCCTACAACGTACCCTCTCACCACATGAATCCCCTCGCTTCCCCTAGTGCGTCAACGGCATGAGGCGGAAATGGGCAAAGACAAAGCCAAATGTCGACTATCGACATCGCTGGCCAACGCAGCAGACATTAGTAGACTCCCGAGTTTCCATGATGACCCGAAGATCTAGGCGGCGTTGGAAACTTCACGTCGGATGGTCGCATTGGCTCAAGAAAACTCAGAACTCAGAACCTGGGAAGAGCACGCATCCATACGACACCGGCGTTGGCGGACAAGAGAGTGACTCGGAGTCGATTCCAAGCTCGACATCGTCACCCTCGCGGCTGTGCTTGACGATGTTCACTCGCACGCAACATACTCGGACCCTATCTTCACGGACGGTAAGGAATATGATCAAATGATGGCTAGGTTCGGTAGGATACTAAATGATGATAGCCTGCCCCGAGACCCTCCCGTGATAGAGAGGAGCCAAGGCCGGACACACCGAAAACCCCTGTCCCACTCCGACGCTTCTTGACAACCCCTAGAAATTCACCTTGCCCTGGAGCCCGAACCGACAGCCCCTTCGATTCCGATAAGCCGACGGTCAAATCTACCAAGCTTATGCATAGAGTCGAAACGCCAGCTCCACCACCGGAGGCGGAACGGCCCGTCGCGAAGAGTCTGAGGATGCTATCCGCCAAACTCATGTACCTTACCAAGAACATATTTAGACGGCGAAGCCTAGACTGGCGCCGTGCGGCTTGTTCATAACTATTCATCCACAAACACTGCCATTACTTATTACTTGGACCCTAGAAATTGATACCCCTTCGTGCGAAGTAGCTTATACAGATTAGAAACGTAGCCATTTATTAGGGACACGACTCGAGCGTTTTAGGTCTTCGGCCTATTTTATAAAACCACTCTTTATAAATCACCTTACTAATTAGGATTTCCTACGGCGTTTGAGCAACGCAAGTAAAATTGCGTGTAATCGAGTCTTTAGAAAAATGCCTCAATGATTGGCTCGGGTGTACTGGTTATCTGACATTGTTCCCCCCGGGCAGAGAGAAGCAGATGCCGACAACCTTGTTATTTCCATCTGCATAGGGGTCGACTATGGAATTACGTTTTATTTCCAATTATTTCCCCTTTACAGAATATCTTCTTCTTTTATTTTCATTGAGGTAAGCTGCATAAAAGTATCCCCAAACATCTAGAAGAAAACACCACGCTTGACTGTTGGCTCGGCCGACTGCATGTTAAGCGCGCGACCGGCTCGGCTTTGCTTAGACTTACCGACCCAGGCAACCTAGTCTTACTAAACCACTCAAAAGAGAAAACAAAAAAGATCTACTGGGTCCTTATTCAGGGCCATTGACCACTCAAATACCCGCAAGCTTGCGATGACACAATCGCAACCCCTCCCTTAATAATGTCTTATTATGAGATAAGGATGCGGCTGTAGCGGGGCGCGGGGTTAATCATGGCCGCTCAGCGGGAGACGAACAAGCTTTCTGCCTGGATAGATGGTCTCTTGGTTCTGAGGCGTTCTGTGTACTGAAACATACATAGGTAGGCAGGCACCTGCGTATTACGCTATTAGGTAGTAGATAGATGCTCGTGTCCCCAGTATAAATCCAATCGAGATCGCCCGTTCCGCTGGGACTGAACCGTCCTCAAGTCAATAAACAACATATCTAACCTACGCATACGCTACTAAATAATCTTGGCACTATGGCTTCCAACCCCCCAGGAAAGTGCTGCACAGTCGGCGTCAAGTTTGAGTAAGTCAATTAGGCGTTACTACATCGACGGGACCTAAATACACCTCATATTTCTTTGCTTGCTAACCGGGCATTTCCCTCAACAGCGGCGAGTCGAGCGGCGCGGAGATCAAAGTCGGCAAGCATGCCGCCTACCTTGCGACCCCGGACCCGGCCACGGCGCACAAGGACACCGCCATCCTCTACCTGCCGGACGTCATCGGCATCTGGCAGAACAGCAAGCTGATGGCCGACCAATTCGCCGCCAACGGCTACCTAACCCTCGTCATCGACCTCTTCAACGGCGACCCGGTGTCCCTGAACCCGCCCGAGGGCTTCCAGATCTTCACCTGGCTCGAGAAGGGCTCGGACGGCAACAACCCGCACACTAAGGAGTTCGTCGACCCCATCGTCGTCGACGCTATCAAGTGGCTGCAGACCGAGAAGGGCGTTAAGAAGCTGGGCGCCGTGGGCTACTGCTTCGGTGCCAAGGTACGTATATACCTCCTTCTGTAAATACTTAATGATGCATCCTGACCATTCTGCCTCCGTAGTACGTCGCGCGCCATTTCGCAGACGGCATCAATGTCGGCTTTATGGCGCACCCTTCTTTCGTGGACGAGGACGAGCTCCGCGGCTTTAAGGGACCGCTGTCCATCGCCGCCGCCGAGACCGACACCATCTTCCCGAGCGAGAAGCGCCATCGCAGCGAGGATATCCTCAAAGAGGGCGGCCAGCCCTACCAGATCAACCTGTACTCGGGCGTGGTGCATGGCTTCGCGGTCCGCGGCGATGTGAACAAGAAGGTCGAGAAGTTCGCCAAGGAGCAGGCCTTCTACCAGGCTGTTCAATGGTTTGACAACTTCTTGTTATGACTGAATGACGAAACTACTATCACGGGAAAGCTATGAAATGAGGCGACTGCCTGGCTGGCATTGACGGTAAAGGAAAGGGGGGGAATATGTATGGCGCAAGTGTAATTGGTACCGTCGTAGGCGGATATTATAAAGGAAAAAAAATTAATATGAACTGGGTATCATTTGATGCGATTTCTCTCCTATAACTAACCGCACATAGTAACTCGTAATCATTGCGCGTCGCTCTTTTTCTCCTGAGCTGCTAATAGTTGGCTCTGTAGTCCCTTCTTCCCTACTTGATTGGCCCTTTCGAGTTCCCTTTCTTCCTCTCGTAAGACAGCCTTGCCGAACTCTAACTGTCGCTTTTGTTTCCGTTTCTCTTCGGCAACTATGCGCTCACGCTCGGCTAGTGCCTTCTCTCGTTTACGACGCTCCTCCCTCAGCTTCTTTGCCGCTTCGTCTTCGTCCGCTTCGTCTGTTTCGGGCGGCGGACCTAGAGTTTGTATATAGGCAGTGATCATGGGATCCCGAACCTTGGGATCTAGGCTGATGTAGCGCACATCTGTGAGCAACTGGCTTGGGAGGCTCTCGAGGTGAGTTTGGTTGTTGAGTGCACGAGCGGGTAGCTCTTTCAGCAAGCTTGTCAGGTCCTTTTTGAGGGTATCTTGTGGGAGTTTTAGTCTATTGATGTACTCGCGATACCACTTTTCTCGGTCGCGGTCGTTTAATGATGTATCGCGCATAGGACCCTCGCGTTTGTATTTTCTCCGGAACTCAGGCCAGTACAACTTTGGCGTTGCTTTTTGTTGAAGGAAAGCCATATAAGGTATCTTGGGATCCTTCTTCTCTTCTCGTGCCCGTTGCTCTTTGAGCACTTGAATACGCTCGCGGCTCCATTCTTCCCACACTTCCTTTCGCGCCTTCATCGTGCTAAGGACGGTATATCGGGAATCGTCAAAAACGCGGCCATCCTCGATCAACTTGTCCCATGGTGAGTATGGGTTGATGCCAAAGTCATTGAGGAGATCTTTGAATAGCTCCTTTGCATCTATGTCCGACAAGGGGAGACCTTCGGCACCTTCAGGCCAGCTTTCTGGGTTTCCATCATCATATTCTCCGGGGTCCAATCCGTACTCCTCACCCATCGCTTGTAATTGATAGGCGATATCCTCCTCGTTGAATTCGACAGGCATCTCGTCAGCAGGTTCCTCGGTTCGTTGGCGCTTAGACGGGTGTACGGCATCTTCATTCTGGCCACCATCTCCTCCAGCCTCTTCCTCATCGTCTGTAACCTCGACTTCTTCGTAGTCGGACCCGTATTCAACCTGCTCAGCAACTTCCTCCACTTGATTAACTTCCACATCTTGAGCTCTTGTCTCGGCGGGTTGGGACTCTTCCCTGGTGGTACTGCCGCCAGCCTTCTCCTTGATCCCCTTAATATCTAGCTCTAGCACGCCCTTCATGACTTTCTCGGGGATGCGCCAGTAACTGGCATTCTTGTCGGGGTTATAGGCAAAACGGCGGCCATATTTAGTATAGACGAGGATCCAAGGCTCACACCCCGGTATGGAGACCTTGGACTTGGGCTTGTCGACGGGCTGAGGCCGTGGGCGGTCCCTTCCATCATGGGGCCCACGGTGACCTCCTCGTCCGCGTTGCCCGATAGCTTGCGCATCGCGTTGTCGCGCGGGATCATACTGGGCTAGGAAGGCATTGGCAGCGGCGGGGTCGGAGAGCTGGGGCACTGTCGAGTATTGGAAGAAGCTCGCATGTGGATCTTGAGGTTGCGGTGCGGGCGGTGCGTCGGCGCCGGGGCGTTTGTAGGTTGATTCTTTTGTCGCGGCATTGTAATAGTAGGTATGGCCTGTCGGTGCTTTGTGCTCTGTCCAGCCCGGGGGTAACGGCAGTGGCACAACAGGAGCCGATGGCTTGTACGTGGATTTCAGCATCCCGTCGGTTTTGGGAGAATATGTTGTTCGTAGCGGCGCCCGGCCTCGGAAATAGGTTCCTATGTAACACTCATGTGCGAAAAAGGGCAAAGCGTCCAGTCCCCGTGGGCTTTGCTAGTTGGTAATTAGGTATAGTTTAAGGCGAGATAGGAGTGGATTCTATGATCGAGGGTATGTCGTTTCGTAGGAGTAAATAATTGTTCTAAGTTAGCTATTTCGTAGGATATTTACTTAGCTAGCTACTGCTCAAGTCGGAGATTGGAGATGCCGACAGCACTGTTGCCAGCTGTCGATGATTTCTCTCCTTTCTCGTGGCAGTGCCAAGACCACTGCCTACCCCAGCTTGCCACTTGGCTTGAAGCGAAGTGACCGCAATGATGTCGCGTGCCCTTTTGGTCAACTGATTCACCTACCGGTATCTTCTGCGAGGGAGAGGAGGTTAGATAGAGCCTGATCGACGCGCCCTCTGAGACACCACTCCCGGCAGCACTGCGCCTGGGCCAGTCATGCTGTGGAACGTCTTCAAGGCCATCCGTTCACGGTGACTAGCAACAATGGCGCCGCCGCGCAACTCTGATTCCGCTCGCGATGGAGGCGTTTTGTCATCGCTTGCTAGGTTCTGGACGGTAAGCCCTGCTCGATGAATACCTTATGCTCTCTGACGCACTTTCCCGCGGTCCTTGGCTGATTGATTCCTCCGCTCGTGTGCGACAGCATTCGTATGTGCCCGACTACCTGGGCTTTGCTGCCCTCTTTGCCGCCTACATGGTCCTAGTCTACCTCGTCGAGCCCTTTCATCGCATGTTTTATATCAATAATCTCAACATCGCATTTCCTCATGCCGAAGTCGAGCGAGTTCCTGTCTGGCTGAACGTCGTCTATGCTGCCGCCGTCCCCCTGGTTCTCCTCGTCGTCTACAATAGCGTCACCCGCGCTTCGTTCCATAAACACCACAATACCATCCTCGGTCTTGCCATCGCCTTGATCTTGACTTCCTTCCTAACGGATATTGTCAAGAATGCTGTTGGCCGGCCTCGTCCCGACCTCATCGCTCGCTGCAAGCCTGCCCGTGGCACTAAACCAGATACGCTCGTCACCTTTGAAGTCTGCACCGAGACCAACCACCATACTCTTCACGATGGCTGGCGGTCGTTTCCTTCGGGTCACTCCAGCTTTTCATTTAGTGGGCTCGGGTACTTGGCTTTCTTTCTTGCCGGCCAGTTGAGGATATTCCGTGACAAGAAAGGCCTCGGTCGAGCATTGATATGCCTCACGCCGCTGGTGGGCGCTACTATGATTGCGATAAGTCGGTGTCAGGATTATCGGCATGACGTCTACGACGTATGTGTAGGCTCGTTGCTGGGTATTACCGTGGCATATTGGAGCTATCGCCGGTACTGGCCAAGATTGAGCAGCCGTGATTGTCATGAACCGTATCCGACACCAGGCATAGACCTCGAAAACAGAGAGGGCTGGCAGCGGGTGCGAGACGAAGAGGAAGGGGGTCCTATTCTAGGTCGCAGTGCTGGGTACGAAATGGTCTACCTAGAGGGTATCCAACGCTGACGCAGTGCTCTAGATGATTACCGAAATAGACCCTAATCACCCTTATACCATGCAATGCTTTGCTATTATGAATACCGCTACCCTTCATGATCCGACAGGCGTTACAATGCTATCCTACTCTGCTTTTGGTTAGGGCTGCGTCGATGAGAGTTGTGATAGTATTTGGTATAGTATATGATGTGTTCCTTGGCTGGACTGTTACATACCTTTATTAAACTTGTGGATATGTATAACTAGCATTTTTACCGTCTCCGCTGGTATATCTGGTACATACTGTACATAAGATATATAAGGTACCACACTTGGTTACTTAGGGCTTTGTCCCTTGTATACAACAGGTATTCAGATACACCTACCCGACATATGATTGAGCTCATGTATTTATTCACTTTGATATATCTATTGATTGTGGCTTTTCGCTGACAGGCCCCCTCCCCCTCCCCCTCCCATCCACCATCGGAGTATGATACAGTTCCATTATTGCCTTTTTCTCACTGGGTACGCCGTAGAAGCATACTTCCTACCACTCGATAGCTTGAGATACGCATGAGTTCACACGACATTCACAGAATCACATACAATTTGTATGGCACGTCGTGAATTCCTGTTTAGGAAATGCTAACCAATCATCTCACACCAAATCCAGCCCCCCACTCTCTAGCTCCAACCCCCTGGACAGCTCAACTTGTAAGGCAGGCACACCACAACTCGTTCCTTCCTCTCGAGAGTGAGTTAGTGATTTGCCCGGCAGGTACGGGCATTGACTAACACTTGGCTGAGAATTGACAGGTCCGGTTGTGGTATACCTACCTACCTACCTACCTTGACTTTCAAGGCCACCATACCGACCTGAGTTTTCCTCCCCTCGAAATTCAAACCTCGTCTTCACTCTTAAACTTTTTGACTTGTTGGTTTCTTCCCTGGTACTCTCCCCTCCCTTCCCTTCTCTTCTTCAAGAACCTACTACTTCCTGTACTCACCATTCCTGTCAATCGTCCCCATCTTCAGTCCCTTTCTATATACTCGTCGTCGCCAGATCGCCTCTTCCTTGGAGACACCGCATGTGATAATCGCGGATTCCTGTTTTTTGTTTCAAGCACATGTCTATCACAGTACCTGTCCAAGCTAGATAGTTTGCACGAGCCAAGATGCCTCGGCGTGTCATTAAACGAGAACATCAAGAGCAGGAGCCGGCATCGGCACCACCACAAGCATCGGCGCCTGGCTCCATTGTGTCGAACACCATGGGCCCTCCAAAGCGACCGAACGATGATTGGATCGACGTTCAATCTGTAGCCGCGTCGTTCATCAGATCCCATGCCCGTAAGTGCCTTCCAGACTATGTATGCTACACTCTACACTCACATCTACTGACCTTTCCAAGCAAGCGCTGAGACTCGCCATCGCGGAAACGACGATGATCAAGAGCCTATGTTTTTAGAAATGAGGACCAAGCCTGGCGGTAATTTCAATCTGATTGAAAGTCCTCAATCCACGCAGGGTGCAGATGCAAGCTTCGCTCAGCAGAGTTTTGGAAATCCCACGTTTACACACATCGGGGTCAAATTACGCGCCTTCAATAACACCGTTGGAAATCTCCAACAACTTGGTGTGTCCCACGTTGCGGAGTTGCCGGAGCTTGTGCTAGTTGGCGACCAGTCTGCCGGGAAGTCAAGTCTGATGTCCGGGCTGGCACGGGTGGACTTACCGCGAAGCGCAGGTGTAGGCACGCGGTGTCCTCTACACATCCGCCTGATTGACAGCAGGAATACCCACTGGAGCTGTACTGTAGCGCTTCAATTGGACTATAACTTCGAGCCCAAAGGAAAGATCAGGAAGTCCGATGTCACAGCAACGAACCCGTTCCCGCCGTGGGTTAAGAGGTCGCATCGCGACATCAAAATATTTAAAACGATTTTTGACCCGGGTGAGATCGAGGAGGTTCTTCGATGGGCTCAAGTCGCCATTTTAAATCCCGGCAACAACCACGAATTATACATACCCGGCGAAGGCACAATCGCAAAGGGTAAGGATCTTCCTGGTAAGTGACTGCTTTTACAAACCCCCCGATCAGAAATTGTGATGGTCCAGACTATCGTATACGCTATCGTATCTGACTCAAATTCCTACAGAGGCTGCTCGAACTGCGGCAGCACAATTTTCACCAAACATCATTTCTTTAGAAATCAAAGGACCGGAGCTACCGGGCCTTAGCTTCTACGATCTCCCGGGTGTATTCCTCTCCCCAGATCAGGAAGAGGATGAATATATAGTCAAAGTCGTCCGCAACCTTACAAGGCACTATATACAACGAAAAGGAGCCATTATTATGTGGGCACTGCCCATGAATGCAGACCCCGAAAACTCTATTTCTCTTGGAATCATCCGCGAATCAAAGGCCGCTGATCGTACTATTGGTATTATGACAAAGGCCGATAAGCTGGCTCCGGAGAATCAAGAGCAATGGCTTGCCATGTTCCGAGGGGAAAAACAGTCTGTCGGGCATGGTTTCTTTGCCACGTCGCGCCCACCGGATGAAAAACTAGAGACCGCCGGCAAATGGGAAGAGCTCTTTTTTGCTCACGAAGTCGGAAGTTGGCCGGCAGAGTTTGATGAATTTAAAGACAAATGCGGCGTGAACCTCCTTGGAGAGTACATATCAGTTCAACTAGGCGACGCGTTCGCCCAGAGCTTACCCTCAATTAAAACGAAGGTATATACCCGCTTGAGAGATATCGAACACCAACTAGCCGGCTTACCTGGTATTCCATCCAATGTCGAACGTAAGTGCCCCTTGAAGTCAACCTTAGGAGATTTGGGATGTATCAAATGGCAATATGAGCACGCTAACTCTTTATTTAGATGAGGTAAAGAAAAGCCTCTACCAGTTCTTGGGGAAGATGAAGACAGCTATTAAAGATTCGGAATTCTCGTCTGAGTGGAATACGCTGAACAATCAGTTTCGTGACATAATCTTCAAAATCAAGCCCACTTGCCGTGTCAAGGAGCCAGCCGCCCAGACCATTGATCTTTCTGATGCTGACACAGAGCTCTCGGCGGTCACTCCTTCTAAGAGGCCCCGTCCTAGTGACTCAACGATGCGCATGACTCCGAATAAACGTGTACGACAAGAAAACGAGGCCCCAGTTACGCCGGTGAAGCAAGAGAGCTTTTCGACGCCGGGTTTTTTCCGAGCACCATCGATCATGAGCACAGGCGGTGCGGAAATGCAAAGTCCTTTCGCAGTCTTTCGCAATTTAGGCCGCTTGGCGATGGATATTAGGGATATCAGAATCCAGGTCCGAAATAAGCGTACGTACATACTAAACTTGATTTTATTTCCCCATAGCTCCATAGACTGTACCCGAGTCTCGGCACCCGAAAGATGTGCCCCCGGAGATAGCAAATACTAACTGTATCCATTGCAGAGCGGCCTGGGATGCCTCGTGATCTCGTTCCGGACGAGGTGCGCGAGACCATGTGTCTAGACGCAGTGAAGAAATGGCAAGGGCCATTGGAGACCTACATGGACAAAACTGCAGAACTTCTAGAGAAGGTGACAAACAAGGCCCTCGAAGAATCGCTTGGTGTCCTGCGGCGTCGTCTCATTTTCAAGGAGTGCCAGGCCCATCTAAAAGAGTTTATCGATCGAATTGTCGCAACTCAGAGAGGGCACCTCTCAGAGATGTACGATGCGGAAACATACCAAATGTATACCATGAATGAGGACGCATTCACCCGTTATAAGGCGAAAGAATTGGAGCAGTTGCGCCGCGCACGCGCAATTTATCGTCTCAAGGCCGTCGCCTTGGTCGGCTGGGATTACGAGATAAAAATGCTTGAAGACATGTCAGACGACGAGAGAAGCAAAGAGCACCGAATGTTGTCCCAGCAGCTCCCTAAGATTGGAAATGATCCGTACGAGACGGAGATAGAGGTCGCGGCCTTCGTTCGAGGCTACTATAACACGGCAGCATCTCGATTCGTGGAGGGCGTCACCATGAGCGTTAACTCGTAAGTCATTCTATTGTTTTTGGTACTAGAGCCGTATCCTAAAAGCTTTCTATGCCCTTACTTAAATACCTAGAGCGCGCCCATAATGGCCTAGCTGACGCTGAGTGTTGTACAGAAAATTGTTGAGAATCATGGGTAGCACCGAACTTGATATCTTCATGGACGAGCAACTCGGAATATTCGGTGGAAAAACCGGTAAGTTTAACCCTCGCCCAGTTTTAGTGACCTACGGATCTCCCTAACATCTGCACCTTAACAGCGCCAAACGTCTATGAACATCTAATGGAAGAAGACATGAATACGGCCAACTTGCGAGAGCAACTCAGAGGTGAGATGGACAAGCTCTCCCAGGCTATGACCAGTATCAATAGCCTAGAGTGTTCCTCGGGTAGTGGCAGTAGCTCTGAGACGGTTTTTGCTGCGCCAGTAGTTGATCTTGATGACGCTGCGGACGATATTTGATCTGACTAGCTTGATGGGCATATTTGCTTGACAATTGCATTTGCCACTCGTCCATGTTGTGTATGGTCGTCTGTATATTACAGTTGAGTTGGGGTTCCATTTGCAGGACTTTCACGATTGAGGAAGAGATTAAAAAATGGTTGATCGGAAAACTGCTTTGGCTGTGTGTGTGGTATTAGGCTAAAACTCTACTAAAGGGCGAATGACAGTGTTTTTGTGCGTATACCGCTGATAAACCTCTCTCCCCAACTCCGTCGCACTGATGCATTTTGCTATGTTATGTCTGCTACTCGCTTCGCTAAGTTCCAACGGCAGAAAAAAGAGTCTAGGGAGTGTGGGTATCAAATGCAAGCACGCTAAAACGCCACCCAAGAAAGTTTCATCTCCGTTACAAAGGATTAATCCCAAGCCCAGTCTCCTCAAAATGCCCCTGGATATGGCCGGTCATCGTGAATGGATTCCTCGTGTTCGGCGTGTTGCATCTCCTTTTCCACTTGTCGAATATTGATATTGGCGACGGCGTCCATGCCGTCGAAAATGCGGGCGATTTCCTCAAGTGTTGGTCCCTTCGTCTCAACGTAGAAGAAGTACACGAAGCATAGCTCGAGGAAATCCCATGCCTGCGCACGTCAGTCAACACCAAAGACCTACCCAGCTAAGTACAGCGGATTAAAGGCACGGCAGGACAGCGAAGACTCACGGTGTAGAATAGCATGAAGTACCAGTGCTTAGGCAACCTGTTCCAGGCAATCTTGTTGGTCTGGTTGCTAAGCGCCAGCACGGCCTGCACGGTGATGTTCATGAGCATCATGCCCTTGGCGCGCAGCTTGAAGGGCAGGACCTCGAGCGCGTAGGCGATCAGCATGCCCGAGAAGCCGATGTCGTAGAAGATGCCGAACAGCCAGATGAAGACGAGCTGCGCCCAGCCGGCCGTGGCGTTCTTCATCATCGAGTTCTCGTAAAAGGCACCACAGACGGTCCAGCTGGCGAAGGCGACCACCATGCCCGAGATGGACACGAGGAAGAGCGGCCGACGCCCGAAACGGTCTACGTTGAGCGCCGCCAGGACGGTCACGATTAGGTCTAGGATCGTCTTGCCTCCGCTTATCTAGACCGGGGGGATTAGGATTTTCTTCCTGATTTACGGGTAGTTACATTTCAACTTACCGCTAGCTTCTTGTTCTGGTCTGTGATGCCGGCCCCTTCGTAGACGGTGTCGATGTAGTTTGAGAACAAGGCGTTGCCGCTGTACTGCGAGATGACGCCCAAGGAGATGAGGATGGCCAACCGCCACCGGTTTCCCTTTGTGCGGACAAAGTCGAGGTAGCCTGCCGAGCGCTCGACCTGCTGCTCGATCCTGAGCGTTTCCTTGATCTCGCGATACTCGAACTGCACGAGGAGATCGTGCCGTCTTCCTCCTGCGTGATACTTTGATAGGATGTCAAAGGCTTCCCGGTGGCGGTCCTTGGACATGAGGTAGCGCGGGCTTTCTGGGATCCAGTAGATGAATAGTATCTGAATGAGAGACGGCAGGATCTGGAGGAGTGTTATGGATCTCCAGGCCCAGTCGCTCTGGATCCGTGCTGTGCCCCAACCTACCCAGGCAACCTATAAAGAATGTAAGTTGGACATTCAAGGGACTAGACATAATGCCTCGCGTACCATGAGAGCTCCCAGATTCCACTGTAATTTATTAGTTAACGAATACTCAACACTAGTGAGAGAGCAATTGAGTGTCTTACCAAGCAATTATATACCGCCGTGACAGGCCCACGATGCTGGGGATGGCAGATCTCGGTAAGTAGTAGGGGAGAAGCCATCTGCGTCAGACTGTTTCCAAACCCAAGAAGGAATCGCCCCGCAAGAAACACTGACAATATCTAGTGAGTATAGGCATACTTTCATGAGCACATAGGCTATCACACGTACTTTCGTATTGGGTGCAAAAAGCAGACACGACGCCCCCCGCAATCATGAACCCGCAGCCGATGGCTATGGACGCTTTCCGGCCCCAGTGGTCGGCCACATATGGACTTTATCATGTGAACGCGTTAAAATCACTGAACTAATTTCTCTCTCTCTCTTCTACCGTCTGTCTCTCCCCCACTATCTCCCCCTCAAACTATGGCATAAAACAAATAAAAGTCGAGACTTACGTGATGAAAAAGCTGATGACGCTCCCGATATTGAAGATATTCACCAGCAGGCCCAGCCAGCTGTCTGCGACGGCCTGGGGGTTGTTAGGCCCAACCTGAGTCCGCGGGAAGAAGTCCTTCCACCGGTCGATCTGCTGCGACGTGTTGACGAGCATGCCGTCGTAGCCCGTCGTCACGCTGCCGAGGATCAGGATGACGGCCCACGCGTACAGCTTGCGCAGGTGCGGCTCGCGCGTCCACGACACCTTCTCGAACTGCGGGCCCTCGACGAGCGCCAGCTCGACCTCCTCCCGCTCCTTGCGCGCCCGCGACCGGAGCGTCTGCCGGTTCACCATTGTCGATAGCTAAGCTCCCTCCTACTACTTAGATAGAAGACGACGACCGCCTCCGTCGATAGATGGGCGTGTGGTCACACACACGCCTGGGTAAGGTGTGTTTTTTCTCTTATATTAGAGATAAGCACGGCGCATGGAGGTATGTAATTCGGTTTTCTATTGTTGGAAATGCGCAGGGTAAACAAGGACAAGCATTCGTTCATTCATTATTCGGGGTATATTTCAACGTGCCGTGCTGGTGGCGATGATGGGGGGCGGCGTGTAATATATCCAGTCATGCTGGGACTGGGGGGACGGGCGGCCAATCATGCCCACCTAGAACACTTGAACCGAGGGCTGGTTGTTTACGACGAGCTTCTCCTCTTGTTCGGAAGAAGGTGTGCCACGATGCCGTGGTTGGGATACACACACACACACACATATACATACATGTAGGGCCATGCAGAGCCGGGACACGCACACTAGCGGAGCATGTTCCCGTCACAAGCGAACTGGCATGAGAGAGAGAGGTAGGTATATTGTCATGAGGTAATTGTGGCCTGGTATAGTTCTCTATCTGCATACTTCACTTTTTAATACATCGAGAGAGAGTTATGAAACTTACTTCGTCAACGAGCACTGTGATTCCCCTCTACCACGTTCAGAATTACCTACCTATATCCTCTCATAGCTGAAAACCCCCTCGACGAAACCAACCGCCTTTGCAACCAGGGTCTGCTCAGAAATAGGCTAGAAGACCGTAGCAGAGCTAGTGTCGACCGAGACTAGGTTTGTCTATTTCGCCTGTATGCGAGACGTGTGGTCCATTTCCCCGGATTTTACAAGGGGATGTACCACACGCTGCGATGCACCAGGTCTTGGCAAGAATGGTAATGGGAATCTCGCCAGCCAGCCTCCCCGGCAGCGACGTGATAGGGAGCCGAAACACACGACCAAGATCGCGCAGATCCGTCCCATCGCGCGTGAGCAAAGAGGTATGGGTAGGTAAGCAAAGCAGCAAGTAAGAAACTACCCTTCTGCATTGCTGCGGCTCCCATGTATGCAAAGGGAAGGGAAGCGAGCCTTTCTAGAACCTCGGGACGACCTCCTCCAGCCTGCAGCGGGGCTCAACCCCAAACGGGACGACAGTGTCGTGGGTTTTTCTCTCATCGCAGCCACCACAACGTTCGACAGGAAGGGAGGCGTTAGGTCATCAGATGGGAAAGAAATCCTGTGGCGGGGGGCAAGGAAAAGAGAGGGGTGAACCAGGGGCCCTGGCGAACTGGTTCGAGTGATTTGGGTAAATCCGGAAGAAACAAGACCTCCAATGACGATGCGCTACTGGAGAAATCACGACGTCGCGCCTGGCCAATCACAGCCCGCCTTGCAACCGGATTGGGCGTTGCGAAAAGGGCCTTTGCTATATGAGTCCCGGCTTCGATTGCTACGCTTTCCGGAGCGAACTGGGTCTGGTCTAGTCGGGTCTCGAGGTTCTGGCGTCGCCTCCGGATATCTAGGAGAGTCACGGTTGATGTGGAGAGGTTATAGGCAAGCTGCATGGTTCGGTTTGACTTGCATGTTTGTCGAGAGGTAGTAGACCATTAGTAAAGAACGTCGTCTTGCATATTACTTGCATTCGAGAGACGACGAATGAATCTGGCCATCTCGCTTCAAGTTGAAATTGGTTAGCTAGCATCTTGTTTCAAATCAAATACCTACTTGCTGCTACCTGGTATTCTATACCGGGACACAAGACGCAGCAGGCCAATCTATTTCTCCCGCTCACTACACTACGAGCATGGCGAGTGTACCGGTAACGAGGTAGATTGATATCCAAGTGAGGTTCATGCACTCATGCACTGTATATATGAACGAGGTGGATCTGGCGCCGAATATACACCGCGCGCCTTTATTATTCTCATTGCCCCCTTCGAGCGAATTGCTGTCTAGGTAAGTAAGTACCTATATCTAGAAGAACGACACAGCGTCGACGTCATTCTGACCGAGGTTGCCCAATGCCCAGTTGTCCTCGACCGTCTTGGTCAAGCTGTAGTGGTTGTACTTTGTAGAGTCCGTCGTGCCGACCTTGCTGCTCGGGATGGCGTTGCCTAGGAGGACTGAGAACACTCTGTTCGGCGCGAGGTAGGACTCGCTCTCGTCGAAGGTCAGGATGATCAGAGTGCGGTCTTTGTTGAAATTAGGGTTAGTTAATAGAGGATCGAGGAAGCTGCGCGCCCATTTCCCGGCGACCGTAATGGATGTATCGTGTCCGTCGTTAGCTAGAGGTGGCTGTTAGCTGACCACGACTATCTAGGTCGCCTAGTTCGCGGCGGCGGGAGATAAATTGCTTACTCATGTTAGGGGTAATGAACATCCACTGAGGCAGTGTGTTGGCGGCCAGATCCCTATCGAACAAGGTGAAGTTCTTCGTCTTGGCCAAGCGATTGATATCCGTTCCTACGGAGTCATAGCTGACTAACGGGCTATGTTGCGATTATTCAGTTAGCGGCTGACCTTTGCCAGCCATTATCTCCGCAGGGTGAACGTACTTGTGCTTCCGAACATAGTCGTTCGCCCCATTCTGCTGATTCACATAGGTCCCTTGGAATCCCGAGTAGGGCATATCCTCCTGGTAGATGCTCCAGCTCACCTTAGCGGCCTCGAGCAGATCGACGATGGTCTCCGTGTCGTTGTCGATGCGCTTGAAGCTGTCGTCGATGACGCCGTGGGTGTTTGCACCGCCGGCCACGATGTAGTTCGGCTGCGACGGGTGCGTTATCGAGTAGTAGTTGTCCAAAAGGATACCCTTCGTCGCGAGATACGCTAGATTCGCTATTGAGTCGGATTAGTCACCCCATCTACTCTTGTCCCTGCGAAAAGGGCACTCACGATCGCCGGCTGCGATTGAGTAATCCTGGTTTTCGAGGAATATCTGCACGAAGCGGTCGAATGTCTTCCCCTTTACGTTACTGGTCGGACTCAACGTCAGCGCCGTTGCGCGCGCGGCCGCGATGGAAGCACTCGCCGTGGCGGTGTACATCGTGCCGGGATCGACCGCCGTTGGCGTGGACCCAGAGTTCCCCATCTTAAATTGATTCCGTGTCTTGTCTTGAACTAGGCCGGCCGAGAATTGCGTGCGTGGTCGCGTTCTGCCTCCAAATGAATGGATGCGCAGTCTCAGTCCGAGAATCGATTTGAGGCTACCTGGCGTTGTGGGCGCATCCCCCAACAGGATCCCTCAGGGTTGAACATGGGCATCGCATTAATTATATATACCTACCTTTAGCTAGCACGAATCTGGGCTAACATGTCGTCGGCTTAAACCCTCGGAGCCGAGGGGGCACCTTGAAATAGGTAGGTGCCCGAAGTTTCACGATTTTGAGCTTCCCGAATAAGCACTCTCCCCCTCGCTGGGTGGTATAGGGAACTGATCAAGTCATTGTAAAGGGGCTGATGGCGAGCCAGTAGAAAGCCGACGAGGAAAAACGTGGAGAGTGCTAGCGCCCTATACTGGCCGAGTTTAGTACACAATTCACCTATACATTGAATAGTATGATCTCTAGATATGTCGTCGCATGCTTAGTATGTCGGTATTTCACTAGTATTGACATTTAGCTTCCGACTAATCAGGGCCAATGGATTTTAGCTTATGTCTTACGTAGCAAATTTCATTGGTGTATACCTAGATGGTGGTGGTGTAGTATCGTTACTTTCAGGGGATCTGGACAGGACAACAGTAACTTGGCCCACTACCGAGGCAGAACTAGGTAAGCAGGTACCTACTAGTATTAGAAAGATCCCTGATGATGCTTCTTTCACATGCTTATTTACCTACAGCGAGTCTATCGTTGATCATCTTCTTTTAAGTGCTAATTCTTCTATTCTATACGTTGTATTGACATCGACATAAATGCAAGACAAATAAAATACAATATGCTAGGTTGACGTGAACACATTATTCGCTAAATGCAAGTTCGAGTAAAGACAAGTTCCGAAGGGGAAACCTCCTCTTCCGGCCAAGCGCTCGTTACCTCTTCATGCGCTGAATGATCTCAGATGCGCCAGCGAAATTTAGCTCCTCCATCGTCTCCTCCCACAATCTCTCTCGGACCTGCGCGCCCTCTTCGGTGTACAGGATTTGGGGATACCTGAATCAGTCAGCATGATAGTCGCGCCGATCATCGACACATATAGGAAGGGGCAGGCATTAGCACGTACGGACGAATTGCCCAATCGCTGACATAGCTCCCGTGGCTCTCCTCGCCTTTCACCACCACGGCGTCGACGTACGTACTCGCGCCCGTCTCCGCCGACCTGGCGTTTATCCATTTGATGAACCTGAAGACCGCCATTACGGCGGCTGAGAAGCCCGCGCCGCTCTTGCCAAACTCCGTCCCGCCGCACAGCCCCGGGTTCACCATGTTCACGGTGACGTCGCGGCTGTCGATCTCCGCGGCGAGCTTCGACACGAAGAATTGCTGGAGCAGCTTTGTCGTTTGGTACCACGGCATCGGGGCGTACTTCTCGGGCTTGTCGAGTTGCGTCAGCACCGGCCCTTGCTTTTCGACGGCGGCCCAGTAGGCCGTGTCTGATGTTACGATGGAGAGGACTGGCGCCTTCGCCCCCGCAACCCGCTTCGACTTCAAAATGGGTAGAAGAAGAATCGTTAAGAGTGCCGTGGAGACGTAGTTAACCTGCAAGCTATATTCGTGCCCGGTGTCCTTGGCGGTGGTGAAGAACTCGCCGCTCACGAGGCCGGCGTTTAGGATGACCATGTCGATCCTGGGGAGCGACTTGCACTGCTCGGCGAACGCTGCGATGGAGTCGTACGAATTCATGTCTAGCAACATGACAGATACTTGAGCGTGAGGGAACTCTTTCCTCAGGCTTTTGGCCGCCTCATCTCCCTTGGACTGCGACCTGACGGCGATGACGAGATGCGAGAGTTTAAGTTGTAATAACTGTCGGCCCGCCTCGAGACCAAGCCCGCTGTTGCCGCCAGTGATGATGGCGACTTGAGATGATAAGTCTGTTCCTGGTGGCACGGGCTGGCGGTACATCATCCACTGCCTATAGAAGAAGCCCCGCAAACTGGCCTCGAACGGAGCCTCGCTTATCAACTGTGAAGACATGTTTGTATTGGGTAATGAGGTGAGTGATGAAGGTTTGAAAACGATATGAATATAGGCTATAGAATAGAGTCTTCCTTAAGGATGTCAGTGATCTGTAGGCGTGGTTATATCTACTTCATGCTTGTTTCTCAAAAGCGAACGAGTGTGCTGAATAATATAGTCTTCAACGGATCTATTAGCCGGCCGGGGCCATTCCCACTGCGGGATTCTACTATACTCCGTGTCAGCGTAAGCTAATACTAAATCACGTTCGGGGTAGAAAAGGCGGGCCAACTCGGTCGAATAGCTATAAATACATATCAACGGCGCGGCGATTTTGGTGCTCCTCGATAGCAAAAGTGGAATCGAATTCTCCTAGTCGGCGTGGTAAGGACTTTTGCATAGCGGCTCCGCGTTGCTACGTGGAAGCGCTCGGACTTCGGGAAAGTGAGTATCAACGGACCCCGCAAAGTGAGGAAGATTACCTAACTCATCGGGGTTTGAAGAGGATGCTAGAATTATGTAATATATTGAGATTTGAATTTCTAGATAATAGCTTAGCCAACCGCAGCGTAAATGAAGCCATAAATAACATTGAGTTGGGAATCATGAGTGAAGATCGTGTAGGCTAAGTACATAGCTCGGTGGACTTCTCAGCTTAGTAGTGCAGCCAGCGCTAGGCAAGCCTATAATAGCAGGCACAGACAAGGCCTAAGTGCCCATTAACACGCGCCGGCACATCACCAAGGCACTCCTATTCCACCACTATTTCATTTTCCTAGTCGCGTGCTGTCTATTTCGGAGCGGCGATCTTGGGTTGCCACGAAGGTGGTGCGGCACCCGTCAATTTGGCAATATCAAATTCCGGATCACCCTTCTGCATCGCGCGACGGTAGCCATCCCGCGCGGCCACTCGTTCGAGATACGCCAGGATATTCTTGTAGTCGCCGAGATCGTAGGGCAAGAAGCAGCGCATCGTCGTCAGGCAGCACACGAGCATGATATCGGCGAGGGTGAGCTGCTCGCCTGCAAACCAAGGGACCTGGCCCAAGCGGTCGTTCATGAACGCTAGCATACCCAAGAACTTCTCCTTGAATCTCTTTGTAACATCGGCGGCCATGCCTGATCCATCGCCGCCACCTCCCCCAGTGACCTTAACAGCCAGGTCTCTCATCAAGGCTGATTGAAAGCTTGCGTTGGCGAAGTCTGTGGGCCCGCGGGTTAGATTGCAGCAAGAGAAAACGGCCGGAGGTGGAACTCACGAAACCAGTACAGATAGTCCGCGTAGCCCTTCTGGCCGGGCGCAATGGTAAACCGTCCTTTGCCGTGGACCTGAGCAATGTACTCGACGCAGGCGCCCGACTCGGCGAGTTTTACGCTGCCGTCTTCGATGACGGGGGCTGCACCTAGCGGGTGCAAGTCTTTGTACTCGGCGGGAGCTAGGTAGGGCGATCTGTCGTATTTCTTCAATTCATACTCAATCCCGAGCTCTTCGCAGAGCCAGACGACGCGGTCCGACTGGGAGACGCCGAGATGGTGTACGATAAGTGTCATGGCGAAGGACTGTACTGATCAGAGTTTCGATGATGATAGTGTCAAGATATCAGTTTACAGGAATGTAGTCTATGATGTCGTCTGACAATCTCGGAAGCGGGATGCGCCTCCATCTTGTACTCCAGCCGTGGGTTCCGCTGACAGGCTGTACAACAATGTTTGTGCGACATGCAGCTAACCGGCAGCTAACAGCTAGAACAAAGCCAGGGATACCTCGGTATTCTGGGATATCCTCCTCCCTTTGACAATTAGGTGAGTCTACGATGACTAAATCGAGACAATGAGCTCCCGGGTAGCCGGACATCCGTACTTCAGCGTACTGCTAATGCAGGAACATGAGTCACTTTAGAGTATCGATCAACGACATGCTCGGAGATAGGACTTATTATATTATATCCTATGATGATGCCTTGACCATCCGAGAATAATATGATGCGTAGTAGTACTCATTTTTCAACTTTATAACAGATCATTCGAGCTCCTGAATGATGCTTGTTGTTCCGCCGTTAGCCGCCGAGGATACAAGATATAGCGATCTATGCCGCTAACGACTCTAGTCCCTTTCACTAGATGGACCACGGTATACGTCGGTGCCTTACTCCAGAGCCAAAACAGATGCTTTAAACAGTTTCGAATTTACAGAGGACACAAACAAACATTGATATTATTCTATACTCATCAATTATTACATGAAAATAGCTTATTTCTTGGGGTTCGAAGGCGGTATAGCGAAGCCTGTGAGGGTGAGTGGGGTGCGGGGCAAACTTAATATAGGAGTGAGATGAGAAATGAACGAATGGTGATAAATCCAGCTCTAATAGGTCTCATTGATCGTCAAAGGCGACAGGACATACTGTAGACATCGTGTCCCGCCCTCTATCTTATGATCAAACGCCCCACTGAGATCAGGCACCTTGCCATCCACTAGTGAGTGGCAGTAGGCCATTCATTTTACTGCTCTAAACTTACTTAAGTATACCTCTTGATCATAGATAGTCACAAGACAGCGAAAGACGAAATCGCGCCTTCGGCATATATATAAGCCTTGATAATAAAGCCATATGATCGTAGGACGGGTTCCTAATAGATTGACGTCGTTTATAGCTAGCTGATTATATAGCCAACGCACCAGTTCCCTTGATACTTCATTCTCATTTTACCGTATTGAACCATAGTTTCCCTACGAGCCCCATACTAAAGACCCCGAAAGGCAAGCAAGTAACGAAATGTAGCTCTGAACCTATAGTATTCAAACGAAAAGAATCCCTTCGACCATATATGCCAATCACCCGTGTCCATTCCGGGTTCCCGTGGTGTAGGGGCTAGATTCTAAGAGTAAAGGGCTTCCTATAGACTGGGATCTTAGTACTGGGCTTTCTAAAGAACATTCTACCTACATAGCCATTGATGTGCGGCACGTGCTTCTAGTAACAGTACGTATTAGTCCTTACTTTATCATTAGTAGGTCAGTTTAGGTGAGAATAGACGAGGAGCTCACTATATGGTATTATTTCAGAGACAATATTTTGAACAGGTGCTAGAATCGAAGAATCGTTGCTAGTCTTCATTGATGTAATACTAATCGCTGTTTAGTTCATTCTAGCTTCTCAACTCCTTTTGCTACCTGTTTATCGTTCTAAATCTTGAGAGTGACAAAGAAAAATTAAATGAATCTCAATATACCGAGCGTAAGAAAGTGGTTGTCTTTTAAGTGGCAGGCAAATAACGTCCGTACTCAATCGACATTCAACCCTGTAGTATGTATTATTGTGATCCAATTCCTGACTCAGCAGTAGCTCAAGCTCCCGTCTCTTCGATATGGCCTTGCGGATCCGGAATATGTAGTTGGGGCTACTCACCTGGACTAGCATCGTCTCCAGGCTATACGGGAGGGGTCCTGTGGAGGGCTAGTCCAGGCGGGTAGGTAAAACTAGCTAGCGCTAATACCCAGTTGAAGCTAATTGAGTAATCGATAAGTAAGCAGTAAATCAAGCTGCGATTCTTCGCCGCTCCAGATAGGTAGGACATCTTTGCAGTTGTACAGCGCCTAAACACCCATCGAGTCGGGCCGACAGGCCGGTAGACTGAGCGCGTGTACCACCAAAGGACAGGCCAACTGGACCCTTAGACCTAGGTAAATTGGCACCTAGGCGCCAGCCAATCGACGAAAATGCCCCATATATACCGTTAGTCTGTATGACGGACTGACAAGTAGTCCCGAAAATCGACAGGTGTACTGGAGATGTCCTTATTGCCCCTGGCAGCCGTACAGTGAGCCAATGAAACAAACTTGAAAAGAGCGCTGGCCCACATCTCTCGCTCTTCGATTGGAATCGAGCATATACGGACCATAGCATTACCGCCGGCAGATGCCAAGTCTTCGAGAGTTTGCGCAGTGAGGTGGCCAGGGGTGGATGGATGATACGAATCACTCGAAAATCCGTGCTCGGCTACCGCCTCCGGGGTTCGAGGGCTAGACCCCGCAATATTGTTGGCTGATGAGGGCGACGAGCCCAGGTCCACGTCCACGTTATCATCATTTGCAGGCTCAGTGCCACCGGGCAACGAGGGCAACGGGGGCAACGAGGGCGACGAGCTCAATGGTTCGTCGTCACTACTCGCGGACTCGTCAATAATGGTGCTGCGTTTATGCTGGTGGCGATCACTGGGTGACACAGTTGAGCCAGTCGTCGAGCTTGCGTACGCCCTCTTACCAGGCGCTGGTCTGTTACGTATCGGTAATTCTTGAGGAGGGCTGCTTAATTCGAATTCGGCCCTAGCTACTATATCGCTAAGCGCCGCGACGCTATCACCGTCCTTCGTAACAAACTCTATAAGGATAAGCTCGTGATCCGTCACGCAAAATCCGAATCGTGTCTTGCGGCAGTAGCAATACCACATTAACTGACCCAAAGTAGACCGGCTCAAAGAACGAATATCTCCAACCTGATCTTTTACTACCTCGTTGCCGATGAGTTTAACGTCACCCACGATAAGGCTTGCATCATCGGCCAGTAGCAGTTGGGGGTTTGCTTCAATATACCCCTGAAATACAGTATAATCAGGTGTATAAGTTTTTGCTCTGGTTGAGTCAGAAGAATTGGCGAGAGTTGGTACGTGAGGGATAATGGTGATAGGAGGTTCGTGAGTACTGTGCAGTGCTAGATTAACACAATATATAAGGGTCTGGTTGAGGAAGTATTCGAGGCTTGCTTCGACAGAAAGTACATGAAAAACGTCCAGAACGACAGGTTTAGCGATGTCGTTGCTGAAGGGGCTGTTTAGCTCAGGGCCGAGTTGATTAAGAAAGGGAATGAGCTCGGGCCATTCCTCGACCTGAATCGACTCGACGAGCGAGCGATAAATCTGGTTGCGGCTCACAACCCGGGGCGAATCCGGGTAGATGAATTCTTCGCTAGGTATCGCAGACTTGAGCCATTGATCAAGGGAAAGGGTGGTTGTTGTTGTTGTTGTTGTTATCGATTGTGCCATGACGTCAAGTAAATAATGCTTACGTAATCGAAAACAATAAAATATGGAGACAGGACGATACAATAGAGGTTAGGTATGTTGACTTGGACAACCAGCAGCTTCAACCATCAGCCGCTTGGTGCCTACTTGGGTCTTTATATCCCGAGACGTAGCTCTTCGATTTTCCGCAACGTCCAGCAAGGGGTTGGCCTCTCGGTCCGATTGCACTAATCTAGACCTTAGTGACTCTTCCGGCGCTTAGGGACTTAAGGCTGTAACCAATTGTGATGGACCATATCTTCCGTTCGGCCCCCAAACAGCACTTGTGCATGTCTCACGAGCATTTCTAGAGCGCCGTATGCCAATGGACCGGCTAGAGAAATTGAGAGTTGGAACTCACGATTCTTTCCCCATAGTTGGCGCCGGTGGGATCCGACGTCCTCACACGCCAGCAAAGACGCGAGCAAGGACGCGAACAGAGACGCGAGCAAGGACGCGAACAAAGACACCAGCGAAGACACCAGCGAAGACACCAGCGAAGCCACGTCGGAAACATGGCTCTGCGCTCTGGACAAGCGTAATACAGGCAAGTCCCTCTTACCCGCCTCGAGCCACTCAAGGAACTAACTAACCGCCAAGTCAACGTCTAGTGCCATAGCAAAAAAGCATATACCTGCCAACTGTCGCTGCTCATCCTCCTCCGCGCCCGGTCCTACGGCACCCTACGTCCCGTCAGCCACGATGATACCCAGCGCAGTATTGAATACGACCATTTTAGTGCACCACGGGGCACCCGTCGTCTCTGCTTCGATGACCTTTTAGTCTACCTTTGTCAGCGGGAGACGCTGCCCACCCTACTACCTCTCCCGCTGCCCACCCTACTACCCTATCTCGACGCGCTCGAGGGCACCCTTATTGATGCACTACACCTCTTACATTCTCACAACATCTCTTTTCCCGTCTCAACAAAGGTCGTTGGCTTTTCACAGGATTGGAACACCAGTCGAGGTGATCCCAAGTCCATGAAGCTCTTTCTCTCATTCAACAAGAAGGCTCGTTGGGCTTCAAATAAGCTGCCGCCAACGTGGAAAGCTGATCAGTTGTCGCGCGCTAGGCAGATCTTCTTCATCCCCAAGGTCAGGCGGCCCAATCCTGCTCTCCACCCTGTAGCTGCTAACTGTGCCTAAACCTGTAGTTGCTCGTTCGACTAAGTGTCTCACCAAGGCCGACTCTACTTGATCTTGCAAGCCAACAAGCCCTAACTACGCACTTGAGAGAATATTCAAGCCATTATAAGGATTGCATGAACTTGTCCCCGGTCATACCGGACCTCGCTTACGAAATTGCATACTCGTCGGTTCGGGTGGGGTTCTCCAAAGAAAGCCGTCAAGTTCTAGACACATTTTTCGGCGGCCCTATGGTACTGCCTGAGCCCGGCACATCGCCGGACGCTATTTACACCACTTTTTCTCAGCAGCGCGCTCGGGCGGTCAGCTTGGATGAAGCCGGCGTAGATCGAGAACTAGGAGCTAAACTACTGATTGACTCACCTGTCATACTCACACGGCTCGTTTGCGTTAGAGCAGAGACCGCGACCCGGCTCAGGGAGCCCGACGATAAACAGTGGTGGCTTGTAGCGATGGATCTATACGACGCATTCTTATCTAGCCAAGAGCCGAATTCGACCGACCGCCTAGACAGAGTTTGTGCTTTTGACTTTTACCGTATTCGTCGTAAACAAAGGCAGGCGGGATCAAGGATCTGTAGCTCGGCTGACAAGGCTCACGAAGTACTAGGAGTAGACCAAAAAGAATAGCCATAGACATAGATTAATACCCGTTGCATCGACGAAACTAGCACTAGCGGGCTCAGCGAAGCCATCAACTCGATGTTCCGCTGGTGCGTAAATGCTTCCGTATGTTACGCATATTTGTCAGAGGCCCTACCCGGCGACAGCGTCCGAGATGCCAAGACTGCGATTATTTCAGGCCGTTGATTCACTCGAGGATAGACACTATAGGAGCTTCTTGTCCCTAGAGAGCCACATCTTCATGGCTCGGTGTGGTCTTTTCTCGGTGTAAGGAGCGAACTATCTTCCACTATTCGGAGAATAATAGACACGGCTCGCCCCTTTCTTCTCGGGTTAGCATCCCCTCATGAGGCAAATCGGCAGAACTAGTTCCATATTGAAGACCCGTCGCAAATCGGCTTGGACTTCGTTTGATATTAAACCCCTGGAACGCTGGCAGAAAAACCGGTCGATAATCACGACCAATGATGCTACTACTACCGGGGCCTCCACAACGTAACAAACTCTAGCTAGACTGCGCTCCAAAAGCCATAACTCATTAGATTTGATCATGTTGCTCGAGTTTGGCGCGCAGAAACCCAATTATGTCGAAGCAAGACGTCATGTCATGACCTGCTCCAGAGATACCATTCCAGAAAGCTAATCGTAGGCCCTTAACCCTCTAAGCCCCAAGATAGTTAGAGACGAAGACGCAAGTAACGGAATTCTCAATTTTAAGAGTGCTTGTCACACACAAAAACCCGTTTCTGGGCAGTCGATATCTACAGTCAAACTCGCGGCGATGTACTAGATACTGGAGATCACCATTATTGCGACGGAAGAGCCGAGACCCCCAAAATTGCAGCAGGTGTGTCTAGCATCCGCCAGTCTCCAACTCCAACCGAGGCAGATCCCGCTCTCCTCCCAGGAACCCGTCCGGCTCTTGCCTCGTGTGCAGCATATACTTGAACCTGCATTGCCGGTGCGCGAGCTCCGCGTCCTCCTTGCTCCACCCAAGCAGCGGCACGAAGTGCTTGAAGTCCAGGTGCTCCTGGCAGTTGCCGCAGCTGCTCAGATTCCAGCGACTTAAAATCGCGTCGGCGCTGATGAGGTCATATTTGCCTTCGTCGTTCTCGACCCAGACGGATATGACGAAGGTGCCGCTGATGTTCCGTCGGGTGAGGTTGGGGATCTTGAGGCGTGGCGATGGCAGTTGTACGGGAAGTACTTCGCGGCTGCCATTGCCGTCTCCTACCGTTGGGATCAGGTGGTCGTATTTGTAGCCTAGGTTGGCGATGTTGGCGACGTCCTGTATGGGTTAGTAAGCAATTCTCGCATGGCGAAGTTTAGTCATACCTGAGACGTCAAGTACGTGACTCCGTCCTTGCGCATGAATGGTTCTAGCGGACTGTCTGGCTTGTAATGGCCGACGCCTTGGTATCCCTCTTTCATGAACGTGAGGCTCTCGGTTGAATTGTGCCTCACTTGCCAGTTCCAGAACATGTAGTCGATCCAGCAGTGGTGGAAGAAGAAGATCGGGTCAAAGGCAGCCGTTTCGTTCTCTCCCATGTCACCATTGGCAAAGTGGATGTAATCGAAGTCGTCGTCTCCGGGCACCTCGAAACCTCCTACGGCAGCGTGCATGTTATTGTGTGGGTTCTCAAGGGGATGGACCACCGTCCCCGGGTGGTCGTCGTTCCACTGTTCCGCTGAGCTCGTGTTCGAGAAGACGGTGTAGTTAGGCGCGTTTAGACAGTCCCTATAGCTGTATCTAACTCCGGCTGGGAGTCTTTCGTGTTTGTCGTTAACGTACGATGACGCAAAAAGCCATTTGAAGACGTTCGTATTCAGGATCTTCGTTGTCTCGGTTGAGCCCAATGCATCGTAGATTCTGTTATGGTCCTCCGTCTGCTGCCTGTATTCGTCGTTGACGAGACCGGAAAATGGGTAGCGGACGGTGGCGTAGCCCTGAGGTTTGTTGTAGAGCCCGGCCTGATGGCCTCCATCACCCTTGCCGTCATCCGTAATCGTCTGTTGAAGAGTGTAGGAGTACAGGGGGTTAGGAACAACTGTGCCATTCATGAAACGGTAGGTCTCGTCCGTCAGGAGAGTAGGGATTGGAGTGCCTTGTTGAAGCGTGAAGAGTTGGTTCCAATACGGCATAGTGACTCCGGGGACCTGCTTCTGAAGGGCCTTCTCGAGCCGGTTCAGGTATGCACGGTGCCAAGTCGGGAAAAGTACGTCGCCATGGTGGCAAAAGTAGCTCCCAGGTATGCCGTGATAGCCAGCAATAGTAAAATATGAATCAGGGTCCGAGGGGTGAAGGTTCTGAATAGCTCTGAACGCCCAGACCAGGTTATCCTTCTCCGAAGTGCTGAGGTCGGCAAGGTTCTTTCGTGTGAGAGTTGGTGGCATGACTTGATACCAATATATTATAACGAACCTTATAAGTTAATCGTAAATCTAAGTATTTCCACACAAGCTAGATGGAAACTTTCGACTATACAGTTAATGGACAGCGAACTGACGGCGATATGAACAGTCGCTACATCAGGAAGATGGCTGATTTATGTAAAAGATTCACTCTTAATGATTTAGCGAACAACCTTAATTAAGAGATTCGTGATAGCGGTTTTTGGGCTGAGACAACAATCCAGCCAACTAGTTCGGTCACACTCGCAGAAATCCAAGGCGTTTCAGCAGATTGTAGGTCCAATCTGAGCTCTGCCCGCTATGTGCCTGGGCGGACTCAGGCATAATATTGGCTCGTCGCAGCAACCTATTCCCGAATAGGTTTGTTCAGCTGGAATTAGTCGATTTATGGATATGCCGGACGCGTGTGTCGGATAAGTGCGTAACTTGTTCGACATAGAGTTCGTCCGTATGATCTAACTAGTATGTCTTACAGAATGGTAGCAGCTGAAACCAGCACAGCAAACCTCTTATCTAATGTTTAATCTGACCACCATCAAGTAGGTCGACTCTTAGTCCGCAGCATGTATACTAGAGTTAACCTCCGAAGTCGAAATGTATCTTGCAGCAAGCATGGGTCCTTTGTGTCATTTACTATCCAGGTGGTTTATTTGCGTTGTTAAGGAGTAGAGAGCCTTCTTCTTCTCCCCCGTTATACCGTATATAATAATGGAATATTCTCTTCTCCATCTCTAGCTTGCTGCGTCCCCTACTAGGCACCTTGAGGGTACTATAGGTTTCGCTGATACTGCGCAACCATTATCGAAAGTAAGACGTAGTTTTAGTTTGATTAAAAAGCCGCTAATTGATTACTTTACATGTAGTCCCCAACTTTAATGAGTCTAAACTATACATCTGGACGGCTGCTAGCATTCACTGTATAGTTCTTCTAGATTATATATCTGTATCTGTTTTTGCTATTGTTATAGAGAAATTTGGTAATGTAATGAGTCGTGAAGAGAACATATAGTCGTAACGAGTTTGAAAAGTCAATCACCTACTAGAACTACTGCCCCGGGACTCAGTGACTGAAAATAGAGAAATACACCGAGTTTAAGTCGAGGAAAACCTTAATATCGACTAAAATTTAAATAAACTATGCTCAACCTAAGTGTACTTTTAAGTTTCGCACTTTGTATTTATAACTGAGACCTCCGGCAGGTAAATAACTATCCAGCAAGCATAGGTGCCCATTAAGAGAATCTACAATACGAAACACAACAGGAACTCTCATCATGCCTCGCCGTATGTCAGATCACGACATTGTCAGCGCACTGATGATAGAATATAAATGTCTCATTTGTTTCAGCCTTCTCGATGACCCTCGAGCAGCCTGTACGTGGGGCCATAAGTTCTGCAAAAATGTGAGTAAATCTAGACTTTCGAACGATGTAGTGTGCTCTCTCCCTTACCAGAAAGCGAATTTCTCGAGGCTAAATCATTATACGATCTCGCAGTGTCTAAGGGGGCATATACAAAAAAGCAACCGACGGGCGTGTTGCCCTATATGCAGGGCCCCGATTAACGCCAACATCATCAACGTCCCCAAAGTTGCTGATCCCGACGGCAATGCTAGGGTCCGTTAGTTCGAGCAATTCAAGCCAGCTGAAGATTGAATGCTAATGAGATACGCTGAAATAGATGAATAGGGTCATAGAGTATCTGAAACTCCGAGCTGAGTCTCCGACTCAGGAAGCTTCAGCGCAAATTGATGGGATGCAGATATCCAGGACAGAGCTCGTATATCAAGGAGAACAGGCGCATGGCGTAATAATTCGGGGGCTAGACCGGCACACAGATGTTGTAGTGCTTCCGGTGGCCAGAAGTCTAAGTGCCATGGACCGATATGCCCATTTCTTTGACCCCCATTATTGGCTCGCGCTGGCTATATGTGGGTGTTTGGGAATTTTAATAGCACACGTCTACGAGAATGGTTTTGTATCATTATAGATGGCCTAGCGTAACATATTCTATAGTACGTAGTCTTATTGATGGCACGTCCATGAACCGATTATCTAAAGAGCCTTCAAATATATTTTATTAAGCACTTGTGCGTTATGAGATGAAACTAGGTCCCTATATGTAGGTTCCATACCTTTTGGATATCGCAAACACTTAACCGTGGGCGTCTAAGATATCTGTAGTGCGACATTGAATACCAATGCTAGACGTAGAGTAAAGTTGCGTGTTCTACCCATATCATAACTCACTATATGTTTTAGCCCTGCAGAGCATAGTAAGCAATAAATAATATCTAATTAAATAATAAATACCTTAAAGGCACTTATGTGAACTTCATTGTCATATTGCTACACTTGAGATGGGCAATTTTTATTATAGGTAATGAACGCACTACTGGATCTCAAGAGGAGTCGTATGATGAACCTGCTAAGTTCCGTGTAACCAAATTCACACGATTATTCACTTTTGCCAAAAGGAAAAAGGAAAAAAACCACAAATTTATAGAACTCCACTGAATATTCAGAATTTGACCTAGGTAGTCAAGAAACACTGGAATTGATCCAATGCGACATATCCCCCTTTCACGATTCGTCCCCCAGATGGCAGGCAGTGTCAAACACCCGTCCATGGTACCCAGGTACCTACTACAAGACATCAGGCACCTGCGCAAATCAACATCAAATCAACATTGATGTTGATATTGGAGGTCTATTTACGGCTTTAAAACTTGTACACCATTCCTTGTTGCGTGACGTCTGATTCTGATAACTCGCGTGTAATAGGTCGTTTAGGCCCGGTATACTGCGTTGGGGTCCTCACTTTTCAATTTAGGGCGGAAATACTTGGCGCCAGTGAACACGGTCTTGAAACTGAGCCGATTAGAGCACGATTCTGGAAACACGGCTGTTAGGGCCCCAAATGACAAAAAGATAGAAGAGAAGATATCTATTTACGCGCCTGGTAGACGAAGAAACCCAATTATGTCCGACTACGGCTCAGGCGATGAGCTGCTCGATGATGTCGATGCCGACGAGTTGCTGCTAGCCGGATCAAAACGCGCCAACGCGAATGATGACGATAGCGCTCAACACCCTAGCAAACGCGCCAAGCAAGCTTCAACACCCGAGCAGCACGATTCTATTGCCAAGTCCATCTTGAAGCAGAAATTTGGCTACGATGGCTTTCGCCATGAACAAGTATGCAATTATATGTCTTTCTCCTCCTAGTTAGAGTGGCTAATGCTGAGATTACTCTACGGTATAGGCTGCCTCTATTAGCAAGATTCTGCTAGGAGAAAACGTTCTCGTTATCTTTCCTACCGGTGCCGGTAAATCATTATGCTACCAGGTATGTTGCCATGCGATGGAATTATGCGGCGCAAACATTCGGTCATATACTACTCAACTTGCTCTTGTTTCTCTTGGTACGATTCGTGTCGCAAGTGCGCGTAGCTACATCCTCGTAATTCTACGCGACGTATAGAATGTTGAGATCAGAGATTAGAGTGAACTTCGAGATAGTCCTTTGGGTTGCCACTGATCACAAAGCAGATACCGGGCATTGCCTTCGAGGAACTCGACGCCGCAGGGTTGACCGAGAGGAAGTCGAAAGCCGGATCGGTGGGCTCCGGGATCACCATTGTCGTGTCACCCCTAATCGCCTTGATGAAGGATCAGGTCGATGCTCTTCAGCGCCGCGGCATCCCTGCTGCTTGCTTAGACTCGACCAAAAGCTACGAAGACGTAAAGAGCATCAACGCTTCCATGCAAGAGGGGCGGCTAAGGATACTGTACTGCGCCCCGGAAAGGCTCAACAACGAGGGCTTCGTCGAAAGCATGAAGTTTGTCCCTGGCGGGATTCGCCTTGTCGCCGTCGACGAGGCGCACTGTATTTCCGAATGGGGACATTCTTTCCGACCGGACTATCTGAAAGTTGCTCGTTTCGTGAACGAGATCAAAGCCGAACGTGTCATTTGCCTGACAGCTACGGCTACACCTCGCGTCGCGGAGGACGTCTGCAGGGCTTTCGATATTAAGAAATCTAACGTGTTTCGCACCTCGCCGTACAGGCCTAATCTCCAGCTACATGCGGAAGCGGTAAAAACAAAGGAAGAGAAATTTCCTCGACTGTTAAAATTTCTGAATGAACATGACGGACCTACACTAGTCTACGTAACAATCCAGAAACAGGCCGAAGACATTGCCAATCGCCTATCAAAACAAGGTCACAATGCGGCTGTCTTCCATGCTGGTCTCCCCACAGAGGTAAAACTCAAGACCCAGGATGACTTCATGGCAGGCACTGTCCGCATCGTTGTGGCTACTATCGCGTTCGGCATGGGCATCGACAAAGCAGACATCCGGAATATCCTGCATTACGACATATCTAGCACAGTCGAAGAGTATTCGCAACAAGTCGGCAGAGCCGGACGTGACGGCAAACCAAGCTTCTGCATGCTGTATCTCTGCAGGGATGATTTCTGGCTGAGGGAGAACTTTGTCCGGGGTGATCTACCCTCTCGTCAGTCGCTGCAGAGACTACTAGAGGACATTTTCCTCGAGCAGCCGAGGGTGAAGCTGCCTGACGACGGCGAAGTAATCAAGCTCAACCAGTTAGCATTAGGCAAGGAGCACGACGTCAGACCTAGTCCCCTCAGTGTCATCCTAGCGACGATCGAGCTGCGTTTCGGCCTCATTCGAGCGATTACCCCTGAGTACAGCTCCTATCAGTTCGAGGCCGGGCCTGGCTACGACAGCCGGATCAAACAGGATAAATCACCCGCGGCGAAGGCAATCGCGAATAATTCCAAGAAGGCCAGGAAATATTTTAACGTCGACGTCAAAGCTGTTGCGAAGGATACTGGACTACTTCGAGGCGACGTCATCAGGAAGCTCAACGAGTTCAACGACAAAGGGCTCATCCGGCTCAAGGCCTCAGGCGTAGTGAACCGGTACAAAATTCTCAAGAAAACCCCCGACACGCCGAAGAAGATCGGGGCAATCACCGACAAGCTGCACGCCGAGATGGAGGACCGCGAGGCGGACGCCATGAAGCGCTTCCAGGTCGTCTGCGACCTGCTGACGGACAAGAAGTGCTTCGCGCGGGCCCTGACGGGGTATTTCGGCATGGACCTCCCGGACGAGAAGCTGAAGTGCGGACATTGCACGTTTTGCTTGACGGGGAAGCCTGTCGTGCTGCCCCCGAAGCCTAGCCCCCCTATCGACAAGGTAGGGATAAACGCGATTCTGGATGCGTGCGATGTCCGGGATGACCCGCGGTTCCTCGCCCGCATCGCTTTTGGGATCAAAAGCCCAAGGGTGACGCAACTCAAATTAGACAAGAGCAAGGTGTTTGGGTCGCTGGAAGACCACGACTTCAAGGTTCGTTTTTGTCCCGATTTCCCCCCTATTGTGGGTAGCTTGGCTAACCAGAGCGTTTGTAGTCTTTATTGAAGGAGTTCACTCAGGCATGTGAACGCAAGGGGTTCAAACCTAATGCTAAATTTGGCTGAACTTAGACACTTAAACATACCTGTGTGTAAGAAATGTAGTAATACTGTATTCATTATAACCACGTGGATCAAGGGAGGAAATATTGTTGTAGATCCGAATGCGCGCTCGGCGGCTGTCCAAATAGGGATTGCTCGTCCTACCATAGACGTACTTATGTCTCGACTTTATGATATCCAGCATTTGTGGTGTGGCGATCTGGATAAAGTGATCGGATGCTACCCAAACATGTGTGTTAAAGACTTAGTCAAGTCATGCACGATGGCTACTTTAAGTAATTCCCGACTTGCAGCTTCGCAACCAGGCTTAGAAAATAGTGATGACTCGACTTTAACCGGGACAGAAATGTAATTTCTTTTGGGAAGTATATAGAAAAAAGAACTGTCGTGCCTCTGCTATCGATTCCATCATGACAACGCAGGTACAGTACTCACTGTCAATCCAAATCACATCTCGAAAATGCATATCCACATCCTCTCACTAGCCCTCGCACTCCTAAACCTAATACCATCGTCATCAACCCACACCATCGCCCTCCCACCATCCTCACAATCCTGCCCGTCCCCATCATCCTTCACCCTGCGCTCCATCACATACCTGCGCTACGAGGTCTCACCGCCCTTCTCCTCTCCACAGCCCAACACAACCCAGCTGGTCTTCGAGCTCGAGAACGGTGCCTCGGGGGTCTCGACGGGGTGTTCAGTCCAGAACGTCATGGCCGCAGACGGGCAGTGGGCCGACGACAGCGGGATCTGGCACGCGTGCGTCGACCGCTCCATCACCATCGGGGACCGCTCGTACCCCGTCAAGACGAGCGCGCACTTCGACTGGGACGCGTGGCGGCTTTCCGTCAACCAGACGTGGGCTTGTGATGAAAGGTGAGTGTAACTAGTTATGGGCCGGGTAGGGGAGAGAAGGGCGATGCGAATCTTTCCCTTAGAAAAGAAAAAAAAAAATTAGAAGAGAGATAGGGATGAAAGAGAAAACTAGATCAATAGGGTCTCCCCCGTAAATCTCGTCTTTAAGACGGAATCATAAGCTAATGAACTGTATCCGAGTTACAGCGTAACGATCACTCAGTCCTTTGCCTCGACATTAGCCCCGACTTGCACGGAGAACAAGACGGGTTCGCAGTACATCAAGGAATGTACGGTGCCTGACATTGTTATTACAGCAACGTCAGAAAACAGCATGTTGTAACGGACGGTAATCTAAGCATTTATCACCTTAAAAGATGTTGATGGCAAGGGAGAAACAATCACACACCATAGAACTATCAAGATAGACGTATTTAAAATTCTTCAGTTTAGGCACGCAGCCAGTATCAATGCCCATTAGCTACCTGGAGACCAAGTAAACATACAATGAAACACCATGAGGCAAATCTTGGTCCTACAAACATCAATTACGCCGTGTTGTATGCTTTTGTGTTGCTCAGGATTATAAACCTTCCGGAACGCCTTTCATGACCATCATTAATGCTCGCCGTGAAGGACACCAAACCAACTGATGAATGCTCCTACAAATAAATCAATACGTTACCAGGCTCTTTCAGGCTCAGCATGATACTGCTGTCACATTGTGATACATATGACATCAGGTAAAAGATACCACAACTGCCAGCCACATCGTCTCTTCTAGCCATGATACAAAATGTTGAGCCGAAGCGGCTAAAGTAGCTCTACTTGTTGTCGTATGGCTGCCAATTCGTTCTCTTTGCCGTAGTTGCGAGTTGTCTCCTCGACTGTTAACTCGGCTCGGTAGCCGGAGAGCATAAGACATGTATGTCGATCGAATCCACTCGATATTGCATTACGGGCAGGCGATGAAGGATATCCATAATGGATTGACCTTCTAACTCTCATTAGAGTAGTAACCATAAACCCAGTTAGTGCTATGATTAGGGACACACATATCGAAGCCATGCCGGAAATGACCCGGTATGGAATGTAGTGTAGAAGTTGTTATGATGCTGCTAATTGTCTTCCTCCATGATACGCTGCACCTCGGACGCGTTGAGAAGGATGCGCTTCCCCAAATCTTCTGGATTTTTGCCGTCTCGGATGGCGCCGAAATCGAGAATCTAATAGTACGTTACGCGTTAGATGCATTGTTCTAATAAAGCTCGGGGTTTCGTTGCTTACCTCGACGTATGTCAAGCTGTCCCGCTGGACAGCAGCAACACATCGTCGTTCGTCGAATCTGACCTGCCAGACACCACTAAGGTCTGTGAGCAGATCCTGGAGGCATTCGCCGGTGCGCGTGTCCCACATCTTCAGGGTCCGGTCGCTACCACTGATGACTTTGCGACCGTCATGTTGAAAACAGGTAATAGCTGCCGTATGTGCCGTTAAAGTGGATTGGCACCGCCCAGTCTCTGGGTCCCAAATACGGAGGGTACTGTCAGCGGCGGCGGAGACGAGGCGCTGATCGCGTAGATCGAGTAGGCCAACAAGCAGAGAATGCCCCTCTAGTGTATGGAGGCACGATCCCGTCTCGAGATCCCATATTTTCACGTAGCTATCCATACTACCTGATATGCAGCGGTTGCGTTCGACGTCCAGTACAACGCTGTACACTTTTTGAGTGTGGCCTTGCAAGACATGGACAGTCTCTCCTGTGCTTATGCGCCACACCCGGACGGTATTATCGTAGCTCCCGCTCACTAAAGTGTCAGCATGCGCAGCAATGGCACGCACGGAATGAGTATGGCCCTGTAGCGTCCGAATAAAATACGGGCAATCGGCATCGTTGGCAGGCGGGCCGGTTTGTATGTACCTTCTAGATCCCGCTTCGGGTAGACGCCATACGCGTAATTGGCTATCACGGGAACCTGTGATGATCAGGGGCTTCGCGGGCATCATCACGTTCTGGCCATTCTCCACTTTACCAGTTTTGGTAGGCATCAAAATTTGTAGGCACCGAACGGTGCTGGTGTGTCCATAAAATACCTGTGTGCAGAGGCCCTTCTCGATATCCCACACACGGACTGAGCGATCGGTCGAGCCGGATACCAGGAAGTTTCCTTCATATTGCAAGGCCCAGACACCGCCCTCGTGCCCTTCCAATCGCCGTCGTAACTTTCCGGTTTTGGTATCGTAGACGTGTATGAGCATATCGTCACTGCCGGTTATGATCTTGTCATCATCAAATTGCAAGCAAGTGATGACGTGCCGCGGGTGAGCTGCAAAAGCGACGTGGCCGGGCTTGACCTTGCCACTAGTCCAACTCTTGCGGATCATATAATGCCGTCTATATAATGACTTGAACAAGTGGAGTCTCCTCAGACTTGAGAGACCGATGTGAGGATCAGGTACAGCGATAGCGGCAGCATTGGCAGCCGAGATAGGGCCTTCCGACTTGTGGATTTTGCTACCTGTGAACGTCCTTTCGTCTTTAACATTATCGTGATTACTAGCTCTTCGCTTCGATCGGTCAGGGTTGAAGTTGTTCAGGCCTCTCTTTCGCTTGGAAGATCGCAGCTTCTGGAGGGGCAGATCTGACCTCGAAGTTGATCGAAGCTCGGTTTCAGTCGAAGTCAATCGGTTCTGTAGGCTAAAGTCTCGCTCGCAGCCCTCTGGTCCAACAGGATCTTGCCAACCCCAGCCTTCTCTGATAGCCCTGTCGAGCTCGCCGGAGGCCAGCACAAAACCATCACGGTCGAACAATTCCTTCCAGCCAGTCTCATTGCTATCGATAATGCCTCTCCAATATTTAGATACCTGGGCAGCACGGCAAAGATCCCGATGGTCAAGGAACGAGAGTATGTGAAGGGTGAGCTCCAAGGGGAGATAATGCAGTATGTCGCATTTTAGTGCAGGATTGACGGCATTGGCAACGATATGTAAGGTCTTTCTCGAACACCGTCTAAGAAACTGATACATCATGAAGGACTTCATCTCCGCCGGCATTGCATCAAAAGATTCTAGCATAGAACGGCTATCCATGTATGTTGCCTGGTTTGTCTGAGAGCCATAGCGAGTTAGAACCATCGAATCGTTTTCAGGCAGCGCAGAAGGGGGATCTGATTCGTCTTCTAGTAAGTTTCGGTTTTGGCTTTCATTGCCGACAGTGTAAGACGATTCATCTTCGGCATGAATATCACCCTCATGGATACTGATGTGCAATGAGGATGCATGTAGAGTTGGAGAGAGCCGTGGACTAGGTAAGCTCGCATCCTGAGCTACCACAGTGTTGATTGGTCTTGGTTGGTAGAAAGCTCGGGCAGGTCGCTGGAGAGATTCATCGGCTTCGGCAAACGGTTCGGCTTCCACATCTGCGTCGGTAATGGGGGGAGTAGCGACATTACTAAACGCAGTGTGAGAATCGCTACCCATCGGACTAGTAGGCTCAAAGAAAGATTCCTGCTGGCTAGGTTCGGACTGTGGGGTTTCGAATGAATCGAGGCTCGTGCGCCGAAACTTGGAAGGTTGGTTAAGAAGACCTTGGGGAAGATCGGTGGCGCTGGGCGTCACAGGAAACCCAGCGGCAGGTCTACTCGCTATATCACCATTACTCTCGAGGCGAGAAGTACGAAAGAAGCCGGGCTCCAGCCTATCAGCCAGGCTGTAGGGAAAGGACGGTGCTTGCGATCGAACAGATAAGCGGTTAGCACTTTTCTTCACGGCACCGCGGACGGTGGGCGAGGCTGATCTGGAGTTCATCCTGAGAGCTTTCCGGGATGACGCCTGGAAGGACGGAGAATGGGGTTTTGAGGAGGATGCATGGGACTCGGCGAACGAGTCTTCCATGACTGTATCGGCCTTAGTAGTTTGGGTAGAGCCATCACCGGCTGATTGCTGGGACTGGAATGTGGCATAGTCAGTAAGACAAAGGATTGAATAGGGAGGACCGATTGAGAAGGTTCAACGAGAAGGGGGAAAGAGGGAGAATAAGCATACGTCTTGATGATCCAGACTATCATGATCAACAGACCAGGGTAAGGGATCGTGTACGTCGTGACCATCGATACTAAAAGCGAAGTGGGCGAGTTCGGGAGGCGTGGGCTTTCGGGCGAGGGGAAACTCCTTGGCGTCGAGGGAGAGAAGCGGTCTCGACTCGCGTACAAGTAGTGGCGGATAGGATCGCTTGGTAGTCGTGGTCGTGGTGACGGTCTTTGTCTCTATGCATTCCGAAACGCCCAGCCGTATCCTCGGATGGGGTGAAAGAGAGTTGGGCTCGTCGAAGTTGACCGACACGGTAGTCTGGCTCGAGCGAGGGCGTTTGGGTTCCATGCCGGCGGCTGAAATCCCTGGGGGTCGAGGACACACACACACGGCTACTGCGACGAACTCATGTATGCCATGCAGGGGAAAGAGGAAAAACCTAGTGGATATGGAGGCGGAGCAGAACGCTGTGTGTAAGTATCGCGGCCGTATAGTAGCCTTTTCGATCGGAGTCGTCAACTGAATGGGAGCGAAGGGGGGCGGTGATCTGATGAATGGGATCGTGGAATATGGAATAAGCAAACTCCTTAACGGAAGCAGGGGAAAAAACAAGGCAACGCGACACCGGTCCAAGATTAGTTTAGCCCCTTAGCAAACCACGACACTTCTTGGATTTTGTTCGAAAACCCAGATTAGAGAAGATTGCCCGCCACGGAAGGTTTGCCTGCGGTTCGTTGAGGAAGTGGGTGTCGAGGGTCGTGGTGCTGGCTGGAAGGCGAGAGGATGACAAGTGTGGGCGAGCAAAGGTAATGAACGATGAGTGAGTGAGTGACTGGTGAGTCTGTAGGTGATGGAATACCTGATAGACGAGGGAGAGAACCTGAAGGGGCGGGAGAACGAAAAGTATCTCGAATGGAGACGCGCACTGTGCAGAATACAGGTATGGAACGAGGAGCATTACTGCATGTGGCATCGGGATGTAGGTACCTAGCCACCCACCCAGGCACGTATCTAAAATAAGGTACCCTAGACAGGACCTAGGGGGACTAGTCTGCCACCAAAGTTCCTGCTGTGTGTACAATAGTATGCTGTGCTACATCCCTAACCTACCAAGTACTTACTTCCAACTTACCCAGGTTTTGCGCGTACTGTGGGTACCGTCTTGAGGTTTTAGTGAATCCGAACCCGTCGCTCCACGTTCCATTTGTGACAATCTTAGTGTAAATCCAAGCCTGAATTGGCACAGTCTACGGGCATTCGCACCCTGTGTAGGTAGAGTAGGTACTGCACGGTATCTGCCTACGTGCACCTACATGTGGGTAGAAGTTCTAACATCGCTCTTCAGGGAGAAATATAGTTATGCCCGTTCAGATATCTTCTTAGACATACTATCTATATAGTTGGCTATAAAACCTAAGGGTATATATATGTTCCGAGATATCGGAATGCAGAGATAATAAGGGCTATAAGGCAGGCAAAGCATGACGATAGGTAGTCTACCACGCGTAGCATTTATCATTCATGTATTTGTCGTCCGCAAGGCAGCAGCAAAGTCGATCCGTACACAGTGCCACTAGGATGATTGGTAAGGAAGGCAGGATGAGGGGGAGTGCAGGCTGTACAGCCCCGTACCTGTCTTCCCACTCACCAGATTCGTGTACCTAAAGTACCTTTGAAAATGTCGATAAACCCGATACAGTGTCACTGACGTTGCAAACACTAAAAAAGTACTCAGGTGTTGCACCACTATGCCAGACCCGGCATAGCGCGTCTACCTAACTGATAGTGCATGCCACTAGCTACTTGCATACTTAGACTTTGGTCAAACGCAATCCCTTCCGTACAGTGCCATTAGACAGTATACATACAATCCCCACGTCCACACTTCGTGGCCAGTCCAACCGCCTACCAGTCTAGGCTCTGCACACACACACACACACATCTGCCTGCCACCCAGCGTTGCATCGCTGTTTGGATGGGATAACGCAGCGCTGATTGATATATGCGGCTGTATGTAAGCCCTCAAGTGATATTGGTGTGCCTCTGTTGACCCCAATAGTGATTCCACTCGTGTCGCACGTCGATGCCACATCTCACATCATCCAAATACTTACTTACTTAACTACTTACTCATTTTCCGGATGTCGGTGATAAATAGCGGTCACAAGCCACAGTTGCTAAAGTTGCTAAAGGTGTTAAGACACACTTTAGATCTACATAGTGGCAACTTGCAAGATGCTAGGTGGTAGTTACAGTCAGATCCGTCCCAGATCTAGGCAGCAAAGGGGCCGTTCTAGCACTCTCACGATCTTTTTTCACATCAGATGACGACGTGAATGACAACAATGATGGTGAAAATGAGATGACACGGCTACCGATGCCAAGCGAGCCTTAACGACCAACTACAGACTACTAAGGTACCCAGGGCACAGTACTGTGGTACACTATCCACACCATTCAGGGATTGATTCCCTGCTGCCGCAGTTCACGCGCCGCCGTACAAACTGGACAGAATATGTGCGCGTGCGGGGTGGACAGAAGGCGGTGGCATGCGGTCCCGATGAGGGAGTCTCGCTCCGATGCGGGATGACAGCCGAAGTAAGTACAAGTAGATACAGTACACCACAATACTGTATCAAGTCGTCCCTCCCACTAACTACCAATAGAGTCTACTCTATTAGCACGCTGTCGGAGACTTGCGTGATGCTCAAGCCCCTCAAAACCTTCGATAAGCCGCAGACACGTGACGACAACATGCCAAGCTATTCCGGCTCGTTGGTTCACCGTGCAGTAACCGTAGAAATACGGGTGTAGAGAGAGATATGCTGCTGACTAGCATACAAAATGCGGTGCCGAAGGTTCGGGCCTTACGCGTGGTATTATTGCGCTTGATTTAAAGGGCTGGGAATTCCAAAACTCGGCAAGGTGATTGGGGAACTTTTTTTGCCGAGGGTCGATCCATCGGTTACCGAGTGCATACCAACGCGTATGTAGGCGTCTGTTTGCCTGCCGAGATACCTATTGCGGAAAACTTAAGTATTCAAACGAGGTAGATAATGGGACATGTCGTTGGTAATAGGATGATGGTGTTCCGGCTGCTCGAACGTCGCACCACAGCAGACCAACGGAACCTTGCATCCACAGGTTCCTCGTGCGCAAGAATAACGCCAATCAAACAGCATTTCCGCAGCTTACACAGCTTTTCTATCCTCTTTATTGAAGAAGTCTCATGCAAGCAGATTGATTTTCCCATTGCGCACTCAGGTCCCCCATCCGGCCAATCATCCGTCCTCTCGGAAAAGCCAAGTCCTCAAACACATGACCTACCTATGCTGGACACAGGGTGAACGTCAATCCAGAATGCCATTCAGCCATACAATACGAAATATCCCGAAATTGTCTTTTCATCCGATCCTAAAGCCCCCCCTGAGCCCATCTCACTTGGAATTTGTATGCTTGTAATATTAGGGATGCGACAATACAAAGGGAGGAGATTTCTGCTTAGCTCAGATCACTACGTCATATGTCAAATCATACCCCTTCCTTAACGACGATAGGTAATTCGTATGCCTTACACGTCTTGGAACTACCCCTTATACCCTGCTTAGATTAAGATCCGGCAAGACTCAGAAATATGTATTTGCTAGCACCCGGGAATGTTCATAGTGCGCGGTGCAACATTGCAAATCGGTATTCATGATGGAGGATGATCAGTCGCCTGAAACGTGGGTGCCATAGCATCCTCCCAACGGAACTTCCGCTATTTGAATATGTCACATTGCCAAACTGGGGTCCCGGGTGAGAAATCTCAAACAGGGCACGTTAGGAGGGGCCACCCTATCCATTAACTCGATTTTCGTTAAGCCGGAATGATAGCGACTAGATCTGTAGGCATTTCATGACACGGCGCACAACGCCAAGCTATCTAGGTCGGGAACTTGCCTTTCAGCTGAAGACTATATCTACGTAGATCATATGAGGGCTGCTTTCTGCCTAAGTAGGAATCCATCTATAACAACCCTATCTAGTGGACACCGCCTTAAGGAATTGTGTCTAGATTGTCTAGTCTTGGTGGTCTTTTTCAGGTCGGCAATTGAATTAAATTCGACTAAATTGGGTATTTTTACCATCCCTTAGCTAGTCTAGTATACACCTAGATAAAAATACTCACGATATCATACTCTAGTCAGCCGCCACCACTCCCGCCTCGGAGCCAATTGCCACTAGTTACTGGCTATACTTCCTCTATCCAATCTGCCGTTCCGAATTTCCCACCTCCCCCGGGGCCACCGCCACGGACTCGGCCGTCTCATCGACCCCGGTTCGCCCGCCCCCACCCCTGCCACCGAGGCCTCCAGGGTATGAGATCTAACAACCGAGTAGCCCTACCGTGCTCTCTGTTCCGTCTCCTTCTCGTTCTATAAGCAGGCAGTAGCATCCGGTTCCTCACGGCCGGTGTTGGACTAGATGTAGAATCTGAGCGCGATCTCGGACTTCAGGGGCACGGCCGGCGGTTCCGTCCCGGGACTGAAGTGATACGCGCCGAGCGCGGGCGCGAGACGTGACTTGTGAAGCGTGCAATGAGGATTAGGTAGGCTGATGGCGGTCCAGTTTGTGCGCCGCTTTGCGCTCTGCGCTGAGCCCCATCCCGCGGGCGCCTGCGATATCGCGACCCCATTTGTTAAAAGGGAGTATGGAGAAAGGGTCCATATGTGACGATTAGTCGGGCTTCGTTGCAGTAGTGAAGGCTAAAACTTGCGGTGCCGCCGTCTCTCGGGGCGCGGAGACTTGCGTAGAATGAACGTAAATGAGTTGTTCCTCGCGTAGGGCCACTTAGCTTATTCCTCTCCGCGTCCTGTTTCAGAGACCACGCCGTGCACACTGGCGAGGAAGGGAAGTGGAAGCAGGCACAAGCAGGCACGGATGCGGTTCGCTGTACAGGCGGAGGGATGGCAAACGTTCAGGCCCTCGTAAACCAGTCGGAAGAGAAGAAGGATTGGTCGGTATTCTAGGATGTTCTTGGAAAACTAGCGAGTGATAATGCGTGTAACGAGAACGGGGCCGTCGATCGCGTGTTGTACACACTGCCTTCTAACTCACGGGAATTTGCCGTCTACACTACATGCTATATGATTATTCTCCAGTCGACTGATACGTTGCGGTTCTGGGTTTAGAGGCGCAAAGATGCTTTGTTGCTTCAACACTACACATCTGAAGTTATCTAGAGTTCGACTTTCATTGGACTAAGATGTACCTAACACTAGACCCGAGGGTGCTTGATGGATATGCCTCGTTGTACGCGTCGCTCTCGTTTTGCCCGGCGACGAAGATATGCTAGATCAGTGGTGATATGGGTGGAAGCATCGTATCGTATATGGGCCTGTTACACCGTCTCGGTGTGGTCTTGTCGTTGCCGTGTTGGCCGTTCTAGCAGACGGTCGAGGTTCAGCAGATTCGTGCTTTCGCATTCTGTGTATAGCATCCGCATGCACGGGCTGTACATCTCGCATACTAGAATGGGAAATCATGGGTTAGTCTTTGTTCTTTCGAAGAGCGATGTGCTACTAATTTATGTATGAAGAGCTAGGGTATCGGGAATGTAACTCGAATAGAGGTGCCTACTCCTGCAAATCGGGGAACAAGGCAGGACATGATTGAATGTTATTAGTACTTTCTATTAGTAGGATATCGTAGAGCTCCATCAACGAAACCAACGCGCTATCCCGTGCAAACTCAAGATACGATTTCGCCCATGATTCCAGCCCAACAGTGCACGGCGTTAGGACGGCAAAAATTATTCAAGGTCATGAGCTCGGCCTACATGCTCATGGGACAGATGGACTAGATCAGCGGGACGCAGTACGCGTACAACGCGCCAGGCGTCGGTTCCGGCGTCCCCAGTACGTTGACGTCGCAAAGGGCTATACGTGGACAGCAAGGCGCTGCAGCTACGACAGGTACACCATGATAGTCATATTTATATTCCTATTAGTATCTCTAGATTTCGGTGCGCTAGATGCATGGGCTTGGATAGAGAGGCCTACTGAAGTCACTTGTGTCCCTAGTGAAGGGCTTATCGAGCTCCTCCAAGGGTTCATGAGCTTGGGGCGGAGGAAAACTCAAACCATGGGGCTCTGGGAACACATGCAACTTATCAAGGTGTCACTACAAGCAGCCATAGAGGCTTAATTATGAGGTTGAACCGAGGTATATTGCAGTAGCCTTTGCGGTGCTATCTACGGACCCATCCCATGATGTCTGATATCAACCTCTGAAATCAAAAAATTCCTGTGAACAGAGTGGAGTAGTGAGAGCCTTTGCCTTGCAGAGTTCTTGCTCTTCATTACAAAGAACAAGCTGTCATCTTAAAGTCAAGTCATCAAAATGATCAACAAAGTCAAAGACCTTCAGTGTGAGTGCAATGAGTAGTATCCTTCCAACGCCCTAACCCAAACGCCAGCAAGTACAACCTGTAGAGGTTCCTTCAGAATTTTCCGGGGTGTAAGGCCAAATCAAGTTGTGCCGGTGCAGTGTAGTCCTTACGCTTAGTGGTTCTGGGGATGGGCGGTACCATTGACATGGGGAACGACGACGCCATTGACATAGGGAGGTCCGGCCAGATTGTCCATCTCGACATCCTCGACGCCCTCCTCCTGGTCATGTCCATATCCGATGCGGTGGAGAACCCACGGGATGAGGACGAAGGTGAGGAAGAGACCCCCAGTCATCCAGAAAACGATGAGTATGGCAAGGGAAATGACCACCATGCGGAGCTGGTAGTTGACATCTTGCTCATAGGAGAGGCTCTTGGAAAGGGACGCGAGGTCAGCGCAGCTGCAGTTGTTATCCATTGTGACTTCGTTGGTGCGGTGCTTGAGACTTGAGTCTGGGTGATTTGGATGATTTGGGTGTTTTTCTGGCTTCTGTTAGCTGGGAGGATATAAACATATAATCCAAACATCAAGAGAGATGAAACTGACAAGAGAACAGTGTCTAGTAGATGAGTGTTTCTTGTGGTTGGATGCAGAGGTGGTAGGTGTGATGGCTGTGTGAAGAACCAAACGTTTGTGTTTTGGGAAGGATGAATTTTGGAAAGGAAGGTTGGTTTGTTTTGCTTTTGTATCCTGTGAATTATTTTCTAATCTCTTTCCTTCGCCGTTATCAAGGGCACATAGCCCCGGACACCAGACACGTCCACATCCCCTTCGACGATGACTGATAATGGCCCCGTAAATATTATGTTTGTATATCTCGGCGCAGTGCCTGGTACTCAGGTACAGGTTTCTTGATGGCTATTGCTGTGACCTGACATCGCGAGCTAAGCCTCTGGAGTGTCCCCGATCCTTCCTAGTCAGATACCCCCTATTTTGATCAGTATGTATGTGAGACAGACAATCATGTCTAGGCTGGCCAAGGGCCATATACTCGTCTATAATACCTAGTGTATGATAGGCGAGGTATTAGTATCAAGTAGTCAGAGCTCGATCATGATGATCCCTTGGCCCTGATAAAGCTGAACGCGAACTACTGGATAGGCGTGCTTCTTTGTTGTATCTAGCTATCATACTAATAGATTCTAGAGTTTCTCGGGAGCCTACTGTGATAAAACACCCCAAATGCATAGCCAGGATATAATTCCTAGTTACTATTCTAAAGCTTTTTCGTTGTATAAGAATTTCAAATTAGCACGCTAGAGGGATGAGATCCCTTTGAGCTGAGTCGTATGTTCGATATAAGGAAAGTTGTTAAAAATTATAGAAAGGGATGTTCTTAGAATGAAGTCCTCTTAGAAGTTATTGGCATTAAGAAAAGCCTAAGTCCATACCTTGAAGGGCTAATAAATTTCCTTTCCAAATGTTTTAGGGCGAGAATATGATTTTATATGTATTCCGGTTAGAGCGTTTCATGTTTGCTGCAAGTATGGGCAGGAACCCTTAGTACTACCTGGGGGGGAAAGTTGGGTAAAGAAAGGTGGTGGGTGTTTAGGAACAAAACGTGAGGTGCCCGGATGAGTAGGTCATTATATGAAAACACAAGAGCATTCATTAGGTTATTATTGTAGAAGTATGATATCAATAACTCGAGCGGGTTCGGATATCACTATGAAAATCTACTAGTGTGGTGAGAGGTGGTTATGTTGACAAATGAACATTATTACTTCTATAAAAGTACACATGGCTAGCTCGAGGTCGCCGATTAGGTAGTTTTCCAAAGTGCGTGAATCTCCATCGTTCACAAGTTGCCGCCCCCTTATAGTCCAAACGCCCCGATATATATAGCAACAGTAGAATAAGTATAAGCCAGAGAAGGTAAGAGTGGTGCTAGGTCATCCCATTGTTCTTTTAATTCCTGACTATATCAGCTATGTCCGAGTTGGTAGTATTGGATGGGGAATATGTATGTGTGCGACGCAGGGCAGGGTGGAAAGGGGCGAGGAAAGAGGTGACTTTACCTCTGTGATGATCTATAGAACCAAACTCGGAAAACGAAACGTTTAAACACCGTCCCTTTAGAAACGAATCAGAATACTATTGAGGTATAACCAAGGAAGCACATTGCGGGAGATATCTATAGTGCAAAGTAGAGAGAATACTTGGGTAATATGTATTGAAGAATCTGAAGGAAAGGGGAAGGGGGAAGGGACGATGTGTGGGAAGTTAAAATAGCGGGAAAAGATACTCACAACAAAGCCAAAGTCAGATCACCATGAATTCTCGCCTTAAGCGTGACCTCGACCTCGAGGTTGAGATCGAGTCTCAGCTTAAGCGTATCGCTCTTGCCGCTATCACCTCCGCCGCCGCCCAGGGCACCGCCGAGCGCGCCTCCGGTCACGTTTCCGAGCGTGCCCTGGGCGCTGTTGACGAGGTTGTTCGCGGTCTCGCCGACATTGCCAACGGGTAGGGCGTTGCCAACGCCTCCGCCTAGGGGTAGACCACCGAGCGGTCCACCACTCTGTTGGCTCTGTTGTTGTGTCTGCGTCTGCTGGCGTCTTCGTCGAGGCGGAGGTGCCTCGTAGTCGTCTACGCTCTCTTCTTCTTCCTCTTGTACCGCACCGGGCTGGGGTGCGGCGGGGACTTGGGAGCGGTTGCGACGGTTGCGACGGCCGCCTCGGCTTCGGCTCTTGCTCTGGCTCTGGCCGCTTGGACTTGGTGAAGACATGGTGATATTTGTTTATTTGGTGTAAGAATAGGAGGTAGCAGATGAGACGATCTAACGCAAACTGGCTGGAGTATGGAAGAAAGATACGCACGTAAAGAGTAGACGACAGGGGAATATATGAATTTTATCTAAGGCCTTATGATCGAGACTAGCCTAGATCTATCGAGATTTTGGTCTATCTGGTATCGACGTCAGGGGGAATGAATTTCAGGGTTTCCGGGGAGCGGGGGGTGGGTGATGCATGCGTCGTCCTTCCCATGGTTCGGAGACGACGTCATTGGCGATGTTACCCGGCTCACTACTACCGGCACTAGGCGCAGCGTTACGAGTCTAGCTCGTGTTTTAGATAATTCACACCCTCCTAGATCCTGGCACGAGTATCTAGTCGAATTTTTTCGAGAATAATTCCTGTCTGGGTCTACGTATTGATATCATTGGTGTGGCAGTATCCATGGTGGCTTGACGTAGAGCCACAGGAGCGTGTCGATCTCCCCTTCGGATGATGGTCAGTAACGCTGTGCCAAGGGAGCCTGTTAAGAGGAGTTGTTGGCCACATGTATTTTGCTGTACTCCGCATGTATATCTCGGTCCGAACTTCTGACGCACTAGGACCGGTCAGACTAATTTTTCACCTTGAAGTTATGTATGTTTTGCATATGCAAGATTTCACTATTTGCGACTACTGCCTTCCATACAGACTACATTATTTTGATTATATCTAATCTCTAGTCATACGACTAGACACGCCTAGCTGCAACTCTCGATGTAGCTCGATTTCTACTACATCTCGAGGTGCCATTACCTCATCTAAGTCTCCATTCTTGTCATAGTGAACACACCAGGAACCGTCGTCGTTCTGAACAGCTACGAAGTATTGCTCCCCTTCTAGAATCAACCACTCCTCATCTTCCGTCCAGCTCCAAGGCCCTATAACATGGCCGACTGTGTCTTTCCTCCCTCCGTGGCGAAGCAATCCCGTCTCCTTATCGGCGTAAATCCAGTTGAGCATAGGCGGATCAGCGTCTATTGGTGCTACTAGGCCCTGGTGTTCTTCTGGGCACGGGTAGCCGAAATAAAAGCCGTTGAAGCGGAAACCCTTCACGGGGCTTGCTGGGTGATCCAGGTAGAGCTTCCGGGGTGTCAATTTAGCTAAGCAGTATGAAATTGGATGAACTTTCCTGTATTACCTTGTTGTCTTTGAAGACTACATAAGCAGTCTGTGGCGGCGAGACGCCGTCGTGAGAGAACTTGGCCGTCAAGTGGAATTTGATTCTCTCTTTCGCTTGTGCGTTTTGTTTCTTTTGGGCGTCGATCGCCTCAGCAACTCCAATGACAGTTGGAATTGCCCCGACTGTCAATAGTCCTAGAGTCGCGAGAGCCATGAGGCGGGTGTGAGTTGTGTGATGGGTGCGGTTGGGTACTGCGGAATAACCCCACAGGAACTCGAGGGTGACTTTCTCAATTATCAGAAAGTGTGAGATGACAAGGTGGCGGCCTGTGATGCCGAAGTTGAATGTGGAAAGAAACAGGCTCAGATCCCTAGGCTTAGGGCATTATCACCAATCACCAGCAGATCGGACACGATTGTGTAAACCACTCTCCAGCAGTCGTGGCCAAGATTCTGGCCAAGTCATGACCTCATCTGGACAAGGATGCCTAATTTAAGAACACCTCTGGGGTTGTATCACACATACTTACTGCACGCATTAGGTGGCTGTAACCATGCATCCGGGTGACAAGGATCTCCATGCCTGGGAAGGGGGTTTTTAGCCCTGCTCGCTCGAAGTGCTCGAGTACTGCTCGAGAATTGCGTCATTGGTAGCACACCCGAGGTGCTTCAGGGCAGACTGAATCATGGAGAATAAAACTAATGGTGTTTGCTGGTAGAATTTAGTGAAATGGGCCATTCCAACAGCGGAATACTCTACCGAATCGCCCTTTCGTGCAACCGAAACCCTTACGCCGTACCGTTACCATGTCTTCGGGTTCCCAAGATAATTCTCGACAGTCGAGTCCTGAACGGCGGGATCATGAAGGGGACAATGCACAGTTGAACGAATCAAGCACCGACGAAGAGCAACAGGCAAATGGGACGAATACCCCTGAAGGCCAAATAAATGGCAAAGTAGCAGAGAATTCTCGGTCACCAGAGCGCCAACAAACAACTCCAAGGCAACAAAATGGCGACAGAACAACGGAGCCTGAAAAGCAACGGACACCATCTAAAAATGAAAAGAAGCCTGTAAACGGAGCGCGAGTAGAATCCGAGAAAGGGGGCTCGCGCCGGCCACGGCGTCGTCGCAACCAGCAGCCGTGGGATAACGACTCGGACAAAGAAAACGCGCAGCAGAAGCAAATGGCGCTTCAACGACAGCAGCAACAGTTACAGCAGCAGGAATACCAACGACAACAGATGCAGATGCAAATGCAACAGCAGCAACAGCAACAGATGCAGTCTCAGAAGAGCAGCGGGAAGAACCCGCTGAAGTTGCATCTTGACCTCAATCTCGAGGTTGAAGTCACGCTCAAGGCCAGAATCCATGGCGACTTGACCTTATCACTTTTGTACGCACTTCCTGTTTCCTAAATGCTGTTATACCCCCCCTTTCCCCCTCCCTCTGCCCCTTAAGTATCTGGCTAGTTAGTGGTAGTGAGTTGGTTGCAGAGCCCTACAGCCTGTAAGCTACCCCTGTTTAGCGGAGATAGATGTGCACCTTTCCTGCTTGGCTGAAAACTTTACCGACCACCGACCGCGTCACATTGTCACAGTCACAGTCACATTCACATTAGAGTACCCGCCAAACTGACCTCTAGTGAAGTGATTCTTAGTACAGGAAGAGCTGACAACGTTGCTCAACCCGACAGGGACGGATTATAACCTTTAGCGACGAGTTGCAACGGCTGTGGACAGTCTGACACATATTTAGATAATGAAGACTGTGGCAGCAAATGGTGATAAGACAAGGGGAATTTGAGCATCCGAGGCAAACCGAGGGCCTTAATATTTTCTGCTTCTTCTCGATCTGATATAGCTGTATTAACTTTAATATTTGCGCCCGGAGAGAAACTCTTACATAGAATAGGCGTTGGAGGATGAGGAGTTTGGCGGTAATAATGCGGTGGTGTCTGTACTGATAAGCAGAGGTCAATTGTATTATACCCAGCGCTGTAATAGTAGGTTACCAAATGACTGATCTGCAGCTACGGCACGTGCCGAACTGGGCGCTAGGACACAATCAAACCCGCTAAGTGTCCACTTCGTTTCCTTTGGCCCACTTGTTATTTTCGTAATCCTTGCACGTAGGAGCTTTGTCTCCGAGCCGTTTGGTGGAAGCCTAATAAGTCCACCTCTCGGTCGAAATATCATTGTATGTCACATCATTCTTCTTTTACGACTTCGAAGATGATATTAATATTATAAAGATGATCGAGTAGTTGATTAGAAGACATCGCGACGAGTAGAGATTGTTTATTGTCCTTCGTGCCTCTACCCATTATGTGTTCGTACCTAGTATATATGTGGCGGGCCGTCGTTAGCACAAACGTCTGCCGTTAGGTAGCGAGGTAGCATGCCGTATGGACATCGAGTACCCACTGGCCTGTGCTCTCAACGTCGCTCTTACAACGCGATGCGGATTGATCAAAGATCCTATTCTTTCACCTTGATCTGATCTCGAAAAAAAAAAAAATAATAATCTGGGCGACATCGCTGTTGCATTTGGAAGATTTTGGGAATTTATGGCTAGTGATAATGCAGGTACCTACATAGCTTTAATAATACGCGTAGATAAACACTATGTAGAGGTAGCTGCTGCCGATTACCCGCGATGTTCAGACGAATACTCCACCGCATCGTGCGCTACCATCCCACTAGCAGAGCCCACCAGTGCCAGACACCAGGGGTATTCCCAGCCTGTTCCATACTAACCCCTGCCCTAGACACAGCGCTAGCGTGATTTTGTGCCGCTCCTCTGGCTCCTATGGCTCTGCTATGGCTCCTCTCGCTGGTCGAAGCTCCGGTCGAGTCAGCAACTATGACGCACTTGACACCCATTCTCAGGCGCAGATAACTACAGCATACTCGAGCCAGACTCGAGCCGTCAAAAGCTTGTAAGTAGCACGGCACGAGTCTGGCGCAGGAGTGTCTGGTGAAACCATGCCCTGACCTGACCTGACTCTCGAAGCTGCTCGAAGCCATTCATCCAAGGAAACCCTGTGTCCACTCACTCGTCCATACATATAAACTTAAAAGCAAGAAAAGTGGTGCTTGAGTCTCGTCGATGAATAGATGAATGATATATCGGCGACAAACATTGATCTGGTACACAATATCATCCTGGGAATTTATATTGCCATCTTCGTTGCATCCCGCGCGAATCAAATCAGATACCTTGCAGCAACCATGGCGGACGCTTCGACTCCTCACACTCCCCCGAGAAAGCTCTTCAAGCCCGCGAGCAAAACGAAGACTCCAACACGACTGGGGCCATCTCGCCAGTCGACACAACGGACAGTAGACGACACTCCTCGATCACTCGCATCCGAATCGACTAGGGCTACACCTGAACCATATACCGACAATGTTTCCGGGTCCACGGACGAAACTGCTAGCTACTCCTATTCGGCCCCAAGCTCTAAGCTGTCTCCCTCTGGGGGATCAGCAAGGGAGTCTGCGGATGGCTTTAGTTCCCCGACAAGGATAGCCAAGTATTTTACAGAGCAAGGCAACCCCGAGATGAGTAATTTCGTAACATCCTTGATTGGCAACCGGTCCCCTGGTTCCAGCGAAAACACCCCTAGGGTTTCTAAGTCCCCAGTGGGTGAGACGCAAAATCAGAACAATCAAGTCGACCAAGCCATCAAAGGCCAGAAGAATGACGAACCGGATCTTCCCAGCTCCCAACGGGAATCACAACAGATAAAAACGCCGAACCTATCGGAACCTGCGAATATTTCCAAGACGGCTGCTGGGACATTTAGAGACACTAAAGATAGCGAGTCGATTGTTCAGCCCACAAACAAAATGGGCGAACCGAATGTTTCGAACATCTCGGAAACGGCCCAACCTCCTGCACTAAAAACTGATTCGAACACGACAGAGCAACTACCCGAAACCACTCGAGGCGACGACGAAGAGAAGGGTACGCAGGTATTTGATAACATGGGTCGGCCAGCGCACGTGGAACGGAGTATCGAAATCCCCTTTCAGAAACCGGGAAGGGGATTTGCGAGTCCACCACAACCCGAAAAGCAGAGAACCGAAAGCCAAGATCTGGGTGACTTCGAAGACCTGCCCAGCGCCGAAAATCTACCGAGTACTGAAGAATTACCTAACCTACCCGACGACGATTCGCAAGACCCTCCCGAAGAGGTGTTAGACCCGTCTGTGCATTCCGCATCATCAAGTATCACACCAATCCCCAAAATACCGAAGATTCCACATATCGACGCCTCGCCCCCTGTCGATCTTCTGCGCTTATCCCAGGGGTTGGCGGGTCATACAATTGATGATGTTGGCAATATTGTAGACGAGTCGGGCGAAGTGCTGGGCCATGCGACGGGAGATCTTCCCGCCATGGTAGGCAAGAAGGTCTCGGGCGAAGGCGAAGTTTACGGAGACGGCGGGGAAATCATTGGCTACGTGTCTGAAAACTTCGTTAACCCGCCACCCCCTACCGAGATCCCCGGCGATGTCTTAGGCGCCCTCAGAGTGGACCATAAAGGCAACATTCTCGACTCCGATGGCAATATTATTGGCAGATTTCACCAACCACCGGGAAGCAAGAGCCTATCACGGAAACCATCCGCTAAGCCATCTTCTCCCAAGGCGGAGCCTAAGGACAAGTCCAAGGAGGAGCAGAAGCCGAAAGTGAACGCGCAAACGGGCGGGAGCCCGTCGGATCTCTTTTTGGATGTCAAATCAACTAATGACGGGATACAACTAACGATACGCATTCCTACTACATTTTCACGATCGTCTTCTGAATCTGAATAACGGATTTATATATTGATTTTGTGTACGTCATAGGAGAAAGGAGTAGGTTAAAAGATCGACTTTTTGGTAGATTATAGTGTTTCTGGATTTAATAGGCCTATTTTGCGGAATATACCCTATCATAGTTGGTGCAATGAACACTGATTCGTGAATATCATGACTTTTGTGACTACTATGAGGGAAGGCACGAACTACAGTGTATTAAGGATCCTCAGAAGGGCGAGGTCTCTTCTATCCATCGTTACAAAATACACGAGATTTCAACACCCCGTAACTACAAGTAGAACAAAGTGTTGCATATGCGAAATACAGGAGCTTTCCTCAGCCACCGGGAGCCGCCCTACACTAAGCTGTTTATGACGTTGAGTTGATGTCAATCCATTCTAGTGTGGCTTGATAGTGTATCGAAAACCTGCTGAGAGATCTTCGGGCCTCGTGGAAAGCTGATTGGGGGTGACGTTAGCCGCGCATCACTTCCCCACTGGATTCATACTGCAGCAGGGAAAACAACTGCAAGGATCTTTGCATAATGTTCGACTCGAAGATGACTGGCTACTGGCCTCCGTTCTAGACACACCTACTGTACGTACTACTCGCTCCGCATACACTACTGCAACGAATGGAAGACTAAGACGGCGCCACGATCATGCTAAAGGCGACGATCTAACGGCGTCGAAGCTAACTCGGGCAACTCGTAACGCACCCCTCGGCGAGTGTGGCTGTCATTGCATACGTGGCTGACGGGGAATAAACCATATGCCAACTTCTGGGTGGTTTTGGTCTCCATGTTGTGTAATGTGAGGGCGCGTTAGGACTGGCATTTCGTTCCCTCAGTATCGACCACCATTACACATCGAATGCTGATGGTTCTTGGGATCGAGATCCGGAGACGGCGCCCCGGGCTGCGAGACGCGAACGTCTTGTCGAATTCCCTGTTTTCGATTCTCCAGCTTCTCTCCCTGCAGCCAATGACAGGTAGGTGGACATCCAGGTCGAAAACTAGGGAGTCTCGTGCCCTGTTACACGCAAACTTTAATCGAAAGCCACACAGGCTGTGACCGGGTAACGACTTAGCAAGGCTGAAAAGTGCTGGATCATCATGCCAGGTAACGTACTGTTAGTACTCACATAGCATCATACCCACTGATCCTCGGACCGGCCTGTAGCCTCATTCGTGGCTGGGACTCGAGTCGGGAGAACGCTCAACAAGGGTCCCATGTGGCGGCCCTTCTTGAATGACGTTCACGCCATGAATCTCCAGGCCTACTCAAGGGGACATGACGTCGAGGGATATGTTTGAAGGGTTCGAGGCTGCGGGGAGGACCGGAAGACTGGTATCCTTATCCCCAGGCCCAGGCCAGTCCTCCGTCTAGTGACGTAGTAGAGGCCTCTTTCATCATCAGAAAAAGGAGGTTCACAATATCTTAAATATCAAACTCACGGCAACGGATCTGACGATTCAATGTTACTCAAATCCTATGTTTAATCAAAACCAAAACCAAAACTACCGAACAACTACTGAATCTCAAACCCAATCCCAAACACAATACCCTAGTACATATCGAATCAAGACCCCTACCCATATCCACGAATTCACCACGAACGAGAACCCAGTTACCATCATCCACCCCGCCGCCATGTCGGGCATCGCAGAGTCAGCCAAGAGCGTAACCAGCCCGCTGGGCAAGGCCACCTCACAAGCCGGCAAAACAGCCGAGCAAAACGCCCCGCAGACGCCCCAAGCCGCCCACTCGGCGCCGCGGTCCATGCCGGACGTGTCGGAGGACTCGCAGCTCGAGGGCTCGAGCGGCGACGACCAGGGCGAGATGGTGCCGGCCGCGGGCCGCATCAACGAGCACGGCGAGGTCGTCGACGACGACGGGAACCCCATCGGCCGCGTCACGGACGGCGAGGCCTCCAAGTTCGCCGGCTACGTCGTCACGCAGGAAGGGGACATATTAAACGAGGACGGCGGTGTTGTTGGCAAGGCCGAGCCCCTGGAGGACGTGGCCTCTAATCTCAACTACACGACACAGTCCGCCAAGGACACGGTGACGGGCGAGAAGCCACAGGAGGAGGAGGAGGAGGAGCAGCAGCAACAGGAACAGGAAAGCAGCCGCGGCGGTCTGGGAGGTGCCCTCGGTGGCATCGCGAATACCGCGGGCTCGGCTATCAGTGGCGTTACCGGCGGCGTGGGCAAGACTGCGAAGGGCGCCACGGGGGCCGTAGGTGACACGACCAAGGGCGCTACTGATGCTGTTGGAGACGCTACTGGAACCCAGGATGCCACTGGTGCCGTGGGCGATACTGCCAAAGGCGTCACGGATACCGCTGGAGATGCCGCAGAAGGCGTAACAGGTGCCGCCGGAGACACGGCAGAAGGTGTTACCCAAGAAGTGAACAAGACAGCTGAAGGTGCTCCGTCAGTAGGCTTAGGCTCTAAGGCAGAGGGCCTTACTGAGCAACAACCCATCCCTATCCCCGAGATCCCTTCGCTATCACCTTCAATAGCGAACAAAGTGGTCGCTATGTTTGATGGCCCCTTCACTATTGCCGACGGCGGAAAGGTCAAGGACCAATCCGGCAAGGTTCTGGGCAAACTGGCCGCTGGCTCTGATATTCAGGACCTGATCGGCAAGGATGTCAAGGGAATCGACGAACAAGGCAACCTGCTGGGCGAAAACGACACCGTTCTCGGCAAGGTGGACATTGCGCCCGAGGGATCTATGGCCGAACGTGTCAAGGAGCAAGTCCCTGAAGCAGCGGACCGGCTGAATGCCCTAGAAGAAGCCCAAAAGGAACTGCCTATCCAGATCCCGTCTTTCGCCCCGTCCGTGGCTGGAAAGGTCATTTCCATGTTCAAGGGCCCATTCAACGTCGCTGAGAATGGTCAAATTACTGACCAGAACGGCAAGATCCTGGGCAAGCTAGCTGAGGGACAGGACTACCAGAGCCTGATCGGGAAGGATATCAAGGCCATTGACGAGCATGGTAACCTTCTCGGCGACAATGACACTGAGCTTGGCAAGGTCGAATTAGTGCCTGAGGGTACCATTGTCGAACGCATCAAAGATGAGGTTCCGGAGGCTGCTGAACGTCTAGACGCCATCGAGGCCGCGAAGCAACAGGCAGAAGGGGCTGGGCTACCCGACCTTTCTATCCTTGAAGGCCTTAAGATTAACAAGATGGGCAATGTCGTTGATGAGAACGGCAACCCCGTCGGCAGGGTCAAGAGCGGCGAGCTCAAGAAGCTTGTCGGCAAGATGCCCGATAAGGACGGCAAGGTCTGGGATGACCGGGGCAGAGTCATCGGCGAAGTCAAGGTCCTGCCAGAAGCAGTGAAGAACGAAGCTTCCCCCTTCGAAGACTTCCCCGACGCGACCGTCGACAAGTTCGGCAAGGTCATCTACGATGGCCGCCAGGTCGGCGTTGTCGTCGGAGACGACTGGCAGAAGCTCATCGGCAAGAAGGTCGATGCCGAAGGCGATATCCTCGACAAGAACGGCAACGTAATCGGCCATGCTGAACGTCAAGAGGAAGAAGAGCCCGAAGAGGTGGAAGAGGAGGCAATCGACTACTCCATGCTTCGAGACAAGAAAGTCAACAAGCTGGGCAATGTAGTCGACGACAAAGGCCAAGTATGGGGCCAGGTCGTGCAGGGCATCCTGAAGCACCTCGTCGGCAAGAAGGTCGGCGACAACGGCCAGATCTTCAACGACGCGGGCCAAGTGATCGGCAAAGCCGAGCCCGTCCCCGACAACGAGCGCGGGGAGGCCGAGGAGCCGGCGCCGTTCGAGGACTTCCCCAACGCCGTGGTCGGCGACAACGGGGACGTGATGTGCAACGGGGAGAAGGTCGGCGTGGTCGTCGAGGGCGACGTCAAGAAGCTGAAGGGCAAGCCCGTCGACGCGGACGGCGACATCCTCGACCGCGCGGGCAACACGCTGGGCCGCGCCGAGCGCTGGGAGCCGGAACCTGAGCCCGAAGAGCCCGAGGTCGACATGTCGTCGCTGGCCGGCAAGAGGATCAACAAGGCCGGCAACGCGGTCGACTCGCGCGGCGACATCTACGGGCGCGTCGTCGAGGGCTCGCTGAGCCGCCTCGTTGGCAAGATGTGCGACAAGAACGGCTTCATCCGCAACGAGGGCGGCGACGTCATCGGGAAGTGCGAGCTCATCCCCGAGGCCGAGCGCGAGGGCATGAAGGAGGGTCCGTTTGCCGAGCTGACCGGCTGCACCGTCACTAAGGACGGCAAGGTCGTCACGGCTGGCGGGGACGTCGTTGGTAGACTGGTCGAGGGCGACGCGAAGAGGCTTGCAGGCCGCCCTGTCGACGACGACGGCGATGTCTGTGACCGCAATGGGAACGTCCTTGGCCATGCTGAGCGTTGGGAGGAGCCCGAGGTCGAGAAGGACGTGAACCCGATGTCTGGGCGCAAAGTCAACCGCGAGGGCAACGTCGTCGATGAGAATGGCGATGTCATTGGCAAGCTTACCACGGGCGAGCTGAGCCAATGCGCCGGCAAGAAGATCGATGATGATGGCGATGTTATCGATCAGAAGGGCACTGTCCTGGGACACTGCTCGCTGCTCGAGGATATCCCTGAGCCCGAGCCCGAGCCGGTGGAGGAGGAGACGGAGGAGGAGCGCGAGGCGAGACTGCGGAAGGAGCAGGACCGTAAGATTGCGCTGCAGATCTCGAACTGCATTGCGCAGTCGCTGGACAAGATCAAGCCGATCTGCAAGATGATCGTGGACGTACGTTGACACCCTCACTCCTTATTGGTAACCCCCTACGAGACAAAAACTAACATGATCATTCACAGCGAATCAACATCGAAGAGTCCAAGTCCGAAGAAGACCGCGACGAAGAAGAGCTCGTGAAGCAAGTCCGCCCCCTGATCGAAGAAGGCGGCAAGATCCTCACGGAAGCCAACGGCGTGATCCGCGGGCTGGACCCAGACGGGCGCATCTCGGCGCAGGCGAAGCACCACTCGGCGGGCCACGAGGCGACGCCCGAGGAGTACCACCTCGCCGAGCTGCTCAAGGAGCTGACGGGCACCGTGACCGAGACCATCGAGAACGCCAAGCGCAAGCTCGAGAACCTGCCCAAGGCCAAGAAGGGCATCAACCCGCTCTGGGGCCTGCTGTCCGAGCCGCTCTTCCAGATCGTCGCCGCCGTTGGATTGCTGCTTAGCGGCGTGCTGGGGCTCGTTGGCAAGCTGCTGAACGGGCTTGGTCTCGGCGGGCTCGTGAATAACCTCCTTGGTGGACTTGGACTTACTAAGGTTTTGGACGGGCTGGGACTTGGTTCCGTGCTCGCCCCTATTACTGGTGGCGGCAAGAAGAAATAAGCGCCCAAATAGTCGGTTATTGCTTTTGGGGACCTTTAGTAATAGTGTATGGGATGTAATTCTACTTGTGGATGTAATATTGTACGGGTCAGTTAGGAGGTTTGCGGTAATGGTTTCACGAGTGTACGGTTTACTACTGTCTCCTTTTTACGTGGACTCTTCTGGTTGGGAAAAAATCCTCCTGTATCGATATCATGAGTAATATAGCTGTAATTCCTATTTCACACAGAAATCGTTTTTTAAGTCTCATCCTCGTGATAACTAAGCACGCCTCATATCCGAGCATTTAAGTCTACGCAGTTGGTGGTGGTCCTCCGATGGCAGCACATGCTCTCACCGCGAGATCTAGGCATGAGATCTAGCCTCGGCCTAAAGATTTAGTGAGAAAAGAAATCAGGAATCTCGTAAGGAGAGAGAGATGGGAGGTAAACTAATGACGTTGAATGACGTACATGGAGGTCACAATGGAGGGTGGCGCATAGTTGACGCGGGAGTAACATCTCGACCGATCGCGGCATCATGCAAGCAACAGTATAACAACAACAGGTTAAGTAGTGTTCTTGAATTTTCGTTAATTTGTATCATTGCCTATTTACCTAATTATAATTATCAAACCTATAAACCGCGCCCGTTACCAAGAGTAGCGGGATATCAGATTGCTAGGCGAACTAAACTATAGAATGCCGCGAACACTGCTGCTATGCTTCCTACACGGCTTCAAGGTAAGAGGACTACTACCTTGCTTAAATTTCTCTCGAAGTGGAATAGATTAACACCTAATAGGGTAACGATGATACATTTCGAACCTTCCCAGAAGACCTCAAGGCCCAAGTCGCGAAACAGCTGCCCGATGACCATGTCGAGTCCGTCGTATACCCCAAGTACGAGACGAAAGGGGAGCTGGGGCAGTGCTCGGTTTCCTTCCTATCATGGTGAGTTCTCGATACGATGAACGCAAAGTTAGGAGAAATAGCGGCGCTAAGGACCTACAGGCTGAAAGAAAGGGTGATGGACCTGCGCAAGGCACGCTGCGAGAAACCATGGCCTGCGAACGATCGAGACGTCGGGGTGATACTGGTCGCGCACTCAATGGGGTACGTAACCTTCGATTACTCAAATACAGAGTAAGACCAGTTGCCTAACAAATACTCCCAGCGGCTTCGTAGCCTCCGACACGCTCTTCCTGATCCTCAACGAGCGGCTCGCCGCCGATCACGACGCGTCGAATGCAAATACACCCATATTCCCACTCATACAAGGGATCCTAACCTTCGACACGCCCTTCAACGGCCTCGCGCGGTCTATGTTCGTCTACGGCGCCTTCTCCAACTACCAGAAGGTCAGCAGCGTCTTCAACGTCATGACGGCGCTGTCGGCGGCGCCCGCGGCCTTCGGCAAGACGGCGTTCCGGCGGACCGCTGCGACGCTCCCGTCGAAGGGTTCCTCGAACCCGGCGTGGAAGGGCTGGCAGCTCGTCGCTGTGCAGACGGGGACCGTCGGCGCTATTGCGGCCGGGGGCGTCGCGGCGTACATGCACCGGCAGCAGATCATGGACGGCATGAGGAGTATGCGCAATTTAAACAAGGAGTCGGTGAAGGGTACGTACTTGAAATTTTCGCTGCGCTTCTAGGAATACAATAATAACAAAAACTGACTCCTTGTGTAGAGGGATATCAACAGGGCGTTGATACGATCAGCCAAGGACTGGCGTATATCAACCGCGGCAACGTCGGGAGGTCCTTCGAATACTTGTCCGACCACTTCACGTTCGTAGGGGCGCTCTTGAAGCAGCGGGAATTAGCCCAAAGACTCGAGCGTATGGCGCTTCTCAAGGGCATAGGGATTCACGACTACTATACTTCTCTCGGCGAGAATGGCATGTGGAGCGGTGGCTACTTCGTCCCGGAGCGCACGTTTTGCGCTATCCCGTCTAAGGACCATCAGGCATATCACCTCTTCACGCGAAGGATTATCAAAAACGTCGATGACGAAGTCCAGGCACACATGAGCATGTTCATCCGAGACAAGAACGATCAGTATGAACAGATGACGCAAGAAGCTAGCAATCTTGTTGTTCGATGGTTTACTGATGATCCCGATCTTGTGGATGACCCAAAGTTCGCTGAACCACCCCCAGAACCTGTGGAACAACCAGTCACCACTACTCCAGACGGCCAGGAGATTCCGAAGACGGATAGTATCATGGCAAGCACCGACTCTACTACAAAGGAAGATTTGGGTGTCGAAGGGGACGGGATTGAGATTCCCGATGAGTCACCTCTCGACATCACAGCTGCAGCCGCAGCAGTCCCACTTCCCGATGATGACGATGACGTTCCTCCGGTGGCAGACACGAGTGAAGCACAAAAGAGCAATTACATGCGACATCTCATGAGGATCGCGCAACAAGCTGGCACTGGGGTTAAGTCGTACGTGCCAACTAAGATGCCCGAGATGCCATCAGGGCCGAGCTTCAAGTCATTCGTGCCTAGGTCGATGCCTCAGATACCACAGATGCCGTCGATACCTAGGCCAACAGTTAATATCTTCGGTAGAAAACAGCCGCAGGATACCGATGGTGCTAGTGAAAGCGCAAGTAAACAGGCGGAGACAGCCGATGTGGACTTGGAACACAATGACGACAATCAACCCTCTACGGATGCGACTAGTCTGAATCAGCCACACCAGGAGCTCGAGGGTCAGAAGCAATCTTTGGCCGCATCATGAGGAGTGAAGGCTAGCGAGTCATGCACCCTAGGTTAGGGACTCGTTTCTGGCTTCAGCGTACTTACAATTTGGGCGAGCACTCGATTAGGGGGCTTCGGTGACGTTAATAATAGAGCTGAATTGACCTAGGATAGTGGTTAATATAATGTTGAATGCTACAATCGAGAATATGTTTCTCTTGACGACTTCTCAACATTTGATTATGATATTGTCACCTGAATCCGGGAGATAGCTGTGAGCCGGGGGTTCGCGACGAGTGTCTGCGACGCCTGTCGAGCTAACCACCGTCTCTGAGAGTCGCAGCCTATCGCGACTGCCGGACATGTGTCCCATGACTCTATGATTTCATGACCCCAAGTCAACATCGGCTTCCTTAGGCGTATTTGGGACAGGCAGGCAGGTATCCTTGCGTGTACGGCCGGTGGAGTCCTCTAGGCATGCCGTAATTCCCAATATCAATAAGGTTCACCGGAATTCATGAAGCTGCGATGCCTTGCACTTAGCCTATACAAACTTTTAGTGCGTTGCGTTTTGATAGTATGATCCCAGCATCAGTAGCACACGTCTCTACTCTAGTGATTCTATGACGCTCACAATACGTCGTCACTGCACGTCAGCAGACGGGCCCAAACGGTGAGAGGCAAACTTTCCTTGTGTCGCGTAGGCGTTATATCGTATAACAACGCTGATAGTCCGTGGCATTTAACCCCTTGCATTGTGATATGGAAATCCAGGTTAGGATCAAACGACCGTAATCTAGACTCTGACCAAAACATTTCTTCGGTTCATTTTTCGGAACAAAACCACCCTTTGTACCCCCAGCAGTCATCACTGAGACCATGTCTGGCGTACCTGGCAAATCGAGCAAGAGCCAACAACAAGAAGGTGGGCTCCTAGGCGGACTCGTCGGTGGCGTGAATAACATCTTGTCAGGCGGCGACAAGGCCCAAGGCCAGGGCGGCCTCGGTGAGTAGTTCTCAGATTTATTTTCTTCGTTTCGACTACCTTTCAAGCAAAAGCTTTCATTTTTAGACCAATATAGTGTTTGAAAGCTTCTCAAGTCCTCGTAAATTCACTCGAAATGGTGATAACTGACTCCGAGTGTTCTAGTGGGTGGCCTTCACAGCACCGTCGGCAAGACCACCGAGGGTGTGGGCAACACGCTGAACGCAACGACTGAAGGCGTCGGCAACATCACGGGCTCGGCGACCGAAGGCCTCTCTGGCACCGTTAGGTCGACGACCGAGGGCGTGAGCAACATTGCCGGCTCGGCAACTGAGGGTGTCGGCAACACGGTCAAGAGTACCACAGGCATGGTGGACGACACAGTCAAAGGCGTAACGGGCTCAGCCAAACAGCAGCAGCAGCGCGGTCAATGATGGATTGATTTGGCTGCGTGACAATGGCATTTGGTATTTGGGCTATGTGATTAGTTGAACCGATGCAGGCGTTTGGGATCATAACGGGGGAGTTGCATCAAGTTGACTAGGGAAAGGATATGTGGTAGGGTTACTTTGCGTGGTTAATTCATACACACTGCGCTTCTCGGACTGCGAGTTGCTCTTCCACTCTTTTTCTCCGGAACAGTATGGTTCATATCGATTTGAGATACCATACGAAGGTTTCCGTGCGTGAAGTAATCATCGTGAACTCGGATGGTGTTGCGCAGAGCCGCTGAGATGGGGCTCTGGATCCATTATAAGTACCCATTTTAAACATGCCATCGTCGTCGGATTATGTTGATGACACCACCAACTCGCGTATCTGCCAAGCTCACCCGAACTTGCATGATCAGATAATTACTTAGTGTAGGCATGCTGAGCATCAGCTTCGGCAACAATATGTACCTGTTGACCGACCCATGATATCGGGGCTCATTACCGGTCTTCCGATTCTGCTTTTGCATGGGATAACCTACATATGACTGGGCTAGTCTAATAAGTAAGATTTACTACATCTCGCACGGACGTCTGTCATACCAGTTGGGTTAACGAATATATAGTTTGAACGAATACGGAATGGTTTTCGCAGTGATATCTACTGCGACTTGGCTCAAGGATAGGCGTCACGATGTTTTGCTGTACCAAGAATGCCACTGGGCCACACAGCATGCCATCCAGGTACCTACAGGCTCTGATGTAAGGTGCCGGATGCCGTGATTGGCTGGGGTCTGGCGCTCAAGGGTTCAGCTACTCAGCCAGTCATACATACATGGTCGAGGACAAAGAGAGTTTGGTAAATTTGAGCGTGTGACTGTTTCGTTTGAAGCCGGGCGTTTAAAGATGCTTGCACAGCCAGACTGCACAGCATTCTATTTGCTGCTGCTTTGATTTGTTCCTTACCACGAACTGCCATAGTACGCTCTGTCGGGGGAAAGACCTGCGAGGATCTACTCCCATCCGCCCCTGATGAATGGTCCGGTCCAACGTCATATGCCCTCATAGAATGGTGCAGACCCCACCCGATGGTCATAGGCAAGGAGGTACTCAATAGGCAGCACGAGCACTGCACGAGTGGGGAAACGGAGGGCCTGGAAGGATGCCTGTAAGAAGGAAAAAGGCCCCATCGCCCCAGATTTACCCCAGGTTTTTTATACAGTTAGACCCAATAATACCACCACACCAAACTACATTGGGAAACAAGTCATGCATAATGATACGTTGTCGGCAGCTCTAGCTTTCTGACGGAGTTCAGCGTTAGGGGCGAGATCACGCCAGAGGCCATCTGAACATGAAAGCCTGAGGTCACGCGATGTGCTCGATAGCCACCATGTACCGCGTTTGTATCATACCATAATGATACCTCGCAGTCGCGACTTTTTCAATTAGCATAGCTACTCGTTGCACTATCATCAAATTTCAGGTGAAGCTTTTTTACGTTTTCTGCATGCAGTACTGTAGGTACCACCTAGGCAGCCCTGGGGTCTGTAGGTATTGCAGTGGCTCAGCGTCCAACAGCGTAATTGTCTCGCAACCCCGCGCATCATACCATGCTAGGCAATACTACCCGCGACCTATTACGACAGCGAGAATGAAGGAAACTGTAACTGTATCAGCTGGTCGTCGATCACCCCTCCGAGCTTCTACAGTACAGTGGAAATAGTAGCATATCTACCACATACAATAGCTGTAAGCAATTACATATGTACTATTACCTACCTTGGTAAGTGAGGGAGGCATCTACGACCCCTCGTGTTTCTACACTAGGTAGATGATGTAGTATTCACCTGCCTTGATCTACGCATATACCTGCCCTGCCTGCTGCTAGACACAGGTTATTCGCGGGATACTTCTCAGCAAGTAGCTACTTACCTATTTTGACCTGGGTACCTTAACTATCCGTCCACGGCGTTACCTTGGATACACGTATCGAGCAGCTGCCCGTCTTAGCCATCGTCTCGGAACCCCTCCTTTCACAACGTCCTTTTATTGCTCCCCGACCTTCCCCTCCTTCTTTCTTCTTCTTCCCTTTCCCGGCTCTCTCAGGCTTCCCCTCTCTTGTCTTACATTGTCATCAAACAAACGATCTACCTAGCTACATACTCAACAACATCTGTTCCCGCATCACCAGCAGCGGCAGCAAGTAACAATCCATATTCTTCATCGCAAATTCGCCTGATTAGTTGATTCCTAGCTCATCAAAGGTAAATACGCCGATGTCGCCCTAATCCTTCTCGAAGCTGATTAATTGTTCTGGTAGCGGAATCGACAACGTCTCTTCCATTTGACCTCCTCGTCTACGCATCCAGAAATCCATATCGTTCACCATGACGGAACCTTTGTCCAAGGTCGACTCTGCCGTCCAAGGCCTCTCATCTTCACCACCAAAGGAAAAGTCTCATAGGAAGAGCTCGAGTGTTCCCGGAGTACCAAGCGTAAAAGAAATGTGTAAGTCTCAAGAGCTAGATCCTCTAAACTAGAATTAACAATCGTAGACAATACGAAAACAGTACTCAAGGTCTCTGTGGAAACACAAAAATCCGGGTGGTAAGACTTCCCTGTCGCCTTGCGCTGAACGTGCCTGTCATGCTCACAGCATCATATATAGGAAGATCAACACATCGGCTACCAGCGTGGAGGACAAGGATATCCTTACCAAGCCGTTGGTCACGCCGCTAGTAAGAGTAATCGACCTGCAATTCCCACTAGGTACCACGGTCACGGCGCGGAATAAATTCGGAGTCACGATCAAGGATGCAATGGATGCCATCTACAAGACGCAAAAGAAGAAGGTGAGTATACGCCGCCCATGCTATCATCAGCCCCATTATCACCCAATTCTTTACGTAAGTGTCGTTTGCATTGTAAATTAATGCGCCTTGTTATAGGCCGACGATGAGCTCACCGAGCCGTACCTGAAGGGCTTCGAGTGGCCGCCAGCACATCCTAGCTGGGAAGACGAGATGTCGAAGGTCAAGGAAGAAGAGAGGGATCACACGAGAGAGAAGCAATGGGGAACCCTTCTCATCCATCTGTCCTCTATCCCCGAGGTGAGCAGCTCCGGCGGCGGCAAGAAGAAGAAGAAGAACGCCGAATAGGCGCCTTGAGACGTCGATACCTCCAAATCTATTTCACTCCTCGAACGGTTCGCTCGCCATCTTCGCCTTAACTCTCGTCACTGGCGTTCGGGTCACTGTAATAGATTGTTCGGATTGCAATGATTGCACTGGAGGCGTTCTCACTTGAAAGCGGGGTTGACGTTTCTGCTAGGGAGGACTGACATGTACTCATATTACCCTACTAAGACGCTATGCGTCAACCGTAATCAACATTTGCATCTCGCTGCAATATACGTATGAGCACGAGAGATGCTAGCGTGAAAATTGATGAACCGCGAGCTTACGGGCCCTGCTATTGACGTGATATTATCTTCGTTATTTGCATCAGTCAACTTGATAAGTATTGCGATATTGCCATCAATTAGACAGGATTGCGAAAACGACGATAGACCTAGATGTCAACTGTAGGCTTGTGGTTGGCGCGCAAAATTAAGTTGATCCGTCATCGGTCTGACGGCGACTTAGGATGCGACAAAAACGGCGTTCTACCTCGTTCCTCAAAGATGTGTCGTAATACCTACCCCGCTGACAAAACGGCATACCTGGTCTAACTGTACGTACCTTCACCGTTCGCTTACTTAGTATCGCTTAGCAGTAGCGATTGCCTCTCGGAGCCCCAAGCGAGGAAATAGAAATATCATGGTTGACTAGTTAAAGGGGGTGTTGGAAATCCGATGTTGGGCACTTCGTTGGACAGGACAGCGAATTGTGTTTCAATTAATCTGCTCGGATAATCCTCGAACTACGGCTATCCTACCTAGCTAGGTACGAACGACGACTTAGACCTGAAAGACGAGACCTTTATGAAACTGGGATAAACTCTTATTCCAACTATCGATCACATGTATAATCTAGGTTCGGCACTGACAGCACGCTCATGAGACATGGATTTCTTAAGAAGCAATTTAGTATCCATGCTAAACTACGAGGACTTCCACCTTTGATTACACTACGAGATCGTTCCATCATGCATACTGTTCTGGCTGTGTCCTCCTTACGCCTCGAAATACTGCCTGCGTTTCTGCTGCTCCTGGTAATCCGGGAAAGCGGTGGGATAAAACTCGGTCCATCCACCCATACGAATACGCAAAAGGTTGTACTTCTCAGGATCCTCTGACGCCCGCTCATACGTGTCAAGATCAGCGCATGTCAAAGTAATCAGATTGCCGCCGACTTCCCCTTCCGCGAACGCGGCGACGAACTCCTGCAGGCGGTCCAGCGGGAAGTCCTCGGGGATGTTCATGTCGACGGGCGCGGCGTTCGAGATGCCGATCTCGACGGCGTCGCCCTTGTAGCTGGCCATGGCCTGGTAGATGTTGCGGTGCACCGGGGCAGGGGGCAGGTCCTGTGGTGCCGGGACAGGCGACATATCTGATGCAATGGGCATGCCACTGCGCCGCCCGTCGGCCGAGGCGCCGCAGGTGAGCCCGTCGCCTACGAAGCCCTCGAAGGTGCCGACGCCCGGCGTGACGACGAACTCGAAATCAGGCCCGTACTTGTCGTAGATGCGATCCAGCAGCGGCTTGAGCGCCATCGACGGCTTGCGGATCGCGTCGATGCACATCTGCACCATGTTGTCGATGAACCACTTGCCTAGCTCCTTGACCTCGTCGTCGCCGTCGCCGCTGGCCCACTTGGGCAGCGCGAGCGCGACCTCGCGGAGTTCCTGGTACCGAACCGCGTTCGCGGCCGCGCTTGCCGGGCCGAGGCTCTTGTCTTGGAAGGGCTCGATCATGTTGTACCCCCAGTCGCAGATCAGGCAGCGTGTGAGCTCGGGTAGAGTGACGCGGGCTGACTCCGCGTCGAAGACGAGCTTCTTGATGGCGTAGAGGGAGTCGATTGTGTTGGCGACGCCGATGCAGAGGGGCGCGACTGTGGAGTTTGACGTTAGTATCAATCAGGACGGAGAAATGGGAAAAAGAAAAGCTACGCACCCATATGGAATTTCGCGCCACCAGCGGTCAGATCGCGCCCCGACTCGACGCAGCCGTCGAGGAGGCCAGAGAGCATAGGCGAGGGACAAATGCCCTCGTAGTTGCCGTAAGCGTTGAGGATCACGCTGTAGCTCCTATTGATGAGCCACGCGAGCTGCTGCAGGAAGACCTCCTGGAGCTGGGCAAAGGTCTTGATCTGCGACGCGATGGGCGAGCGGAACGTCTGCTTCAGGCCGCGCAGGTGCACCGACCCGGCGGCGCCGTACGTCGAGCCCTGGTTGAGCGCCTGCTCCAGCGCGGCCATGGGCTCGACGTTGCCGAAGGTGAACTCGGAGGCGCCCGTCATCATGGGCTCGAAGCAGCCGTCGGCCGCGTAGTCGCGCGACCAGGCGCGCGTGATGGCCTCGCCCGACCGGAAGAGGCCCTCGCACAGCTTGTCGTCGTTGTACAGCACCGGGTGCGCGCCGCCGGCGAGGATCGACGCCGCGGCCTCGTCGAGGTACTCCTTCGGCATGCCACTGTACACGCGCAGCGAGAGGCTGGGCGCGTTGACGGGGATGCGGCGGGCTGCCTTGAGGCACAGCAGCGTGACGGGGTTGGCGCCGCCCTCGGGGACCGAGGAGTCCGTCGCCTTGTACCCGCCCACGGTGACCTGCTGCACCCACTGATTGATGCCGCCGCCCTGTGGGAAGTTGCCGCCGAGCCCGTTGATGGATGATGTGCCGTAGCTCCGGTAGTCGTAGATGAAGGCGCGGTTGACGAAGGCGTTCTCTCCGATCTTGATCCACAGGCAGTCGATGATCTCCTGCGCGCGGTCGAGCGTGATCGTCCCCTGCTTGAGATCCTTCTCTAGGAACGGCCAGAGGATTTGGTCGAGGCGACCGAAGGCCGTGAGCTCACCGACGAGATGCAGGGCGGCGTGGAAGGAGAATATGAGCTGCACGGCATCTTGGAAGCTAGCCGGACGGTTGCTCACGAGGCGCTGCAGACGGTCCTTGACGTCGGCCATGTTCTCTTTGTCGGCGCGGTCGGTTGTGTGGTCGTGTGCTCGGCGCGCGATCTCCGCCCAGTTGGTGAGATAGGCTTGGACGCCCTTGAACGAATCGCTGGCAGAGATGTAGAATGATGCTTTTTCGGCGCCAGACTCTTCCTTTGCGGCTTCTGCTGCTCGTCGGTCGAAGTCATCGATCAGTCCTGCGAGGCCATAGTCGACTAGGGTTTGGAAGTTGGGGACGATGTGGCCCATGGCGGACCATTCGTTGAGTTGACACTTAAGCCATGCGGCCATGGTTTCTTCTTCATTGAGATAAGGAACGACTTCCTTTCCTCTGCCCAGGGTGAAGTCGGGGATCGCGCCGACGATCAATTCCCCGGCTGCTACACGAACTAAGCCGGTATGTTGAGCGATCTCAGAGTCTGGTGAGGAGAGAAGATCGGCTAGAGTCACGAAGTTCGCAAGGCCCTTACGCTCTAGAATAGATTCGGGGACCTTGTCCTTCTTGACGAGAGGAAGCAGGTCTTTCAGATGCGGGAGCAGGGGGAAGTGTTCGCCCTTCATCCAGCCGTCTCGCCAGTGATTGAACGTTCTCGACAGGAGACTCAAGACGCGCACGCTGGGCTGATCGCCCGCGACATAGTAACCCTCTGCCATCTGGTGCATGTAGTCTTGCGTGTTATAGTACATGTACCCATTGTTGCTGCGGACCTTCCAGTGAGGATCTTCATACGTATCGTCGCCCGGCCTGACGCCGGAGACCTCCAGCTCGCGGGCCGACGGCACGTACCAGTAGCTGCCGCCCTGGCCCTGCACGAAGTCCATCAAGCGGTCGACTGGCCTCTCAGGGCGGTCGCCGAGCATGCTCTGCAGGATCTTCTCGAAACGGTCCTGCTCGTTGCACAGGGCCACGAACATGATGCCCTCCTCGCGACTGGCGTGGCCGTTGGACTCGTCATAGGGCAGAGCTTGACGCAGCAGCTTTCGCTGGTCGCGGTTGCTGTCTAGGGTGTGCGCACGGTGGATGTGCGCATTGACGGCCTTGGAGGCCTGCTGCGAGATGATCTCGCCGTTGGGGCGCCGCCCGATGACGGCGTCCAGGGCGTCGCCCGACTGCGAGTTGAGGTCGGGCCAGTCGAAGACGAACTTCTGCGTGAAGGCGAAGCTGGCGCCGTGGTCTATGCCCTCGCTGTCGATCAGGATGTCCTCGGCCAGACTGATGGGGTCGTTGGGGTTGCTGATGTGGTCGACGTAGCGGCCACCCATGACTCTCCCGTCGGGACGCTTGCCCAGGGCGAGGCTTTGGATGTCATCCTTGAGTGGCTCTAGCTGTTGGATGAAGGTCGAGACGATCTCTGCCGCGCTCTTCTTGTCAGGCGACTTGATGTAGAGCAGGACGTCCCCGCCCGTGTCCGTGAAGTGGAGGCCGTGGTCGAGCACCTCGGTTGAGATTGGGATGTCTCGTCCGACCCATTTACCCCAGAGCGCTGGGGCGAAGCCGGCGATGAAGGCAGAGTCGGGGTGGTTTGTGTTGATCTCCTCGTCGAGCTGTCGGATGATCTTGAGAACCGCCTGCTGCGTCTCTTGGCTTTGGTCCTTGAGATAGATGGTCAGGATCTGACCGAAGAGGGGCCGCATAGGGAGACCGCGCTGGGCAGCCCCTAGCGTTGAGCGGAGAGTTCTATCCATTACGCTGTTCACCATTGTGCCTTTGGATTGCTGTTTTTATTGGAGTATCTAGTAAGGCAAGTTGAGGCCATGTCCATAACTGAGGACGTCTGTCCCATTGATATATCTTCCAAACAGTGACACTGCTCTACAAAAGCCGTATATCCAAGTTTAGGAGTTCATCATTCAGCCCGCCACAACGTACGCCAAGTTAGTCTCCAGTCGCTTTTCGTATCTGCACTTTCATCATCCACTGAATTCGAGTTGTGGTTAAACCTGTGTCTCAGCTAGTGCCAGTTTAGGTAGCTTGCAGTGCGGGGAGAGCCGTCGAACTGAGTCTGTTGTATCACCGTGGACGCACGGCAGAGACACGGGTATCTCATGGTGTACGGCATTGGATGTTGGAGTGTGTGGCAGTCGGCGGCCGACGGCAGAAGCCATGACCTTTGTGTCGTGAGAACCCGAGAGTGTCTCACCACATCCTACCATGGCTCTGTACTCCTTAGGCACGCCGATCATGAAATAGCTCTCTCTGGATACACTAAGCGCATATCATTTCTCCTCGGAGACACTAGTTATACTCCGAAGCCAGTGTCCGGCCTTGTCTCTTAGCTAGTGTACAGAACGCTGTTCATATTTACAACTGTCATCCGGTCAGTAGCCCGGCCACTGCCCGGCCAGTGTAGCGGTGATAGGTTGGGGCCCTTTTGACCTATACGCACCTCTGCTTGTTCCTAAATGCGCGATCTAAATGAGAGATGAGTAGGATCATCTTTGATAACTTTCGACGAATGGTGCTGCTGTCTGTGTGGTAGTCGTATGTTGGGAATCCCGAAGCTTTCCTCTGACACCGGTTTAATACCATAATGTCACAATTTGGCACGCACTTATGGAAACTTTGCGGGGATCTGTAAGTTGCCTGCAGACATTTTGCTTTTGAGGGCCACAATGTTCGTTGTTTGAATCATTCCCGACTGGTGCCGCACGACATGTGGCTTCAGCTGTTTTCGTACAACGCAAATTTCCCGGCCTGCAGCGAACTATTAGTCGTACCATGTTCTTGATAGGGGCAGTAGCTTTTTAACTGACGTATGTATGTAGTCAGACTTCATCGCGATGAAGGAGGCTGGCTGGCCACTGCAGATAATAGTGAGAGCCAGTCAACCGTGGATCTCCTATACCTTCCTCGCCGTGACTGTCATTTCAGCCGTGAATCTTCCGATTGGCAACGCTAGCTCAAGCCACATCCAATGGAAGGTAATAGTTAAGTGTCTATACGAATATAGCTGCGATGTTATTGGTCGTACCCCAGCTCGTAACCAGTTCCGCGGAACGGTAAGGCCTATCACGTCTAAGGGGAGAGGTATTATGTAACCAAATAGCCAGTTGGGCCTTACAGCTCCGATTTAGGCATCTATGTATGTGGCCAGGTGATCTAGGTATTATCGCGATCTAATCGATGAAGTTACTATTCAGATCAATTTCTAGTTAATGAATACTAAACAAATATACTTGTACAGTGCGAAGTATGCGTCTGATCCAAATTGCGTTAGGTTGTAGTGGCTAGGGTCTTGGACTCTCACACTTGGCGGTGCTTCGACTTTGTTCATTTCTTGGTAGAACGGTACTTTGTACAGCAGTGTAATCTTGAACCAAACTACTGTAGTATATCGTTCGGGGACTCAAGTGATTGAATAAAACTTAATAAAATACATCGAGGCCTTGAGATATATGATTAAAGATTAAGTGTTGTGGTCCGTTCGTATGCCAGTTTTTGAACCCCTATTCCTATGTGCAGCTATGCAGATTAGGAGGTCTTCACCTTCTGGACCAGAACCTTGCATAGCCTCCACTTCTCTATTTTATGTAGCTTCTATGTACTTCGTACATAAGACCTTTATTCTCTTACATACCTAGGTAGTCTACGAAATTGGGAGCTGAAGGCCTTGTAGATCTTGATACTACACAACGAACTTGCGCACTAGCATCTCTATGTGGTCAGCAGAATGGACACTATTCATCGTACTCTAATATTCAAAACCCATTTCGACTATTAAACTATCGAATTACATAATGTGTACGCAGAGAAAGAGGACAAAGCAACATCGTAATTACAGTACACAGTAAAGAATATTCAGTAGACTCAACCCTAGATCCAAGGCGCTTGGCGCCGTCTCCCTTGTCTGCCCTGCCTCATTACTGTACATAATATCTACCACACCAACTTGATTTTCACCAATACTTAAGTCTAGTCAACAACATGATATCTGTGAGTCCACGTCAGCTGCTGCGTGTACAAACCAATCAAGCGTATTCTGCACTTACATAGATATGGACATCCGCATGCCGAATGCCATAACCCCTCAACTAGATAAGTATTTTATATCGGCAGGTATCCGCCAAAATGGTCTCCTGCGCACCGCAGAAGAAAAAAAGGCTCGCAAAAGAACATCAAGTTTGCTGGAACAAACGCTTTCTCGCATGGCTGTAGCAAATCCACACGCGGGAATGCTAGCGCCCGATTGATGGTTACGATGTGCCAGATGCGTCGTACGTTTCAGGGAGTGATTGGTTCTCCAGTCATGATTTCGGAATACCACCTAGCCGTCCACTGCGCCACTTATAGCTCCAATGATCATCTTCACAACATCATCAGTGTGCGGGGTGGTGTCGACAATATCCCAGCCCCCAGTGATGTTTTTGATGTCGTCGTCGAGCCACTTCATTCTGCTTAACCCGGTAGGGTCGTCCCCAAAACTTATGAACTGAATTGACAGGTCCGTTCTCATGCGCCCAGCGGTTTGAAGTTTACCAACGGCCGTTTTTATCGCATTCTCGACGCCGCCCGCTTCCCCGTATGATACATCACGATCCCGTCGATCTTCCCAGACCCCGTTGGTGAAGATGTAGATACTAACGCCCTGAATGTCGCGAGACCTTACACGACTGAGCATCGAAGTTGGGGCCAAGGCCTTCTTCACGGCCTTGCCGAGGATCTTCGATAGAACAGTCTCCATGGGACAGCACCCCAAGTCGTCCCTGGGTGAATGTTGATCGAAATACCCAAATTCCTCAAACAACTTTTTTCGATCTTTCTGACTGATAGGCTTCCCTGAGTTGGTCATGTGAATCTCGAAACCGTCTGGATCAACATTTTTCAGAACATATGTTAGGGCATCGGCGGTACGCTTTACATCTGGCCAATGTGGTCTCATGCTTTGCGAGTTGTCGAATATAAAGCACTATTCAAAGGTAAACTTTACATTCTCTTATGATACGTATATACTTGATCGTTTGCTTACCTGATCACGACCTTTCAACCGAATTAGTGGCTGTTCGAGCCATCCTAGCATACGTGCGCTCCCGTTCTTATGCTTAGGGATCCATTCAAGGACGTCCATAACAGTATGGCACAGATTCCCATTAATACTTGGGGTCGGAACAGCGTGTGAAGTTCCAGCTGCGTCGCTATGGGAGCCGTTGGACAACTGTTGCCCTGGTTCGGATACTCTCGACTGATTTGAAGACGAAGCTGACGGATGTGGTGCTTCCTGGTACTGTATTGTCGAGGTTCGAATGGGCGACGCCTGTGTGAGGGACGCTTGACTTACAGCACTGCCATGATAGGTTGTGGGCTCTGGAACCCATGTTGCAGACTTTTGAGAAGTCCAAGCCACTCCGTCTCTCACCGTACCCCCAGAGCTCTGTACGGAAGTGCGATAGCTAAGAATACTCGATGTTCTACGTGGTGACATCGGGTTTTGGCTGATCTGCGACGGCTGCTGAGAAATACCAGGGGACAATGGGTATAGGGGGTTGTCAATAGCCTCTTGGAAGCGCGCTTGCAACTGTTGTGCGGTGAGGCGCTCAACGACGTCTGTTCGGAGCATTTCCTTCTGAATGAATTCCATCATGTGGGCCGCCAGTCGCGCGACTGGGCTGTCCAGGAACCAGATCTCGTTGACTTTGTTCTGGATGGTTGATAGAACTCGTTCACCATTATGGAAGGCCCCAGCATACCCTGCCTTGCCTAACGAGTTCCTCTTGAGAAGGCGATTCTCCTCGACCCTCTGTTCTCGAAATTCAATTCGTCCCCTCTCGTGCAACGTCATCCACACTCCGCATTCCAATAGCACGCATCCGAATGACCATATATCGGCCTGCCAGGTTACGCGTCCTTCCATATGAACTTCCTGGTAGATGCGGCAAAGTTCAGGGGCAGAGTACATCTGCGTCCCCCCATTATCCCGACCAGTGGTATCCCCGTCTTCAGCAATGCGAGTGACACTGCACATTCCAAAGTCTCCGAACTTGAAGGAAAAGCGGGCTGGGTTCGATCCAATCTTGGAAACAAATATGTTCGCGGGCTTAATATCCTGATGGATACGGGAATTATTCTTGCCCCCATTGTGCAAAAGAGCAAGCCCCTTAATCAGATGACTCAAGTCACACCAGAGGTCTTGTGCTTCCTTCTCGGTACGTGGCAGATACCAATTTTCTTGGAAGAAGTCTAATAAGCTTCCTTGATTCGCGTATTCGATGAGAAGCACACATCTATTTCCTTGTATGAAACACCCATGGTAACCAAGAAAATATTCGGATACGGCAATCGTAGCGGTACGCTTCATGTTTCCGATCGTTATATATGTATGGCGCTCCCCCATGAACTCATCAATGTCTCGACCTTTATCATATTCTTTAAGGACGATCGGCTCCTAGAGAAGTCGTTGAATCAGGTCAGTGAACCATACACCGCATATGGGGATTGTCAAAGATAACACACTTGTGGAAGCCCACTAGCTTCATGTGGTATGACCTTCACCACTTTCGCTCTTCTGCCAGATCGCCGTGACAGCTCACTTTCAACGGTGACGGGGATGATGTGTCGAGGATCGACGGTTCTAGGGGAGTGCACTCGGTCTATGATTCCCTTGCTTGGTTTGAGTAGGAGTGGTAAGAACTTCCACTGGTGGTCAGAGAACTTCAACCATGCTGCCAAACTATCGGGATCATCGTGAAAGGGGGTCGGAACTTGTCGTAACAGTGCCGCGTGTGTCTGGCTCGTGTCTAGTTCGGGGGTACGTAGTGGTAAAGAATTATCGTCAACGTCAGCTCTATAGAAGGACACGAGGTATTCGGTCCATCTGTGGCTATCGTCCGCGATGTATGCAAGGATCGAGATGATCTGTATGAAACTAAAACGGATTGTGTTAATGCCCACTTCCTTATCATGTGGACCGAGGATAGTCTCGATACGACTATGCGTCCAATATGTCTGTAGTTTCGAAGGAGAGAGATAGTTTGTTTTTCTACCGGCTCCGTCTATTCCCTCATCAACATTCTGCGGGACCCAGTCTTTGAAATCTCGGCAAAGTCGACAGATCTCTTCGCATGCGGCCATTTTGTTTTTTTTTTTTGTAGGGACCGTTGTTAAAATGGAAATGACTATACGACGAATGAGAGGGATGAACGACGATGGGAATATTACACAATAGGCAGTTGGCGATTCTAGAAAGAATGCCAGCGAGTTCCCTCTACTAGTGGGGGAATCAGTAGCAACGAAATAGGTAAACAATACGACATAGCGCAGCAGAGAAAGACTGCTCGATATTATTGTGTAGAGACGATTCGAGCCCTAGCTGGATTTGAGTTGTACAACGTTGTGTTTTCTAGAATACTAGTCGTATGTGTAATCCGAGAACAGGTAAGGCAAATGAGAGAGATCTGATCGGTGTTCGGCCAGACTTATTTTTTCTGGATTAACCAGCTACCTAGCAGCAGCAGTTCAGGTCGCGCCCACCTCTAATATGAGGTTGCCCTGCATGGATACATACATGTAGGTCCTACAAATACAGCTAGGCTAGGTACTCTCAATAAGGCAGCCAGTATACCAGGCAGATAGCCTCCTAATGTCCAATTACATAACAGCCCATGACGCTGAGGGTAACATATGCCTTACTATGTAACCTGAGTTGAGGGGTATCTAGCCAGTAGTGTCTCCCCCACATTCCGTATGTAGGATAGGTTAAGTAGGTACTTAAGTAACAATCAAGGAAGTCTTCCAGCCACTATATCAGCCACGTATACGGGAAACCAGCACTGCCATGAGCGCTACTCAAGGGTCACTGCGCCTCCTCGTCTCCTTTCTTACGCCTTCGGACAGAACCTACCCATTTCCGTCGAAGGATGCTACCAAGTTCTCCTAATGAGATCCATCGTAGTATGTACGGCCCAGCCCAGAAAAAAAGCGTTAGTGCCATGAGTGGAAAGCTAATTTTTGCAAATAATGAGAAATACTCAGGTCTCCAGACGGGATAGTTGGGGATTTGGCTACTATCGCCGTTATCCGGCCACTGATAGAAACCCGCGCCAAGAAATGTCTGGTTGTTAGTAGTTAGAGGGATGTTAACTTCCTTGCGTATTATCGGCAAGGCGTATCTTACTGCAACGAATGTTCCGGGGAGAAATAAGAGTGTCACTAATGTGATAATGTGCATGGACGAAGTTTCCTTCTTGGTCTTGCCCGCTATACTCTCCATCTGTAGCGTGGATTGATGCATATCCTTTGTCATCATCTCCATCCTTGCTGAGGATAGCTGGTTTAGCTCAATATTGCGAAACTGTGTAATTGCATCAAACTGCATACCTACGTCAGATCTGTAGATGCAAAGTGAGTGATGAAGGGATTAAGTGCTTACTAGAGCCTTCCCATCATTCAGTAGAGTCATTAAAGTTGCTATTCGCGTTCTTTCGGTCCCGAGCTCTCGCACAATTCCGGATGTACGCTGCACAAACTTGGATAAGGCTACCCGGCAACCATCCTTAAGACTTGCTGGTGTTTGCGGGTCATCAAGGAAATTTTTAAAATACCCCGTTACTTCAAGCAAGACATCAGCGTCCAGCTTCAAAATCATGTCAGCTTCATGAAGTTTAGATCCGATATGATGGAGATGCTGGAGGTCTTCAAATTTAAATTCGTCGAATATCTGAAAGGGATCTTCTTCAGTGCCAGATGGGCTGTTCAGGCTGTTCAGTGTGACAGGCGACTGTGCTAGTGTAGGAGTTTGTTCGTTCGAATTTAATGCTGCCGGCGAAGACTCGATGAGGCCGAGTTTGACCCGCTTCGAGGCAAAGTTCTTTTGCCCCAAGGTTGATGAATTGCTTATAAAGGTAGCATTTCTTGGCGAGCCATACCAAGTAGTTTGGCTACCTATTGTGCCTATTCGAGTAGGAGAGGACATCGTCAAGTTTCGCGAAGGTGAGCCTAGAACGTCCGCTATGTTGGACTTTACGTCGACTAACACCTTTTCGATCTTGTTTATAGGAGCCTTCCTAATGGTGGTTAGGATCCGTTCGAGCTCGCATTCCCAATAATGTAGATATTGGCGCCAGTTCTCCCCGCACCATTCAAACATGATGAGGTGAGTCAAGAGTGTCGCTGTGAATGAACCTTGTATAGTCTGTAGATTTCTAGCCTGAAGAAGCTCAACAGAATTGTAAGCTTCGGAAATCCGGCTTTCCAGAAGTTTGTTAGCCTTCATGTGAATCCAAGTGGCCCTGCCGTTAAGGATATCAAGTGAGTGATACAAGCCAGCCTGTCGGATCTCCCATGGGGCCCTCTTTCCGTGCTTAGAGTCGGATTTCTCGACGGACCAAAGATTATAACAATGTCTAATCTCCATCCCGGAGCGACCCAATTGTGGGATACCGAAGCGTGGAGCATCGTCTGTCTCAACAAATCGTTCATGACGAAAGACGCAACGATGAAACGCAGTCGGCACGTTAAGGCCCGGAAATGTCCCAAAGAAGAGAGCTACGTCCAAAAATTGAGCCATGACCTGATGAAATACGAAGACAAGAGATAACATCTCTCGTGAACAATCCAAAGGAGCTCGGGAATGAGGCGCTCGAATAAATCTAATATTACGCCAATCATTGGTCAGATCAAGACTTCGCATTACTCGCTGTCGAATACGGGCCGACCCGCACGGACTAGTTTCACAGATTGGACTCACACATGACGGCATGCCGGATCCTTGCGATTGACTAGCAAATACGCCCGTAACTGTTCCATTGAACCACAAACATGAGGTGTTGACGGAAAACCTTCGAAAGGTCAGCAAATAGTCTTAGGGTTAAAAGTTGCAAGAAGAAAATGTAGACCTTGTTGGCTATCATAACAATCCCAAAACCGAATTTTCCAGTGCTCCGATTCCGAATCTCTGCTGAACACTCTAGGTGCTCGTTCGTCCATGAGCTCATCATATTTTTGGAGAGCATATGGGAACAGCTCAGACCGCAGCAGCTTAGTAGGGTAGGAGCTGGAATTGGCACATGCGTCGAGCAAGCAGTCAAAGGCATTGACTATCATTTTGGTAGCGTTCTTGTCTTGAAGAGGACTATGGAAGAATATGCGCGACTATCTGTATATATGACTTACACAGGAAGGGAACTTCATGACAATCAACTTCTTATAGGATATCACTAGTGGAATCAATGCTCACGCACATTGTTTGTGGCTGATTTCAAATTGATCAGCCCCCAGATATTCGGTATGTGAAAATGTCAACAAGGTGTTAAGGCATATTTCGGGCACCTGGTAGTGGCGATGTTGTTACGAGTTGAAATTTGGCGGACAAGAAACCCGGACATCAACATACAAAGTACCTACCGACGAGGTACCGCCGTGGAGATCGTGATGGGTAAGCTTAGACGACTGTGGCATTGCACCGGAGGCCTAGAGTGGCATATATAGGTGGATTTTTGTGCACTTTTAGTGCCTTAAACAGGGACTTTGCATTCTACCTAGCCGACAGCTTCCAGGCGCCCAGCCCCCAATCACCGCTATAAACAGGAAAACAGCCTTTCGCGCGCGATACTTGGGCGTCCACTTCGTTGCCACTTAATCTGGGCTTCGTCTTTTGTCCCTCAAGTCGTCGATCTCCTCGAATTGTTTCTATTTTACATATATTAGGGTCCATTGAGTCGCACTCGATTGGCATTTCAAATTACTTCTGTAAGTGTGTTGGGTAGCTTAACATCGTAAGTATCGTCCCCATTCTAAGCGCAGGTTAACCTAGGCTATTTCTTGCAAATAGTACGGTGATAACGGTGTCGAAAATGACCTACGGTAATTTCGATAACCACGCTTGGAAAAGCCTTTTTCAAGTAATCCTCGAGCTTATCTTGGCGCAGCCGATACGAGGAGATGTGGATGGTCTGAGGCATTGTTATCACGTATTGTGGTATCTTCGAACGTGTGTTGTTGAGTTACGAGTAGGATACAAGATAGTATGCCTTGCATAAACCTACGCGGGATAGCTTGCTAGGCGCAATTCGGACTATTTAGGAACATTTTCAATTCATTAGAGCACTGTCTAGAGACCGACGAGACTATCACACATAGACAACGAAGCCGAGGGGTAGTTGAGCCTCATCGTTGGATCATAACAATCCCTTATCACAACAAAGAAACTGGTTGGCCACGTGCTGTAACCAAAGCCATCATGGATGCGCCATCCACTTTATTGTTTCATACCCAGTAGCGAATAGTATAGCCCAGCACATCGGGCGCAGATTGATATGCATGTAAGATGCCCGGTGACAAGGTAGAAGCATTCTCACCGCCTGCAAAGCCTCACTAAGAAGAGCAAAGCCTACCGGCAGGCTCTCTTTTTCTCCAATTCTCAGTCGGTCAACTTCGTTTCTTTTTACTCTGCACGTCTCAAGGACTGGACGAACGGAAAGCTTGGCAGTTTCGCCCTCAGCATCACCTTCCGAAATGGCTAGCTACGTTACAATGCCTACAAAACCGGTCCACTGGGGTTGACTGCCTGCATGAATAGGATCGATCTCGATTTTGGAGAATGCCCTGGAGGCAGAATCCATTGATACCCACGCTCAGCCTCATTCTAATCAAAATCGGCGATTGTACGAGTATTTCTTGGGGGCTTTGCCGGCTACTTTGCCGGCTGGGGAGCGATAGGTCCGATAGGAGACCGGAAGAATTTGAAGTATTCTCGTAAAACATGTGTGATGCTGTCATAACTATAAGCTATTCTGTGAATTATCATATCAAACGTGACTGGCAAACACTTAAGTATACGTAGGTATAGTACATGACAAACAAAGGCAACCCAATAAAGGTCGTTTCAAGGAGACAAAGAAGCTATGTAGAACGCACATTTTTCAATCCTATTTATGATGTCCTTCTGGCCTGGACCGTACTGTGAACTATTGCTGACTAAGAGAATGCATTCCCCTGCGAGAATAGGAAGATGGAGTCAAGCACCCGCCATAATCACGGTATATAGTTATACCAAGACTCACGAATACACGATAGAAACACTAATCGGATTCTAGGGCTCCCGTATCCTTTAGAGGAAACAATACCGGCCGGACCGCTAGAGCGAACGCGAAAACAATCTCAGTCACGGCGCAAGGAGAAAGTATTGTTCTTAGATCATGTCGGTAAGGCCAACGACCCGTATATCGCCCTCAAACACATCGATACAATCCTACTTATCGACGATCCCGACTCAATGCAGCATTGCTGGGACGAAGTCGGCGACATCATCAGAGCAATTACGCCCATTTGCATCGAGTACGACGAAAACGGGATTGATTTCGAGTTCGTGAACCATCGAGCGAATGGTCACTACCTCACTGGCCGCAGCGGATATAAGAACATTGGGCTGTTAAAGGGTAGGCTTGACATGCACGACAATGTGGCGGGAATATATCATAATGTGAAGCCGAAAGGCAAGTATCGCATGGACAAACGGCTAGCATCGATCTTAGACCCCTACGTCCAAGAGTACGAAACCCAACTTAACCAAAGCGGGGGCAAGAACTTGATAGTTCCCCTCAACATCATCGTCATCTCGGATATGCAATGGGGTTCCGATCAAGGCAATTTTGATGCCGTCACTCGGACGGCGAGAAGACTTGATACCCTTGGAGCCCCCCGATATCAAGTAGGCGTTCAGCTGTTCAGGGTAGGCGACGCCGGTCGAGAGATGGAGCACAACACGGTTCAATTCATAGATGACCGGATATGGAAAGAAAGGGGTGTAAGAGATATGGTTGATATGACAACCTGGACGGGCCAACCGGGAGAGCTGTCGCCCAAGGGCATTTTGAAAGTTCTTCTTGGAGCAGTGAGACGATCAATTGACTATATGGAAATCTAGGGTACTCGAGAACTGCCAGAGACTCAATACTATGATAATCGCCTATCTAGACCGATATTCAGATGTTCTGTCTTGCTTTGCAACCGTATAAAGCAGATGCCCCCTGTTCCGCGTTATTATTCTCTCGAGAATTGCCTTCAACTGGGCTACTTCGTTGATTGTGCTATCCGTCTTAGCGAGACCCAACCCGTCCACTACACAGAGCATCTTCCAAGGAAACTGGAATGGCGGGAGGGCCTCAAGGATTCGAAGCCCTACACTAACGCCTACGGCTCCGCCTTGTGCTAGTATCTCGAAGTTCGCCTTGGATAGGTCGGGCACATTGTCAAGTTCATCCCGGGCAAGAGTGGCGAAGTTGCATATAAGCGAACTTAACAGCTGGCATAGGATATGCGCTCCCCCAGAATAACGATCCCTGGGATAGACGCGTAGTATCACAGCACTCGGATCGCGAACGCGGAGGCAGGCTGCCCACTCGCAGCCAGCTCTGCTGGCATCGAAGCCTAAGTCGTAGTCGTTGAGCGTATAGATACTAGGCGCAATAGAATTCCAATGATCTTGCAATAGTCTTTCAATACCGCCGTCGCGGAGATCGGTGGGGAACCGCTTGTCGATATCGTAGCCTCTCTTGTCTTCGAATGCTTCGAAATAAGATATGGGGAGAAATGCTGAGTCGAGCGGCTTAGTCAACCTGATGAGTTCGCTTCGCTTGATCGTGGACTTGCTACGAGGTCTCTTGAATATCGAGTGCATAATGTCGATTGAGGTTCGTGTTGCTTCTATTGGATTATCTCATAAAGCGCTGTACAGCCGCGAGTAGTTAAGAATGTATAGCTTCGATGTACACCGTGGTAGAGATTTAAGAAACTATATACGAATAACTAGAGCTGGTGATGTGCCGACAGGTCATCCCTCATCTTTGTTCACGAGAATGAAAGGGTCTATTGTCACGGTCTGATTGCTCGTCCTGTCTCCCATTGAGGCTAACTGAGTTAGTTGCACAAAGGCTATTGGAGGAGAACAATGTCGCAAGGATCTTAATCAACTGCAAGGAGGTCTAACAATTCCAAAGCGTATGAAATTGTAGAAATCTACACCAAATGAAAGGGATAGAAACTATGAACCTTGTTCCAAGCCCTCGTCGCTTGTCGAGTTACGGCCGATTGACAGAGCGCTGCGGGTGGCCCTAAGCTTGTCACGAGGAAGTCAAGTCAAGATGATACGACATGAATAGTACGCGTTCAATAACAGCGCATCCTCTCTAACAAACAACAAACTTCGTCTGAAACATTTCTCTGAGAGAATCAATCGGCCGAAATAAGCCACGCTACGGTCTATGTACTGAGGTAGATACTAATAGATCAGACTACAGCTACGCGTAGAATCGTCTATTCCTAATATTATCTTAGTTATACAATTTCAAAAATGGACTGCTCGCCGTCTTTAGGCCTGTATTCACCGTCCATAATACCCCAAATAAACGCCTCACCAACCAGTTCATAGGTCCTTATCTCCCTACCCAGTGGCCGTCTCCTGAGGACGTAAGGCGCATTGCAATTCTGCAAAAGAACCAGCAAGTCGCCTTTCTGCACGTCGCCTGGCGCAAGCCCAACATAGCCTTGGGCACCCAGAATAGACCGCTTCTTCACCCATCGCAATATCGTCTCTATGTAGCGTCTACCCTCCTCTGACACTTGAGCATCGCCTTCACCAACTTCACTTGCGCATTTCCTAGCATCCTCAAACGCTGCTTCGTATGCCCTCTGCATCCTGGCGTCGCCTCGGATGAACTTTGAGTCTACGAGCAGCTGATCTGCGCATGGAACGCGCCAAACGGCCTCGAGGCGTTTCGCAACATCGTTAGGGATACCACGAGGCGGAACGGGATGTGAGTGAATCGACTGCTCTGCAAATTTCCTCACTCCAGACAAGTAAGTGAGGATGGCTTCATAACTTGCTGAACGTGACTGCATATCTGCAGAACTCCGGACGCTACCACTTTCACCAGACTCTGCTCTTGGATGCCATAACGAGCCAACTTCGTCGATTTTGTCAATCACCACGCCCGACCATCGCAGATTCCGTTCCCCTTTGATATCGCCGGCGTAAAAGATCGGTCGCAAGTTTGTGGCGGCGCTGAAGCGAGGCAGCCATGGCTTCGCTTGTCCCTGGCTGCACATAGTCTCGAAGATAGTGCTCGAGAAATCAGGCACCCAGCTCGGTAATTCTTTGATCCTCTTCTCGGCCGGCTGCGACCACGCGAGGATGTCCGTCCAGCCCCGCTGCATCAGCGCCCTCGCAGCGTCGCGGTAGACCTCCTGCACCGTCTTCCTATAATCAGCCTTGATGTACGCGCGCTCCGCCGCGTTGGCGAAGCCCAGCAGCCCGAAGACCATGTCGCGCGGGTCGGTCGACTGGGCGCCGCGGGGTAGCTCCTTGACGCAGAAGTTGGTCATGGCGATGCGCAGCGAGTGCACCTCGGCGGGGTAGATCGAGGTGTAGATGAGCATCCGGTGCATCTCGGGGTAGCAGGGGGCTGTGAACGCGAATTCCTGCAGTTTGGGATCGCCTACTCCTGCGCCGCCGCGGGACGCGATGTGCTTTTGGTACGACTCGAGCAGAATCAGCGCCCCTGCTAGAGTCTTGGATATCATGGTTTTCGAGCCGCAGCAGAAAATCAGCTCCCGTGCTAGGTATACTTCTTGCAGCACCCATACTCGCTGCCAATATACCCGGTTCGAGAATCTGCTGTATGCTAACGTGGGAAACCCGCCTTCTTGGGATGGCGTTTTTAGTCTTGCATTTAACTCGGGTAATAGCTTGTCTAGAATGGGGGCCATGTTAATCGGCATCTGATCTAGACGGCTGTCGTGGCCGGCCTCATCCCAGAACAGGTTACCGATTTGCTCTAAGTGATCCCACAATGCATCACTGCAATCGCCAGGGCCGTCTACTCCGGGGTCCGTTGGCCCTAACCACGCATACACCTTCTCCGCGGCATGGAAGATCTGGCCCATATGCTGTACAACATGTGACTTCTCTTCTTCGTTAGATTGATTGATACATATAGCATCGGTCCATATGTGAACATTTGAGCGCAATATTTGAAGCCTCCCTAAGGCCATTGCCAGGTTCTCACGAATCGCAAACGACTCCCCATTCACCCGGATACTTGTGCTTGGGATGTCATTACCCCAGACATACGATAGCGCAACAAAACGAGGAGTGTTTCCAATTGGGTACTCTTCTAAGCTTACGCTAATCGGAGTCTGGGTTTCATTATTCTTATGAGTCCGTTGCTTATCTGGTTCACTGCCTTCTGTGCTCCTGTGCCCCTCAGGGTCAAGTAGGGGAAGAAATTTGATAAGCTTGATGTGATGCAGTGGCGTGGGCCCTGCTACCGAGACCACTTTATCTTTTCCGATTGTCGTATGATCTACTCTCTCACAAGTTGGTGCGAAAGATTTATCGCTGTCGTTTGAAGTAGAGCGGTACTTGTCAGCTTTTCTTCGACTTCGACTTCGACTTCGACTTCGACTTCGACTTCGACTTCGACTTCGACTTCGACTTCGACTTCGATTCCGATCCCAACTTCGGCTCCGGCTTCGATTCGGACTTTGACTTCCGTCTCGTCGCCAGTCAGTTCGAGGCCCGTTAGCTATTGCAAAAGGGGGAAACGGCGTGTCGGTGTATCGGAACTGCCCGGGGACACTATTTTGATGCGTTGCGAGCTCGAGGATTCGATGTGATCGTAATCTTCGAAAATTGCTAGAATCGTCTACATTTATCCCAGAAAACAGTGTATCTCTGGGATATAAGCCGCTGAAATCTGTCTCTGTGTGAGAGTGAGTGGGAGCGGCTGTGTCGTGGGTAGGATCCGAGTCACTCCGGGATTTTGAGGGACTCTTTGCTTGGCCATCCGAGGCATCGCTTTGGTTGTCTGAGACGAAGCCGTTAGATTCGCCCTTGGAAGGCCGGAAGAACTGGGTGAGGGATCTTCCATGGAGGATATTTTGCTCGTTCGGGATAAACAAAGCACTGGGAGATAGAGCATTGTTAGATACTAGACTGAATGGCGTATCACGAAAAAACGGTTGCCGCCGTGGTCGACCGACCCGCGAAAAGTCCGCTTCTTCGTCCTGGGCTAAATAAGGCGGTACTTCGCGCCTGGGTGAACTAAGACCGCCAATAGCCGGCGGGGTAGCGCCAAGATTCGTGGGCTCGGTGGGCTGGTGTTGGCTGTTGGATGAGAGGAAGCCATCAGCATCTAAACGGGGGATTCTTACCCCGTTTTCCGGTGTCGCCAATATATCGTAGTCTGCAGTCGATTCTCTTGTATACTCAGGTCCTAGCTTGCGGTCGAAGCGTGAGAACCCCAATTCCATCGAGGGATAACTCTCGCGTCTTCCAGTTCTGTAGATAGCGCCATATTCTCTGCCAGTGCCAGAAACATCGTTCGGCGCATACTTTTTCCGGTTATCGGATATTGTGAGCGCATCTGTCGCTTTCGGAACGTCACTCGTAAATGCCTTTTCAAGCTCGGGAAGTGGTAAAGGAAATTGTTGTTGTGAAGGCATATGAGACATGCTGATCACCAGTGTCCCAGGAGTGAAACTTACAAGATTGGCTTTATCAATCACATCCCCTCGGTAACGGTTGTAGCATAGAGAGAGACGCATGAATTCAGAGTATTCTTCATTCTGGACATCGCGATTATATAGGTATGGCCCAATTGGTGCCGAGACGGGTTAAACTAATTTTGGCGGCCTTTTCAGCTCGGTCGGCTGGTGCAGCTAGTGACCATCCATCTTATTTATGAGAATTTACCAGTGCGAGGCGCAGCGCCTATAGTTCAAAATATCGAGACAACATTAGTGCTGATGGCCTGATTTATCGTCGCTCGTATACAGTAGAGTGACCATCCACGATCTTCCCGTACCCGATAGCTTGAACTTAGTGTCTAAGTTTAGCATAAATGTGCCCTTATGAAGCACTGACAGGGAGCCTAGATTTTGAAAGACAAAAAGGTTCCGTCTTACCATGCCCAGTAAACAGAAGTTGAGAAAAGTGTAGGTAGGCCAGAATCTAAGCGTGGTTAAAGAGGCAGCTATGCCGTCAATCGTGCCTCAGCTGGTGGTCTCGGTCAGATATGGGGGTATTGGGGGCCTGCGCAAAACAGGACAATATATTTATATTACATGTTACTATCGGTTCCGTGATAGGATTGTATTGAACGCCACGGTCAGCGCTGAACAAGTGTCTATTACCCGATCCTGGTCTTCTTCGTCCACTGATGAGCAACCATCTCGCTACCGCGGAGTTTCTCTCGGAACAACAGTTCAGTCAACTGCTTGAACAGATACGTATAAGCGCCATTATAGCGGATCGAGTGGTCAGAGTCCGTATATGTGCGCCACTGCATCTTGGCCGGCGGCACGCCCGCGCCGACGAGCAAGTCAACAAGCGCAGCGGTGTTCTGGTAATGGACATTATCATCACCGAGGCCGTGCATGATGGCGAAGCCGCCGGCGATGTCCTTGAAACCCTGGGCGTTGCGCACGGCCGTCTTGGCGTAACCGTCCGGGTTCATCTGCGACGTCTTCATGTACCGCTCCGTGTACATGCTGTCGTAGAACCGCCAGTCACTCACGGGCGCCACGATCAGCGCCAGCGAGAACACCCCCGAGTCCGCCTCCACCACCTTCGACGACAGGTACCCGCCGTACGACCACCCGAAGATCCCGATGTGCTCCGCGTCGATGAAGCTGTTGCGCGACGCGAGCTCCTGCGCAGCCCAAATCTGGTCGGCCGCTTCGAACTCGCCGAGGTGCGACGCGACGAGCGAACGGTAGGCGCGGCCTTGGTACCCGGAGCCGCGGTTGTCGACGGTGTAGGTGATGTACTCGAGCTCGGGGTCTGATGAGATGTACGCATTCCAGTTGGGGGCGGCGTAGAGTTTGTCAACTTCTTGGGCACCCGGGCCACCATAGGGCGTGAAGAGGACGGGATACTTCTTCGTAGGATCGAAGTTAGGGGGAAGGACCTCCTTAACATCCATGGTATAGCCATCCGGATGCTCTAGCTTGAAGTACGTGCTATTCGGCAAGTTGTAGCCTTGAAGTTTGTTCCAGAGGTTCTCGTTCGACGTGACGGTGCGCAAAGGCGTTGCAGTGTCGTTGACAGCATACAACTCCTGGTACGGGACATCAGGACCGCGGTAACTGAGGATATAATAACCGCCACCTGAGGAGAAAGATGCGCTCCACGATGCGGCCACCGTGTCGTCGACAAGGGCCTTCTTTTCGCCAGTGGAGTAGGACACACTGTAAATGTGTCTTTCCGTACTATCATGCTCGGTTGAGGTGTAGTAGATCAGTTCGCGCGACGTATCGACTTTCAGAATGCTCACAACTTCCCAGTTTCCGCTTGTAAGCGCCTTTGAGCTTGAGCCATCGGCGGCATATAAATAGATGTGTAACCAGCCTGACTCGTCCGAAAGATCAACATAGTATGCGGTGCTAGATCCATTGACGGGCCCAACATATTGTATAGCAATGTTGTTATCAAGCCATCCGTCTGTACCGTCGCGCCCTCGCACTACTTCCGTCGTAACGTCGTCACCAACATCAACGCGCACATGCTTGGACAAATCTTGAACGCGGTTGAAAGCGGTATAAATGAAGCTGTCATGACTATCCGTGACCCATGCGAGCTCTCCAATGATTAAATCGTCTTCGTCAAATGCGTCCAACGGAATGGCCACCTTGTCGTTACTCCCGACCGTGAGCAAGGTCAGACTGACGGTCGGATTCTTGGTGCCTACTTTAGGGTAGCGCAGATCGAGGTTTTTGGGATAAACGGGGCCGATCTTCATGTTGTTCATGTAGTATGGGACGGTGAAGGTATCAACACCAGTCTCATTGAATCCGAGATACGCGAGCTTCTGGCCATCGGGCGACCACCAGAGAGCCGAGCGGCTACCAAATATTTCCTCCTCGTACACCCAATCGGGAACTCCATTGAACTGGTCTGGAGAGCCATCATTCGTGATCTGGGAGATAGTACCATTCAGGCTTAGGAAGAGATTGTTGTCGCGCACAAATGCGATCGCGTCGCCAACGGGAGCGAACTCAGCGTACTGAATGTCACCAACTTGGTCGTCGACTAGCGGGGTAACCTTGCCCGAAGCGAGATCTAGAATCGAATAATCGGCAAAGTACGAGTGGCGGTACTGCTTTGTGTAATTAGTAGCAAAGAGCACCTTCGACAGGTCCGAGTGAATCCAGTATTCCCATAATCCGTCCGGGATGACGTCGGCGGAGACAAATGTGGATGATTCCCCAGTAATGAAGTTCTCGAGTATCAGAGCCCCATCGTTGGCTTGGTAGATCTTTAGCAATCAGGAATTAGCCATTGACGCCCATGATCGAGATGTAGGTAACCTAGTGGCGTCCTGGAAGCAGACAAAAGGCGAGACTTGTTCAAAACGCCATTCGGGGTCTTCAATTGGGTAAAATGAGCGCTATCGTCTCAGCTCATACTCACATATTGTCCATCCTCACCCCCAGACAACCAGCTAACAGAAATGCTGCTCGCACCGAACCCGTTACTCACAAACGTCTCATTCCACGTTAGAATCTTTTGGCCGTTGCCGGTAGGCTGGTGAGGCTGTCGTTGCGGCTCGATGGCTAGAGCCGTGCACTGGAGCAGGACCAAGCCCTCAATGAGACGAGACGCAGGAGTCGAGAGCTTCATGGTGAGCTATCTACCGAAGTAAAGCTCTACCCCGGTCCCCAAGGCAAGACGAATACCAGAGTAGGACATGTGGGCGAGGGAAGACGAGAGAGCTAGGCCGGGACGGATATTTGTACCACATGTACAAAGATTAATCTCGACACGGCTTATCGGAGACTACACTATCTACATATTATCCAGGTAGGTGCAGTATCGCCAACATACTTGGCTACTAGCACGCCAGACCTCTGGCGGGGAAGATTTGGAGAAGTCGACATTTAGGATGCTTGGAAAAAGCTATCGCCTGCCCGTCCAGGAAATCCTGGGCCTTCCTGGTCGACTTGGCATCGGTCGAGATTGGCATGTCGATGGTGTATCATAGCCAAATTGTGCTCTTGGCGAATAATACCAAGATCTTGACCATGTCCTTGGAGCGGTTTAGGGGCGACACTTGATAGAATGAAGGTACTTTATCTACTGCGCGCTCTGTATTTAGTACACGCGAAGATAATTGGTATGAAAAGCATCGAGCGATTGAGTTACTCCTACTCAAAAAAAAAAAAAAAACGATTGTGATAAATATTCAATGCGGGAGAAGATTACTTCTTAAGCTAGGTACCTATGTAGGCGGGTAAAAATAGCAGTGACAAAACATAACAACGACAGGGTTTCGCTAGCTAGTACTGAACCAGCTACTAGTCTAGACTAACCCACCTAAGATAGCGGCTACGAAAGCATACCGATTCTAAACTGCTGTCGTTGCCGTCAGAATCTGATGTTCAACAGTGCAGAATGCGATCATATTAGAATAGGCTGAGGGGTTTACAGTAATTCTAGCAAGATTCTTCGTATCATTTTCGACCTGTGCTATTTCTTGAGGCCTAGATACTCTATGGCAGGTCCTGTAGTAGGCCCCAGAATCGGGTTTCAAAACAAACACATAAGACAGACATCAGCTCTCCAAACATGACTGACTGGACTAGTTCCCCTTTGATCTAACTGTTCATGCATATCCATGCCATTGAGGTTTGGGTATAACACATTCCAGACTATACGGAGACCACCACTTGTTCCTCTCCAGCATCTTTGTCGACCCCAAACAAGCGCGAAGAAGTCCTCGGGACTGTAATCTAGAACCCAGTGTCTAGCAACGACGACGGGCTTTTAAACGCGCGAGGTTCCAAGGCTTCTAGCGTCATGGGCCTGGATTTGAAAGATAATGCGCCGACGCTGAGAACGCCGCAGAGGAGGAGGGCAAAGGTATCTGGTGAAGAGGCGGGTTCGCACCAAGAGTTAGCGCATCGCCATAGGCCAAGCAAAAGGTCTATACGCCCCGGAGTCAAGATGTGTCGCTGTTCAGTGGTGACTCCGACACCGCATACGATCATGAATACCCCGCCGATCACAGTGTTAAGTTCAACCTTGAAGCTACGATCTCGGCTCCCGTGCCTTGTCAGCGTCCGGCTAGTGTGCCCTCCACGATCTTTAGTCCGGTGTCACTTACTAGCTCCCCGGCTCCGAAAGCTGAGCCGGACAGGTCTGAGAGCCCCCATCAAGACTTTGGGTGACTTAGCTGGTATCTCCAAACCTCCTATACTGCTGCCTCTAGAGGCGGGTATGTTGCCCTAGGATGCGTAGAATCTATACAAGTTATTGAGGATTATCAAGGGCTACAACCTAATCCCAGCTGCCGTTAAGGTGCGTCTCGATACTACAGGCCTCGTCCGGCGGAGGTTAATGTGAGGTTAATGTAATATTATCACCTACAGGGCTGGTTCGAGCTCGCCAACGGCCCTCTGGAGCCTTGGGAGATTGACGATACTATCTCGTCGAGCACTATCCAACTAGAACGCGAAGCTGACCTGGCACAAAATATATGCAAGAAAGCACACATTCTTGCCAGAGATAGCCATGCAGAACCGGGTTGGAATCGCGACATCCATTCCCCAATCCTAGATTTAGCGCTGGCAGGCCTTGATCGAGTTGAACCCATCAACACTATCGCTTGTTACTATAATGCAGCTCTATTAAATATTCGGTTAGCACCGCAGCTACTCTCTGCCCCAACCTAGTACCGCGACTGGAAGCAAATAGTCGAACCTTGCAATCGAAGCTAGTTGACTACTCTATCAATTTTGTTCCTGATCCAAAGAGCCCGCTTGCCTACGCAGTCGACACTTTTATCGCGTCCCAGTCGTATGAAATGCGTACCATCTCTCCAACCATGTATGACCCTGTTCGCTGGCAGCCACAAGGCAGAGCCATTGTAACTCAGGTCCCGTATTCGTCTTCTAAGGCTATAGTCCAATTAGGCGCATCTTGGATGTTGATCACGTCTTTGAGAGCTCTGGGCACGTGGGTTGATGAAGATTTTCGCATTTGGCTCGAAAGGGCTGTCGGAGTACAAAAACAACAGGACAGCTACGAGTAGCAACATACGGCATAGTACGCCTACCAACGGGAGCAATTGACGGAACTAATAAATTCGTGGCGGCCATGTCACGCATTCGTCATTTCGTCTTGAGCATATCCCGTAAAGAAACGTATCAGACTTCGGTCACAGCTATCATGTCACTTGGGGCCCTCCGGTGGTAAACGGCAAAGTCGGATAGCTATTGTGCCTATCTAAACTAGCACAACCCATCGGGGATTCGGTGTCTAAACTTGTATGTCCAGAGACCGATGCATTAAAACACCACATACCAGTAGGTATTGGACCATGGGACCACAGTGAGTGGTTATGTGACCTAATATGACTCAAGTTTCACCGGCCTATCGCCGAAGACCGATTTCATTGAACTTTTCTACCATTCCGGTATCGAATCCGGAAGTTTTGCGTAGGTGTGACCAACCTGCACACCGACGCCACCACTTCCCTCCGAAAACAATGGAGACGCCAAGAAAATGAAGCCTGTCTTTCTTATTTTGGGCACACTATTCACATCCACGCCCGGGTTTCCGGATTCTGCATAAGGCGATCACATCTGAGAACCAAAAAGCGCCGTATATTGACAATATCACAATAGCGCTCCTGGCCCCTTACGGCACAACGAGCAATCATTATAACACAGTTGAGTGATAAAGTTCTTTTCGGTTAGAAGATCTACATAATACACAACAAATGGGGAGTGATAGCGTAAAGCGAGGCGTTTAATAGAAGAACAATCGGTGATGGAATGTAGGCCACTAGGTTGTGAGATACGGTAGCCGAGCTATGGCTTCTAGCAAAGTGTCTTCAGAGATTGCAATATATAAGCAGCATAGGATCCAGCGTTCTCAATACATCCACCTCTCAAATATTCGCAACCTCTTCGGCAATATTACATATGATCAGTGTCTATATCTTAACAACATAACCATGAAGATCGCCTTTAACTTTGTTCATTGCCTCATAGCCTCTGTGGCTGCAATTCCGCACTTCGATGGCAGTCGAGAGAGCCCATATAGGGAGCTGCGAAAATTTTGCAGAGACCTTGATATGGTTGCGTCATGCTGCGTTCCTTGCCGATATGACATATTCGGCAATGAAGTGGAAGGTGAATCGTGCCTAACCGATCATTTCGTCTGTCAGTTACATCCTCCCCTTTTCAAACGGGAAAAAGTACTTCTCTATTACCTTTAATGCTTATCAATCTATAGTTTTCTCCCGTTCTTCTATAGCAGGCGTTTGTGGAGACAGGGACGTGAAGTGTTGTGAAGTGTCTTCTGGGCGTACGGTTAGCAAATTTACCACCCTACAAAGTAGATGCTAATAACTTTGCTCATCCAATTTTGCTAGGACCTATCATGTCATGATGTGGGTCTGCCACCGTCTGAGCCTTTCCATTGTTGATTTTGGGGAGTCGAGGTGCCAATGATAGGCCAAAAACCTCGTCACATTCCAGGATTGTGATGGATCAGTGTTACAAGAGGACGTATTTCCTATTCATAACAAACAACCCATACTGTACAATGAATTCAATTGGCCATTTTAGTATACGGGCTATCAATAAATACGCGAAAATGCACAACACCGAGACTCGCTAGTAGCCTCCGACCCACCAACTTATCTATTCAAGAGCCATTATATCTTCTATATGCAGCTTCTGCATTAAAAGTTGATCTTCATAGGTAGTAGTCGAGTGGATTGTGTCGTGCGGAACCTAGATGGAGATTGATAGCCCTGATCGCGCAAACATTGTACGCCATTGTACTATCCTTCCTATGCAGTAACATTGCCCAGCCAACGCAGGGGCGAGGGAGAACCCCGAATTTTTTCATCTACAAGATCCCTACTTCAACCTATCTATTAACTATCCCTCTCAGATCCCATTACCAGAGGTACCGAACCCCGATCATTTAGCAGACCACTCTCAAGCCCTAATAAATGGTATTCGGCTATTCACAAACTTGCCTGCTTTCCACGACCTGAACAGCATACTGGATAGGTTTGACGCGCTGATACAGGATGTCAACAATATCAAGCAGCAACAATATCGAGCAGGGTATCATGCCGGATACCACGTGTGATCTTATCCGGTCTATCACCGAGTCTGTCGCCCAAGCTTTTAGACCGAGTTTTGACGCTCTCCGCGAGGATATGAGGGAAGTCAGCGAGGGTCTCAGAGAAGTCAACAAGGGTCTTAGAGAAGTCAGCGAAGGTCTCAGGGAAGTGCACGAGGGTCTCAGAGAAGTCAGCAAAGGTCTCAGAGAAGTGCACGAAGATCTCAGGGAAGTGCACGAGGGTCTCAGGGATGTCCACGAGAAGCTCAGGGATATCAGCGGAGACCTTAGGGATATCAGAGAAGATCTAAGGGATGCCCACGAAAGCCTCAAACAGAATACCGACGAGATCAAGGCTATTAACGAGACTGCCAAACAGCAGAGTGACGAGATCAAGACTACCAACCAGAAGAATGGCGCTCTTAAGGATGAGATTAAGACCGCTAACGAAACTCCTAAACGAACTATCAGTGGCGAGATCAATACTGTCGGGAATCGTCTTACAAAAGCGCTCGACGCCCTCGATACTAGAATGGCAGCAGGGTAAGCTACTTATCACTTGTTTTAAAATCTTGATAGGGAAGACACTAACAAGCAGAACAGTTATAACAATAATATTGCACGTGAAATGAACGGGCGGGCTTTCCAACCGGACCATAAACTGGTAGCTCTTCATTCGGTTTTTACAAATTTCCCGATTGCAAACTTTCCAAAAACTCTTTCTGAGCTCCAGACGCTTAGTGGTAAGATGAACCTTTTTATTGCTTCAAATTACATGATTTTAAAATTCTGCTGCTTGAGGCCTTGGGCAAATCTAATTCTTATTTATACAGACGAAACAGTAGTCCGGATTCTGCAAGAGCTTGACGATCCGTTTCACAATCTGAACCACGGAACACCTGAAGAGAAGTGGGAAAGCTTGATCATACTTACGAGAATTTTCCCACTATGATCAGTCCTGCTGATGAGTAATGTGCAGACGAGAGCGTGGAGCATTCTCTTCGAGGTTGATGTTTGTAAAAATTTTAAACAAAAATGGAAGGTCAGAAACCTCAATCGATACCACCTAGAATGCCTGGGCCAATTACCTAATTAGAGATCATCCGCTCTCTACTCCACCTTAGCTATGGGTAGGGAGGGCCAGGTATACCAATACCGACAAAACTAAAAACGATAGATTTAGAGTCAGTTGCCCCACTTCTATTACAAGTTCTACCAGGTCGGTCGGGTTAGTTAAGTCAACCAGAGCACCTTTACGTAGTATTTTAAGTTAATAACTAATCGTACAATATATATATAAAGTAATATTTAATAAATACCCGCTTGGACAATATTGGTCCAAGTAGGTAGTACAAGCAGGGTTATCAAGTTCTATTAATTTTAGTTTTATCAGTATTAGTATACCCGGCCCACCTTAAAAGGGCCAAGTATACTAGCACCAACAAAAAGTCAGTCAATTAAGTCAACCAAAGCTTATATACCTTTTATATAATATTTTAAATTAATAACTAGCTATATAATTACTCTAATACAATTAATTTATTATTTGTTACGTTATATAATATGTTAAGTTACAAGCGGGGTTATCCAATCCCAAATCCATAATCCCCAGTTTTGGTTTTGTCGGTATTGGTATACCTGGCCCACCGTCTATGGGGGGAGCGGAGAAGACCCTACGATTCTAGATCCTACAGTGTACTATGAGTACTTGACGGGGAGTTTGTGTGATAGACAGACAAGACCTAATACCGATAACGGGAGATAATGTCCTACCTCGGGTACGTCAGTTGCCCCGTCCTTTCTACAATATTACTAGAGGGATAGCATGCGGCGAGAGGGATGTTGAATAACAAGAGAGTTGCTAAATTGAGTGGCTAAGATCTGAATACCTAGGTACCTAGGTAGCCTGACAGACAACATTGGAGCTGTCTACCCACAACGCCTAAGAGCATAAATATCGGCTAGGCATCTCTTTAACCCCATAATCCGAGCCCGCTGTTAATATTAGGAGTCGTAGATGTATATATGAAAATAATGTGTTATCTACTCGCAGCATCAATGATGTTTTTTGCTGTCACAAATTGGTACTTACTACCTTAGGTACTTAGGTAGACTAGGTACAGAATGTCGCGGGCAGAGTCGCGGGTATCGCGGGCTAGCGTCGGACTAACCCCGCCATGATCTCCAACTTCCCCGAGACGTGACGGAATTGAAGGGTCCATCTCCCTCCTCTCGGGTTCCTCCCTGTGTGAACCTGCAGTAGCCGTCGCACGCCCGTCTTGTATTCCGAGTGGCATTTCAAATCCCTTTGATTCTTTGGTAGCTATTCCAATTCGTCCTTTGAGATGGCATTGGCTTCGCTTCTTCAGCCTACTTTCAACCACATTCTGTTTGTACCCGATTGACCACGCGCCTCGAGATCCCCTAAACACACGATATCTTGGGTATCTAGTCTAAGACGACATAATGCCCGTCACAGCCTTCGAGCTTCCCGAGCGGCACAAGTACCAGAATGGCTTTGGCTCCTATTTCGAGTAGGCGATCCATTACTTACACATGCTGATATATATCATATGGCTTATATACTCACCTTCTCAGGACCGAAGCTGTCCCTGGCGCTCTCCCCATCGGCCAGAACTCGCCGCAGAAGCCTCCACATGGACTCTATGCCGAGAAGCTCTCTGGTACCGCTTTTACCGCTCCCCGACACGAGAATCGGCAATCCTGGCTATACCGAATTCTGCCCTCCTGTGCCCACCCCCCCTTTACTTCGATAGCCGACGGCCCCTTCAAGTCCGACAAGCCTAGCGACCCTGCGCGTCTCGAGTACATCCCGAACCAGCTGAGATGGGACCCCTTCGACCACGAGCCCGAGTCCGACTTCGTGTCCGGACTGCGCCTCGTCGCCGGTGCTGGCGACCCTACCCTTAAACAGGGCATCGGCATGTACGTCTACGCTGCCGGCAAGTCCATGGACGACCGCTCCGCATTCTATTCGGCTGACGGCGATCTATTGCTTGTGGCGCAAGAGGGCGCGCTTGATATCAGGACCGAGCTGGGATGGCTCCTTGTCCGGCCCATGGAGATATGCGTCATCCCACGTGGTGTCAAGTACCAGGTTCACCTACCGTCCGGACCGGCCCGAGGCTATGCTCTGGAATTATACCAGGGACACTTCACCCTGCCGGAACTAGGTCCCATTGGTTCTAATTGTCTTGCTAATGCGCGCGATTTCCAAGCCCCTGTTGCTTGTTTCAGCGAGGATTACGGCGCCACCGCTTCGGAGGGCCCCAACTCTTATACCATCACTGTCAAGTTCAACAACTCACTGTTCCAGACGAAACAGCCCCATACACCCTTCGATGTCGTGGCATGGCATGGCAATTACTATCCCTACAAATACGATCTGGGCAGGTTCAACACTATCGGTTCTATCTCGTTCGATCACCCGGACCCGTCTATCTTCACCGTGCTCTCAGCGCTATCAGATCACCCTGGAACCGCTGTTGCCGATTTCGTTATCTTCCCACCACGCTGGCTGGTTGCTGAGGGGACATTCCGCCCGCCATGGTACCACCGTAACACCATGTCCGAGTTCATGGGCCTCATAGCAGGTGACTACGACGCCAAGAAGGGAGGCCAGGGAGGTTTCATGCCCGGCGGTGCCAGCTTACACAACGTGATGAGCGGCCACGGGCCAGACGCGAATAGCTTTGAGGGCGCACGTAACGCGGACCTCAAGCCGGCGTTGGTGGGGAAAGGAAGCTGTGCGTTCATGTTTGAGAGCAGCTTGATGATTGGTGTGACGGAATGGGGACTGAAGAAATGCAGGAAGGTTCAGGAAGGCTACAGTGACGAGAGCTGGGGTGGTGTCAAGGTCCATTGGAAACGGCCGGAACCTGCCCAATCGTGAGGAAATGTGCCGAATTAGATAGACCAAGATGATACCCCAGCGTGATGAAAGACACTTGAGTGATTGAAGCGAAATTGTCAATTACCTATCTACATATCTCAAATACTTACTCCCGCAGCTTTGACCACAGTGTCTAAGTAAGTTGAATTAGCCTCCGTGAGTACTCGATAATGAGGCCTCATCCTGTATTTACCCCTATAGATTGAGATACGAGCTATACGATACACCCCTATAACCCCGAGTCCGACTCCGAAAACTCGACCCGCCCGGCCCCGATCCCGATCCCGAGCTCAATTAGTATGCCCTAGCGATCCTCTCTCCCGCCTGACGTAATAGAATCCGAGTATCGATCTCCCCATCCCCTACGCAGACGCGGTCTAGGCTGCAACCCTCCACGATGGGCGCGATGGACACAGCTGCCTAAGATCGGAAGACGGCAGACAATCCACCCCGCTCGGCTCGTCCCCCCCATTGCCGAAGCGCGAAAATATGGCTGCCTGCTACCTGTTGCACGCTGAGTGCTGAATAATAGAGTCCGTGCGGTAAAAGTGCATATATCCGTTAATATCACAGCACACGGCCGAGGCCGTGGTAAGTGGTGAGCAGTGAGTGGAGATATAAATCGCGTTAGACACGTACGAGGTACTACTTGAGACATGTCTATTATCTCTAGTCTTTTCGTCTCCCTGACGTCATAATTCGTGCACTGTATATTCTAAAGTCATACGAGGAAGTCATATCTGAAAGAAAGGGACAGAAAAGGAAAACAGGAGACAAGAAAAAGAGAAAGAGATAAAAGAGTGAAGACACCACGCAGATGCCGCTCAATATCCTCGTCATCGGCGCGGGCGTCTGCGGCCCGGCATTCGTGGCGCTGCTGCGGCGCGCGGATCCCGAGCTGAAGGCGTACGAGATCACGGTCATTGAAAGGGCTGCGAAGTTGCGTGAGGGAGGCCTGCAGATTGACTTGCGGGCCCAGGGGATCTCAGTCGTGCGGAAGATGGGCTGTGAGTTGAGTTTACTTTTTCCTTTGGTTGGGTGAATGTTATGTCCTCTACGCTGTGAGAGTCCTGAGTGAGGGAAAGTTGAAGGCAGCTATTTCTGTGTCTTTCTATATTCCCCCCTTTTCTTTCATACTTCAATTCTCAAACCTCGCGCATATATGAATGAGATCAGTCGAGGAGAAGACGTTTTTTTATCTCTTCAGAAGTCGTCTCAATGAGTGCCAGCTAACTAAAAATGCCATCGCCACGATACAGTACTAGACGCCATCCGCAGCCGCGTCGTCCCAGAGAAGGGCGTGACCTTCGTAGACACGCGAGGCCGCACGTTCGCCTCATTCGGCAAGAATGACTCCGGGCACGGCGCACAGGGCATGACGAGCGAGTACGAGATCATGCGCGGGGATCTGGTGGACGTGTTCTACAGATCTAGTCTGGGTCTAAGTCTCGACGACACCACCCGCAACGGCGAAAAAGAAAGCCAGAAAGTGGACGAGGCCCAAACAAATAAGGGCTCTGAGATACCGACTGCCTCACGAAGTCCTAGCAACGGCAACGTGCACTACGAGTTCGGCATCACAGTCACAGACCTAGTGCAACCCCCCTCCGGCAGCTCCGGCCCCGTAACCGCGACATTCTCAGACGGGCGGCAGGCCCGCTACGACCTCGTCGTCGGCGCCGACGGGCAGGGCTCGCGCACGCGGCGCATGGTGCTCGGCACGGCGGCCAGCGACGCGTGCTTCCGCTCCCTCGACCTCTTCGCCACGCTGTACCTCATCCCGCGCGACGCGGCCTCCGACGACGGCTGGATGCACTGGCACGTCATGGGCGGGCGGCGCGCCGTGTTCACGCGCGCGGCCGACGAGGCCGCGCCGACGCAGGTGTACATGGCCGTGCAGACGAGTCGGGCGGAGAACGCGCACGGCGTGCCTGCGGCTATGAGGCAGTCTGTTGCGGAGCAGAAGGCGGCGTTCACGCGTGCGTTTGCCGGGCAGCAACAGCAGAAGCAGCAGAATAGTAGTAACCGTGTTGATTCGCTCGCGAAGGCGCTGGAGACGATCAGTGAGGACGATTTCTACGCCACGGAGATCGGGCAGGTGCGTTGCGACACGCTCGTCGTTGGACGTGTCGTCCTGCTGGGCGACGCAGGGTATTGCCCGAGCCCGATCACGGGGATGGGCACGACGCTGAGTCTGACTGGCGCGTATATCCTCGCCGGCGAGCTCGCGAGACATGGCGCTGGCGATGTCACTGCGGCGTTGAAGGCGTATGAGAGAGGTGTGAGGCCGTTTGTGACGCAGGCGCAGAAGCTCGTACCGGGCGCCCCGAGAATGTTGTATCCCGAGTCGAATTGGGGCGTCTGGGTGCTTTCGACGATCATTTGGCTCGTTGCGAAGTTGAGGCTTCTGGATTTGCTGGTCAGGCTTATGCCTCAGGATACGGGGGGGCTGAGCATTCCTGAGTATCCAGAGTTGAATCTCGGTAGCTGAATACTCGGGCATGGATGCTTGAAGATGGTACTTGAGCTTCTGGTATATGTTGTATATAATGAGCCCTCCCTGCTCAGCATTGGGGTTTCCCTAGAAAGCCCCTTTTCGAGAGATATTATCTCAGTGTGTAGTCTATAGGCGTACAACGCCTTAATGTAAAATCTAATGGATGGGCAATTATGAAATATCATGTTCCCCCTATCGTAGCTTCACACATCAATAAACCATGAGGCAAACTGCCTCATCGCGTATAGCCGGCTCCTTTTAAACCAGTACCCAAGAGTAACCGGAATATCCAATATCAAGGCTGCCCAAACCCTATCTTAAACGCCATATGTGACTCAAGCCCAACGCAATGCTATTCCAAACGCCAAAACATCCTAATTAATTTCCCAACTGCACCCAACCCGGTCGACCTCGCCAAAAGAATCACGCCCTCAAAACGCAAAAGCTCATCTTCCTCAACGAGCTCTCGACGCCGCCCGCGCCCGTCTCAATCTTCTCGGTCGGCTCCATCGTCGTCCTCCACCGCGTGCCCGTGCGCTCGCCCACCTCGTCCCAGAGCCTCTGCCAGCTCTCGCCGTTGTGCAGGTACACCTTGTCGCTGCCGGCCTTGCCGCCGCCGTCCCAGCGCGGCGCGACGGTGCCGACGTGCCGCCCAAAGACCATGACGTCGGCGCGGTCCGCGCGCAGGAAGCGCACCAGACGCACCGCGGCGCGCACCTGGTCGCCCCACGTGAAGAGGTGGAAGAAGCTCGTCGCGTGGATGAGCGTCATCTTGCCGTCGAGCGCATCCAGGGCCTCAGACCCGGGGCTAGAGGAATTAGAGGAGGAGGAGGTGGGGTTGTCAGGCCTGAGCAGGTCCCCGACCACGAAGCTGCCCCGGAACTTCCGCCGGTCCCGGAACAGGTCGTATCCAATGTCTATGAACCGTGGCTCGATGTCCGTCCCGTAGAGCCGTGATGAGTCGACGCCGTCGAAGGCGAGCTTGCGCAGGACCTGCCCCACGCAACAGCCTACGTCCAGCAAGCAAGTGCTGCCGCCGTCATCGGATTCTGTCTGCGCTTGTAGCAGTTTGAATAATGCCACCTGGTAGTAGGCGTCGGAGGCGAATTCGAGGGACGCGAAGCGGAAGCGCCCGACGCAGGCGTAGGGATACACGTCCCAGAGCCTATCGCGCTATATTGGGCAGAATCGTGAGCATTGTATCTACGAGGACCATATTCCCTCTTTTGATTCTCAGGCTTTTGGGTATACGGTGTTCCCTACCCGGGAAAATCGACTACAGTGCATGAGATATCTACCCAAACGAATAGACGATATATGTACGCAGAAGCCTCTAAAACAGCGGATGATCACGTACCATTTGGTAGACATGCCTGTCCACGTCCTCAGCAGGGATCCCGCTGTACCCCTCCAAAAGGGCCCTCATCGACTCTACGTCCGCCGGGAGCTTGTGCATGTACCTCCCGCCGGCCGAGACGGCGCTCGCACTTGTAGCGCCGTCGGTGTCTGGCGTCGGTGCTGTTGCTGGGCGATGACAGTCGGGCCCGTAGCCCGCGAAGCGCAGCGCCGTCATCAACAGGCTGTTCCCCCTGCCAGGCCTGCCGGTAAGGCCCTCTACCGGCATGCTGCGCCGACCGACGAAACGACCAGGTCTGTCTGTCTAGATCTCGGTCTAACTAGGTAGCTAGAGAGGCTGAGCTAAGCTGGGGTGAGCTGGGCGATCGCTGGCGGCGTTAGCCCGATCTGTCTGTCTGTCTGTCTGGACAAATTCGCGCGGTTGGCAGCATTCATTCACATGTGTGCTCCCCGATAGCAATCACTCGTGAAATGACGGCCGGTTTAGATAGATCTGACCCTTAGTAGTCCACATGGAAGCGGAGGGATAAACAAGTGCTAGGAATTTAAGGTATCCCTTCCAACCTTACCGTATAATGCCGGTCCCGTCTTGTCTTGTCGGTCTGCATCCTGGGCGCAGTTTAGCGTGGTGCAAAGGGGCGTAATCCAGGGGCTATTATAGCACAGCGTCGCATCGCGCTGTAAGGAAGATGTCTCACCTTGACTGTGCCCGCGGAAAGTTCGGAACCTAGAAGTTTGCAGTCTGAAAGGCGAAATCCTTAATTTCCATTCGTGCGGATGACAGCTCGTGGCACCAAATGCTTTTGTTTGACAATTAACCCCGGCTGCCTAGTGTGGACTAGAGAGAAAGAAGGTATCCCTAACGGTCTACCAGCGTTTCTAGATATCTTCCTTTTTCATCATAGCGCGCCAGATATGGAGCGTTGCTACATGGGTTAGGGGTCTTAAAGAGCGTGAAACCTACCTAGGCAGGTGGGTAAGTAGGTACCTAAGGCACCCGCTAACCGCTTCGGAATAGCATGACGGTTGCGAATGAAAGAGTTTACCTACTTCCTAGGTACGTCAACTACGGAGCTGCCAACCGGCATTCACAACTTCTTACATAGTAGTATTATTAGCACCTTACGTACTTAGTATATATACTACATCACTCGCGGCTATCGCCGCACCTATTGTAGTCTCGCGGTTCTAAGCCATCACCCAGTGGATAGGATGAACAAACCCACTCAATCCTATCAGGCGGGATTCTACAGTAGGTTCAACGACTAGTAACTCCTTAGTATAGGTAGGTGTAAGAACAAGCAGCTGGAATAACGATTGAAACATGGCTAGCCTCCCGTTTTAGCGTTTTCGCTGAGCTCGAGGTCCTAACCTATCTCTTTGAGTGACTTTTCGGCTTCACAAATAAAAAGTAGATTAATGGGACTTTTCGCGTAACAGATGCACCCGACAAAACAATAATATTGGGCTCGGAAGCCAACCTTTTTGATTGGTATAATTTACATATGCAAGAAGCTTCGGTATTTGCATGTAAGTCATGGCCCGGGAGATCGGAAAGGCACTCAAGGAAATAACCAATGAGGATAAAGACATTTCGTGCCTTCGCCAATTTTGCGATTTCCTCATTGTTTTTAACATCCTAATTGTTGTCTGGCTGAGCCGTAATTTTTGTGGCAGTGCTGAGTTATAACCAATAACGATGAAGGCAACTTGCGCCTCTGCCAATTGTGCAATTATATAATTATATTTCGGAATATACCTGGCTTCCTAGATTTCAGAGCTGAATTCCACTAATGAGCAAATATGCTACATGATTCGCGGCTATCGTCGCATCTTTCGTAGGTAGTCTCATGGTATAAGAATTGAAATTTAGACTAAACACTAATAATATTCTCTCAATAGCGTAGTTGTAGTAAGAATACCGAGTTTTTTTCTCGTGAAGCGCCGAACTGCGAGCATGGCTGTTATGCTAGGCCATCGACTTCATAGGTGAGCCAATGAAACTAATACTCATAGTGTGCCAGACTCCCATTTCGGCATTTTCGTTGAGCTATGATTTTTATGGTTGTACTAAGTTATAACCAATGAGAATAAAGATAGCTCATGCCTTCCCCGATTTCGCGATTACAAGTGTAAATGTTTACTAGAATAAGTTCCGGAACTCTTACATGCTGAGCCGTGATTTTTATGGCAGTGCTAAGTTATAACCAATAAGAGTGAGGGCAGCTCGTGCCTTCGCCAATTTTGCGATTGATTTGCCCCAGGTCAGACGCCGGACTGAGTGCTGAGCCGTAATTTTATGGCAGTACTGCGTTATAACCAATAAGGATGAAGGCAGCTTGTGCCTTCACCGATTGTGCAATTCTATAAATACCTGGCTCGCCGAATTTCATATGCTATCAAAGCTGAATTCCACTATAAGCTTGCTCACATCCAAGGCCGTACCGAGTAACCTGGGGCGGGCAGGCCATCTAGAAGGATATAGAGCATCCTCAATGTGAATATTCTGCCAATGGCTCTATTGGTGAAAAGCAAACCCTCCCTTCAAGGTAGCTAGCTTCAACATAGGCCACAAATGCCGCCAACACCAATGCTAATCCGCAACAGATATATGTAGACATATACATAGATACATTATACTATTTGTCCGTGACGATGATACTTGTTTATAGCTTGTTGCGAATGCTCTTATTCCCTTTCCCTTCCCCTTTTTATCAGGTCATACCCATGACCCATTCTAGAACGTATCCTGGAAAGGAGGGTACACACTACCTCGCGGGGCAAACGGCATTCCCGAGGCGCCCGGTGCGACTGTCGCACCAACAATATTCGGGTCCGGATGTCCTAAGCCACCATGCAACTGACTATGTTTGCCGGAGATGCCCTCGAATATCCTCGACATCTCGCTGGACATCTGCACCGGAGTTTGCATGTTATCGAAGCCCCCGGGGGATGGTGGTACTAATAGTGGATGGGCAAAAGGAGAGCTCGTCACAGGGCCTGGACCTGCCTGGCTATGTCCCGTGGCCAACCCGGCCATGGTTAAAGCAGCGCTTGAGTGGGGATCCTCAGCGAGACCAAGCCGAGGAGCCACGTCTCGCAACGACTTGACTGTGCCCCAAAGACGCTTCGATACCCACGACTTCGCTGACATGTCTTTGAGGAGTTCTAATGCCATGTAGAATTCATCCCGGCACGACGCACTGAAATTGACCGGTGCGTGACAGGACGCTACGAACAGTATCGTAATAGCTGATGAGAGGAATTGGTGGTAGAATATCTGCATTTTCCGATAAACATTCGTGGTGTTGTTTAAATGCGTTAAATACCGGATCGTGTTCTTCGCTAGCTTGACAGCAACCTCCGCGTGGCGCAGGTTGGCCATAATACTACTATGTGTGTGGAGAATCGGAGTGTGAAGCCACATCCGAATTTGGTTGTATCGCAACCATGTCCATATTTGTAAACGTTGGATATCGTACTCTTTCTGTGAGTTCACCGGTGGGCTTAAATACTGGGGTAGATCTTCCCAATCAGATAGCTCCAGCTGTACTTCTTTTGGTAGCTCATTATACCATTTCTTGATCGCCTGGTCCAAATCTTCGATGTCGTCTACCGGGGCATCCATAGTTACCCCTGAGTCAAAGTGTCGGACGAAACGCCATACTCTTCCACTGAGTCTTGAGTAAGTGATCATCATGACTAGGAAAGGGTACTGTTCCTAACACGACAGTCATTAGAGAAACCCGTGAAGATATGACGGGCAGATGTAGAGAGGGGTCCAATTGCTCACGCGTCTTGGGGATTGTAACTCAACTTACCGGAGATGGTAGATCAGGGTCTATCTCCTCATCTGGCACTACATAGGGAAGACCGGCAGAAAATGCCCATCGACGATCTAGGACATACACGCTCCAGAATGTGTTGACAGCCAACCGGCGTTCTTCCTCGTCTTTGATCTGCTCAACGACATCACGTCGGTGAAGGCCCAATTCGAGGCAAAGTCGCACAACTTGGCCCATGACGCGCCAACATAAGACCTCGTCCGCCGAAAGGAAGTGATATCCAGCCTAATATAGTTAGTCTTAGTTGCTCAACAATATCATCTGGCGGCGACGGGTAATCTCAGGTAAAGAAAGAAGATAGTGGACGCACAACTAGAGCTAGAAAGGGTAAATCCCGGACGTTTGGAGCATCACTCATTAGCATCCTATTCGCAATAGATTTGATACCGGCGAAAATCCTTTGAGCCAGTGCACTATTCCCATGGCCTTCGACAAGTAGACCACCACACAAGACAATCTTCAGCAGCAAAGTATTCGGGTCATTGATGCCACCACCTTGGCCGGTAGTAAGCCCGTTCTTCTTGGCGGCCTCCATCCACGTCGCTAACGTTTTGGCGTGAGCTATGATTGAGTCGATGCGTAGAACAGGATACATAATGCCGACTTCTTCTTCATAAATGCGACACAGGCGAATCATTTCGTCTTTATCAAGTTCCCAGAGCGCATCGGTGGTAGGATTCTCGGCAGATGGAAGAACCTGCGGTGCCAGTTTAGGAGATGCGCCTGGTGTCTCCTGAGAATGGCCACTTCCGTCCGCGTTATCACTGGGGTAAGAGTACCCCATTTTATGCAAAGTGTTCTTCGCAACATCAAGGCTAAACCGATTGCTCGTAGGCCCCCGGAAAGCAGGAGCATGTTGACGTGGCTGCGGGAGCATGGTCATAGTCGTCGAAGTCGGCGTGCTGGCGGCCGAGGGGCCGGTCAGGGTCCGGTCATGCTGATGTAGAGAGGCTGTTCGCAAGGTTTCGGCCCGCAGAGCATTAAAATTGCTAAACAACATTTCGACCTGCTCTTGCAGATGGCTCACCTGAGCGGCCATTTGCTTGAACTCGTCGGAGTCCTTGACGCTGCTGGCACAGCAATTGGGCGCATAGAGGCATTGGAGATTGAGATGGCCACATCGTCCGCAGGGCGTCTCCCCATTGCACTTTATCTTGCGCCGCTTGCACTCGTTGCAGGCAATAGATATGTACCTATTCCGCTTGCTCCTCTGCTGCGGCCCCGATCTGGGGGCGTTGGGCGACTCATCCTCGTCGTCGTCAACATCGCCGCCGGGGTTCTTCCGCTTTGCGCCAGCCACCGATGACGGTGCTGGCGCCCCCGGCGTGGAGGCGGATACGGACGGCGTGGTGGACGCTATTATGGTGTCGCGTTGCGTGGTAGCGGGGGCTTGTTGTTTCTTGGTCCTCTTGTCGCTTTTCGCACTATTCTGACGCGATTGCGTGCGTTGCGCAGAGGGAGCAGAGGCAGGAGGGAGGGGAGGGACCCGATGGGAAGACGAACCGGCGCCCAGAGGTTCTGTATTCCCAGCATTCGCTATACTTATAGTCGCGGCTGCTGTTGGAGATGACGAGGAGCCCGGTGTCATGGGGCCCCCGGCGGCTGAGGTGGAGGGATCGGGGAGAGTGGTCAGGTACTGCACCTCGCTAACTTGGCTCTCGAAGAACTCCATGCCCTTGGATCTTCTGCTACAATATCGGTCTTCTCTCGCATGGCCAGCATGGCAAGCATCGTGGCCGCTGGGTTTGTCGGTATAAGCGACTAGATTAGATAGACGGGGGAGAGGAGACGAGGGGAGATGAAGCTTTTGGAGACGGTGAAACAAGACAAAAAAGTAGCCTGTGGTGTACACCACACACCACTACTACAGCGCTATACCTGTGGCCGTTCTTTACCGAGCTGCGCGACGCTCTTCGCTCTTTCCCACGCTCCCTGTTGGTTCGCCGAGAGCCTACCGCTAGACTCTTCCCTACCTAACCTTATTATTACTAATTAGGGGTGGTACTTAGATAGGTAGGTGCTGATAGGCCACTATGTAGGGCTAAGTAAGTACCTACGCTTGCAGCGTATTATAGAGATCGTGATACCTAGCCTCCATTAGAACGTCCTGTATTACTGCATGCAACACTGGCTAGGGCGTACCTACGGCATAGTAGCCCACTAAAAGGGTGGGCAATCCCCGGCTTCAGAGCGACAGGGCTAAGCTGTTTCAAGTAATCGGAAGCGGGAAGGCACAAGACAAGGTGCTTCAGCTGAAAGTCAGACCCTTGGCTCACCCAGCCTTCACCACCACAAGCAAGGAGACTATAGATCACCCGATCATTCGTGAGCTTGGCACCTAACCCAATCGGGAAATGGGTGAGCAAAAGTGGGGGAGTACTTATTTTAGTAAAAGTAAAAAAAAACTTTAAGTAGTTTTTTTTTATTGTTTTATTTATTATTATAATAGCTAAATATTTATTATATTTTTGTTTTATTTTATTTTGTTTTATAAATAGTTATATTATTTTATTATATAGCTAAACTTATTTAATAAATATTTAATTTTTTGTTTTTTTTTTAATATTATATTTAAATATTTATTAAGCTATTATTTATTATTTTTATTTTTTTTATTATTATTTATAATATTTTATTATAGTTTTTTTAAATAATATATTATTATTATAAATAATAATTATATTATTAATAA